>NBBA01000010.1:1200000-1746398 GCA_002794785.1 Coniferiporia sulphurascens | reverse complement strand
CACACGCTTCAGAACCCACATCAGCATCAGGTGTTACCCTGACACACTCTGCGGTGAATACTCAGGGCCCACATTTAAGGGTTTTCCCGCTTCTGGATCTGCAGCATACCAGAATCTCCGTGTTGCAGAGGGGTGGACCCCAACGCTTTTTACAGCCACCAGGGAGTGCCTCTTACTAACCACCTCAAGGGGGCCCATCCCACCCAAGAGGCCCATGGTGTCCTGTCGCATTTCTGTGTCAGATGGTTATTACCACCATGCCATGTGTTATGAGACCCCTATCTCCTTTTAGCAACTAGTGCTGTCATCAGAGACCCTTTTGGGAATTTGGGGAGCAGTTTTTGGTATGACATGCCGGTCATCATGGCCTCAATGCAAGCGCATCAATCCCGGAGGATTAGACCCGACTTTCACCGAACCCAAGGTTTCCCAGCTCTCGCTGACTGCTGGTGGGCAGAGGGTTTCCCCAATCCCATGGGAACATTAACATTGTGTCCCCCCCGACTGGCGTGCTTTGCGCCTTGCACCGCTGACCAGGCCTGAAGGCACGACCAGCAGACCAGCCGAGGCACCGCACCCCGAGAGGGCACAGCAGACATGAGTGGGAATCATCCTCACCGAGTTATCCCTCCAATGCAATGTTATCATCAGGTTGCATACCCTCTGGTGAGCCCTAGAGCCCCTCTCGCATCTTCGAAACTGCCATTACAGTGACTGGACGACCAGTGAGCACGCACTCTGGAAGACTGGTGTGCAGATGGTAGCCTTCTCTTGTATCAACCCAGTAGTATACCAGACCAGAGTACAGGTTGCTGCAACGAACCCCTAGATGACCCCCAGTGAAAACCAGAGATGGTGGTGGTAAGAGGACAAGAAGGATGATCCCAGCATGCTGAAGTGTAGTGTCTCAGGCCATAGTGCTGTGGGAGAGTTCCCCTCAGTGGCTCCAGAGGACTAAATCCTCTGTCGGTTCATGTGGGGGTAATTCCCACTACAGGCTTAAGTTGATTCCCAGAAGTGCAGCAGTACTCTACAGGACCTCTATGGTCAGGGAGGGAATGTGTAGGGTAGGGGGGTCATTCCATATGGGTGGGGTAGTGCCTATGGCGCCATGATCCTCACTTGGGATGGCCTCCTGGTGCAGCACACCTTACCCTAGTGCTCCAATATAGTGCCCATATGTCATAGAGGACAGCAGGAGCAGTTTTGGTCGGCTGCATATCCCGAGGAAGGTACATGCGTTGTTTGAGTCCCGCAAGGGCACTCTTAATTCTGGCTGCCCTCCACATTCTAGGCAACACCGAATGCGGAATCTCGGCCCTCCTCCTCCGCTGACTGTACACCGCCTGTGTCCGCTCCATCCTCACATGGGGCGCTCCAGTATGGTACCATGGCCGGTGCCAAAAAACCCTAGTAAGCCGTCTGCAGGCTGTGCAAAACACGGCATGCAGATGGATTCTCGGCGTCTATAAGGGTGCCTCCCCCTACTCCACAAATTTTCTTTGTTCCCTCCCCCCCCTTTCTTATTATTTTGAATATGCTAAGACCCTCCATTCTCTGTGCCTCTGGCGCACCCCACACTCCATCAGTAGAAAACGATATTATAAAAACATAACTAACCGTCCTTTCTCCACTTCTCTGCAGGTCCGGGTCCCTTGGGTTCAACAGGTCCCTGCATACACTCATCCCCCCTGGATGGATCCTCTGGCATTTATGACTGGACAGGTCTCATTTGCCACTCCTATCACTCCGGTCAGTGAGGACACCCATGATGAATTCATCACAGCCATGCGCTCCCTGAGCACCCTCCCCCACCTCCAGGTTTTCGCCGATGGCTTGCACATGGATTCAAAGTCTGGATCAGCTGTTTGCGCCATGAGGGGCCTCACCCACCTCAAATCACACCGACTGGCCTCCCCCACCTGCACAACAGCCATGGACGTGGAGATCTTCTCCCTCACCTCCACACTGAGCTGGGCAGCACACCACCTCCAGGACCTCCTGCCTGTCACATCTGACATTTTCTTTCTGTCAGATTCGCTGATGGCACTCCACCTTATCTGCACATGGGCACCGGCACCAGGCACCCATCTCCTCCATCAATGGAAGGTGGGGGTCCAGACACTATTGGACTCTTACCCAGATCTTTCCGTCCATTTTGTATGGTGCCTGAGTCACTCCAACATCCCTGGGAATGAATGGGCCGACCATGAGGCGAAGTTTGCGACGAACCTACCCCCATCCTCCCTCACACCCTCCACCTCTGCACTGAAAGAGGCTGCCATCAACACCCTCATGGAGCGCTGGTCCCTCTCACTCACCTGCCCACTGGCCTTGACAGCTGACAAATACCTTGCTGTCAACAGCATCCCCTCTCGCCATCCCCAAAAGCTACTCATGCAGTTGGTGGACCACCCTTGCCAGGAGCTATCTGCCATCGCCCAGGTACTCTGCCATGCCAGTCCCTATGGGGGCTACTGGCTGAGCTTTGACTCAGCCTATCGACACAGGCATGGCCTGATCTTGCACTGCAGATGGCACAACCACCCCCCCTGGCCAGCTCAGTCGACCGCCCATGTACTGGGCGGATGTCATACATTCCAACCATGGATCTGCAAGGTTTGGCCTCCCTGTGTTACAATTTTCCTTTACTTTTCCTTATTGCACTGACTCATTTCCCCTTCGTCATCATCAGTCAGCGCAACTCCCCCATTTCTCTACCTTACTCATCCTTATTCCACCTTATGCCATAAGATGCCATGATGACGCCTTATTGCACCATCATGACATGCTTTGCTTACTGATCACTGAACTTGTATTACCAAGGCATTCCTTGAGTTTCCATGACCTCCCATAATCTGGTAAACACACCTAACCAAGTCGCTACAGTAGCAAACACATAGAATAGCATATAAGCATGTAACTTCAGTAGCACAAGCCCTAAGCTTGTGCTCTTTGTTCATACAAGCCCATTATCTGCTACCACCAGTCTACCGAGTGCCACTTGGCCATTAGTCGCTTCGTCGTAACCCGACTCACTCTAGAAGCCTATCACGCCCACATCGACGATCAGGAAGCCCCATCGACGATCCCCCTCGACTTACGACATCTAGGAAGCCCTGTTGCCGTACCATCAGTTCTGACGATCAGGAAGTCCCGACGTCGATCACCGCATAACCGTTGAGCTTAACACCCTGCCTCCCACTCCTGATGCACCACACTGAGTGGGCTGACAAAAACCATCTCCAGGTTCTATGCCACTGGCTCAAACTCACAGGGCACCTGAACTGCCTGTCAGACTGCACCTCAGCTGCCATCTGCCTGGCCTTTGCTGTGATGGGACTGGAGGGACACCTGACCAACAAAGATATGGACTTGGACCTCCTCCAGGACTTCATGAGTCATATGCTTGGACCCCATACCCTGGACCTGGACCCAGCTCTCTTGGAGCTTTCAGGTGCGCTTCCACCATTTTCCCTTGTTTAGTGCCTGCCCTTCAGACTCCCCTCTGTATCTCTCAGCTGGTGCTCTTGCCCTCCCTTTCCTATTCTAAGCTACCCTGTTTGCCTGCCTTCACCCACTTGGTATCGCTGTAGTGATATGTATTCCTCCCTCTCCGTTTTTCCATCTGTACTAATAGGGGCCCTCCACATCTTGGCACCCTTTTTTTAAATTTTTAAATTTTATTATTATTATTATTCCTACAGAATTACATAATACACCTGTGGCCCCAAAGGGGCCGCCTGTAAACTACATAATTACAGAGGTGCCCATCATCACACATCACGCGAAACTGGGTGGGGTGTGTGCCTCCTGAGGGAGGCCTAGTGTACTAACATGCCCTATTGAAATAAGTAAAGAAGGAGGGAGGAATACATATCTCTATGCCCATGCCAAGGCAAAATGAAAGCAGGTAAAGGAGTAGATTAGAAATGGAAAGGGGAGGGCATGGATGCCATTCAGGAAATCAATGAAGAAACTGAAAGACAATCACAGGTCAAGGGGAAATGGAGGAAGCATACCTGAAAGCTCCAAAAGGGCTGGGTCCGTATCCTGAGTTCATGGTCCAAGGTAGCAATGCATGTATCCCCTAAGGAGGTCCAGGTCAAGTCCTTCATCAGTTGGGTGACTGTCCAGGTCCATGGCGGCAAAGGCCAAGCAGATGGAACCTGCAGTGTGGTCGGTGAGTCGGTTGAGGTGCCCCATCAGCCGAAGCCAGCAGTGCAAGACAGGGAGGCAGTGCTTGTCAGCCCACTCAGAGTGGTGGATGGGCAAGGGGACATGCAGAGGCCAGACATGGTGAATCCATGGCTGGAAGGTAGAACACCTGCCTAAAATGTGGGCAGTCATCTGTGCTGGCCAGGGTGGGTGGTTGTGCCACCAGCAGTGCAAAATCAGGCCGTGCATGCGATGGTAGGCTGAGTCGAAGCTCAGCCAGTATCCCCCGTAGGGACCAGCATGGCATAGAACCTGAGTGACTGCCGACAGCTCATGGCAGGGGTGGTCCACCAAGTGCACTAGGAGCTTGTGGGGACACCAAGAGGGGACGCTGTGGACAGCCAGGTATTTGTCAGCTGTGGAGGCTAGGGGGTGGGTGAGAGAGAGGGACCAGCATTCCATGAGGGTGTTGGTGGCCTGCTCCTTCAGAGCAGATATGGAGGGCGCAAGGGTAGAGGGGGGGAGCTCTGTTGCTAGTTTCACTTCTGAATCAGCCCACTTGTTGCTGGGGATGTCCTCATGGCCAGGGCACCAAGCAAAGTGGATGGTGATGTTTGGGAAAGAGTCTAGAAGAGTCTCAACCCCAGCCTTCCAATGATGGAGGAGGTGGGTGCCTGGTGATGGGGCCCATGTGCGGATAAGGTGGAGGGCGGCTAGCAAGTCAGAGAAGAAAAAGATGTCCAAGGTACTTGCAAGCTGTTCCCTGAGGTGATGGGCCACCCAGTCCAGTGCTGAGGTAAGGGAGATTATCTCGGCATCTGTGGCTGTGGCGGGGGTGGGGGATGCCAGGCAGATGGACCCCAATCGGTGGGGGCCCTGCATGGCGCAGATGGCAGATCCTGAGTTGTTCCCAATGCATGAACCATTGGTAAAGATCTGCAGGGAGGAATTGGAGCAGAGAGCACGTGCTTGTTCCATGAACCAGTCACAAGTGTCACGTGCTACTGGGGGGGTGGGGGTGGTGAAGGTAATCCGACCTTGCCCAAAAGCAAGTGGGTCTGTCTATGGGGGATGCGTGTATGCTGGGGCCAGTTGAACTCAAGGAACACAGACCTGCAACAAAAGGGAGAAAGGGGTGTTAGCTGAGGTGTTAAATCAACAACAACCAATAGAGTGGGGGGTGTGCCAGAGGCACAGGGCATGGGACATTTTTAAATATTCAAAGTAAAATGAAAGGGGAGGGGTAGAACATAAGAAATTAGTGGAATGGGGGGATGCGCCCTTGTAGACACCTAAAATCCACCTGCAGGCTGTGTTTTGCACAGTCTGGAGGTGGTTTACCAGGGTTTTCTGTTGCCTTCCATGATACCAAACTTGTGCACCCCAGGCCAGAACTGAGTGCACACAGGATGTGTAGAGGCGGCAGAGGAGGAGGGCTGAGATGCCGCATTGGGTGTTACCAAGGATGCAGAGGGCAGCGAGTGTTGAGAGGCCCTTGGATTGCATGCGATCCATGTGAGGGTGGAAGGAGAGGGAGGGGTCCCACCAGATACTGAGCCATCAGAGGGGGTTGGATGGTCAGATGAGCATGGTTGCATCGATTTGGATTCCTGCGGTGTCCCAGCTGTGATAGCCAACACACCATTGGGGTGGGTGGAAATGGATGACTTCTGTCTTGGCAGCCTTGATGTTGAGACCGATTTTGCTGAAGAGGCCATTGAGTTGTTGGTAAGCGCAGGCCAAGGAGTGACAGTTGGATGTCACTGAGGAGCCTATGCAGACTAGGAGGTGGTCATCAACATATGCAAGTGCAGTGGTTCCTGGTTGGCAGAAACACTGGAGGACAACACCTGTGAAGATGGTTGATAGGATGGGGGAGACTGGGGACCCTTGTGGGATCCCTAGGTCGGGTTTGGGGGCAGTGGAAAGGGTGGTGCCATTGAATGCGACAGTGACCTGCCAGTCCACCATGAACGAAAGGCACCAATCCGCCATGTTGCGGGGGCAGCCCATATCCAATAGTTGCTGGTGTAGGAGGCAGGGGTGCACCGAGTCAAAGAAGCCCTGTATGTCAACCACTAGGGCCGAACACACCTGGTTCCTCGAATGAGCACCTTCTGCAATCTGTAGGAGGTGTTGAGTGGCGTCATAGACTGAGTGGCCCTGATGACTGCCATATTGGTTTGGTGGCAGCCAGTCCCACTGGTTGGTGAGGAACTGGAGCTGGTTAGCAATAATCTTTTCAAGGAGCTTACCTAGTGTCTCCTCAAGGGTAATGGGCTGATAGGATCTCAGCAAGAATGGGTCCTTCTTGTTGGGCTTCCAGAGCATTACCACTTTTGCCACCTGCCAGCATTTAGGGTGGTGCCCCAAACACAGGCGGTTGTTGAAAAGCGATAGAATCTCGTCAGGGTAGGCATCCACCACCCATTTAAGGGGGCGGTAACCGATGCCTGAGAGGCCTGGAGCTGACAAGTTGGAGGTGTCAGCCAGTGCCCCCATGAGCTCAGTGAGGAGAACTGGCGGGGCAGCTGGGGGAGGGGGAGGTGGCAGAGTAGGGTCCGCAGCCAGGGGAGGAGGGGGTGGGAAGAATGTGCTGCGAAACAGCTCACTTTTTTCGTTGTCCGACTGGGTGAAGGTCCCATCTCGACGCTGAAGCGATGGGATGGGGGAGGTACGGGTCCCAAGGCCACGCTTGGCCCAGTTCCAGATGTTGGAGGTGTCTGCTTCGGCAGCTTGTTCAGCATAGAAGTGCTGTTTAGCCGCCCACATGCCTCTTTTGAAGGCGCATCTTGCTGCAGAGCGCTGGCAGGGGGTGGTAGCTGACATGATGGCCCCGAGTAGCTGTTTGCATTTGGGGGTCCACCACGGGACTTTGGTCTTTGATGGCCTGGTGATTTTGGTGAAGGGTTGTAGAGTGGCGGCCATGGTGCTAATCACGGCTTCGGCTTTGTCATCCAGGGTGGTGGTGTCGCTGACCAGGAGGCGGAAAGCTGTTTCAAGGAGGGGGAATGCAATGTCAGTCCATTCTTTCCTGTCAGCTGGTAAGAGCTGACGTGTCTTGAGGATGGGGGGAGGGGCCCGAGAAGGCATGGACTAGCGTAGAATTGCATGGTCTGACAGGGGGGAGTTGGTGGTGGTGACCGAGTCCATGATGAGCTCGGGGGAGACTGAGGGGGGGGCCCAGATCATGTCTATGGGGCACCGTCGGCAGTTGTCGACAGGCCATGAATCAAAGTCAGGAGGGTGGGACAGCTCCAGGCTGTGTCCACGGAAAAAGTCATCCAGGGGTTGCACCCTGCATGATTCCTCCTGGGAGGCAGAGAGTTTGGACCATGAGTGGTGGCAACAGTTGAAGTCACCCACCATGAATAGTGTGGTGGCTAGCACCAAGGGGAGGGTAAAAAGAAACATCTCACCTGGGTATTGAGTGGGGGCTCCCTGCCGCTCTGGGGGTGTCATACCATAATAGTTGCACACCCTGAGGGTGGAGTGAGAGTGGATCTCCATGGTTAGAACATCAGTGCCGTTTGAGGTGGCACCAAGGACTGACCAAGAGGTGTTGGGGAGGGTGCAAGAAATGTATGTAACCACTCATGGTCAGGTGGCTGGTGGGAGGATGGAGACGAAGCCAGGGATGGTAGGAATGTGGAATACCAGGGTGCTGGCAGGCCGGCGCTCTCGCCCTCCCTTTTCAGTTCTAAGCTTCTTCCTTTGCCCACCCTCGCCTGTTTGGCTCAGTCATAGCAATATGTATCCCTCCCTCTCGTTTTCTGCACTTTCTTAAATAGGGACTCTACACACTTCGGCACCCCTTGGGGAGCGGAGCCCCTGCCCAGTTTTGTGTGATGCACAATGACAGGTGCCTCTGTTGTTATGTAGTTAGGGCCCCCCCTTCAGGGGGGCAGCTTGTAATTATGTAATACTGCAGGAATAATAAAATAATAAAATAAAATAAAATAAAAAAAGAGGCCAGACCTTGCAGATCCATGGTCAAAATGTATGGCAGCTGCCCAGTATGTGGGCGGTTGACTGAGCCAGCCAGGGGGGGTGGTTGTGCCATCTGCAGTGTGAGATCAGGCTGTGCCTGTGCATCCTTCTTGACCAGTAACCACCACCATTGACTAGTGTGGGCAGCTAAAACTCCCCCATGTCAACCCCCAGTGATTACCATGGAGCACTCTGTCATACTCAACCCTCAGTCCCTTCCTCATCCTCAGCTAGCCTAGCTGCTGCAAGAGCCGCCGAAACGGCTGCCAACATGGCTGCAGAGGCTGCCACCACCGCCCAGTGCGAGGCAACCCCCATCCCCTACTCTACCAGTTTCCCCCCCATGGCATCCTCCCTGGATGTCCTGGCCCCCTCCCCCAACATCGGCGATTCCCAATTGGTGTCAGCATACAACTTTACAGCCCAAGTGTGTAACAAGTCACAGCATGCATCCTGCGCAGGCTCCCCAGCCTCCTTGGTAGG
The DNA here is from genome assembly GCA_002794785.1 of Coniferiporia sulphurascens. Classification (NCBI taxonomy): domain Eukaryota; kingdom Fungi; phylum Basidiomycota; class Agaricomycetes; order Hymenochaetales; family Hymenochaetaceae; genus Coniferiporia; species Coniferiporia sulphurascens. The sequence goes on along the minus strand of NBBA01000010.1, from coordinate 1,737,767 downwards.
ATCGATACACAGTTCCAACGACTTCGGCAAAACAGCTGCCCCAGGAATGGCAGTGGACCCCCATACCCCCCCGCAACAGGTGGGAGGCGTGAGCCTCGGACAGAAACGCCCCTCTGCCGCCATGTCACCCCTCACACCAAGGGGACCCCCTACCCAGGAACACTATGAACCCCACACCTTGGGATTTATGTACGCCATCTCCCATGCTCTTGAAGACTTCGACACAAAGACCAGGAACGCCACAGTCACCGACACCGACATTCAGGCAGCGCAGTTTGTAGGGGATCTCCTATGGAATGCCCAGCAGACAATAGCACACCTATGGGAGGACAAGAGGGACCCCCATTTCCTGATCCTCCGCAATGCAGAGATGGCCTACAACTACATGAAGAGGGGGAATGAAATCGCCCTCCCAGAACCCTTCACCCCGGCTCCCCCCCAGCAGAACCCCCCGGCCATCGCCAGGACCCCTGCCACCCTCCCAGTAACCCCAGAGATGAAGGCGCTGACCGATGCGGTCAAACACCTGACAACTGACATCACTTCCATTTCTTGTCAGATGGCTTCTATCAGCTCTAGGCCCACCCCATGTCAACAACAGCAACAACAACAACAGCAACAAACCACCGCCCAGGCAGCCAACCTGACAGCCCCCACCTCCTATGCCCAGGTGGCCACAGCCATGGCCCCCCTGACAACCGCCAACCCATCTCCAGTGGCTCCGGCCACAGGAGCAGTCATCAACCTGACGCTGAAGAAGAAGAAGCGGCAGCACAAGGTGCCCCCCCCACCCACTATGTATGCCAAGGACCCCACCTTGGTACTCACCCTGACTGTTGGCATATGGGCCGAAAACTAGAGGTCAGCAATGGCCCTGACGAAAACCTCCCGTGAGTTCTTCACTGCCCTCCCCACTGCAGACCAAGTCCCAGTTCTGTCCTCCTCTTTCAATGTGAAGGGGAACATTGTGACCATGTTTGCAATGCATCTGTCCTCTGCTAACCTGACCATGGAGACAATCATTGATTGCCACTCCATGGCCTATGCTTCCCATATGTGCACAGAGTGCATCATGGTGGGGATTACCATCCCAACAGCCTTCTCTCTGAACCCCTCCAGAGTCTGCCCCCAGTCTGCCCTCCGCATCTCAATGGTGCCCTGCAAAGACTTTCTGTTTGGCCAGAACGGACACACCATCACTGAGAAGGCCCTCATGGCCGAAATCCGGCACAACCCGGCACTCTGCAACCTTGACTTTGTAGTCAACCTGCACTTCGCCGCCACTGAGGAACACCTGCCGACTCTTGACAGATGCCCCGTGGCTTTCTCCTTTGTCAACCCTGATGGCTCCATATGCGAGTGCCTCCTCAAGAGGCCACACATGTGGATGTTCGGATCAGCCCTCCGGCTCTCATTCCCACCCATCTGCCCCACCCTCACACAATGTGAGAGGTGTCAGGGCCTCGGCCATGGAACCAAGGGCTGCTGCGCCCAACCCTGCTGCACTGACTGCATGGGTGCCCATTTGACCCGCAATCACTGCAAATCATGTGCCCACTGCACAACTGATGCAGTGCCAGAGGGCGACACATGCCCTCACCCCTGCCTCTGCATCAACTGCAAGAGTGACCACCCCGCCACCCTGCTGGCATGCCCCAAAAAGAGGCGTTATCGCCAAATCGAAGAGGCCCTCACCGCTGACCCCACCAATGAACAGATGGAGGAAATATGATAGAGATGCTCTCTGTCATGCAGTGGAATGCTGCCCACTCACTTGCAGCGATACATTCCCTAATCTCTGTCCTTACAACTGACCCCTCCCCCCAGCACCTAATTCCTATCCAGGAACCCCCCTGGTATCAAATAGGACTGCAACCCTCACTTACCAACCTGAAAGGCACTCTGGTCCTCAATGTCCCAACCATCCCAGGCTACATACCCATCCTACCACCAGAGACCCGGCCTCAAGTGGTCACATATGTCTCCAAGGCCCTCCCCCCTACCTCATGGTCAATCCTCAGAGCCGCGTCAAATGGCACCGATGTCCTGACAATAGAGGTACGATCCCACCTCACCCTCCAGGTGTTCAACTACTATGGCATGCACCGCCCGGATAGGGAAAACACCTCCCCCCAGTACCCAGGTGAGTCCTTCCTTTTTTCTCTCCCCTCGGCAATAGCCACCTCCCTACTCATGGCAGGTGACTTCAACCATCACCACCATACATGGTCCGTTTTCCCTGTCCTGAGAAGGGATGATTTGGGGGCCCAACCCCTCAATGACTTCTTCCGAGGACATGGCCTAGCGCCAGCACACCTACCAGATTCTGACTCAAGGCCTGACAGCCAGAGATGCCAGTGCCCTATTGACATGATCTGGGCCCCACCTGTGGTCAACCCTGACTCGATCCTAGACTCGGCCACCTCCAACCCCTCCCCACTGTCCAACCACACTCTCCTATGATGGTCACTGCCCTTTCGGCCACCTCCCACCTTAAAAACATGCCGGCTGTTACCAGCTGACAAGGAGTGTTACAATTTTCCTTTACTTTCCCTTACTGCGCTGACTAACCTTATCTTCATAATCATCAGTCAGCGCAACTCCCCCATTTCTCTGCCTTACTCATCCTTACTCGCCTAGTGCCATAAGACGCCATGATGACGCCTCATTGCACCATCATGACATGCTTTGCTTACTGATAGCCCTACTTGTATTACCAAGGTATTCTTTGGTGTCCCATGACCTCCCATAGTCTGGTAAACTACCCTACACAGGCCGCTACAGTAGTAAACACATAGAGTAGCATATAAGCATGTAACTTCAGTAGCACAAGCCCTAAGCTTGTGCTCTTTGTTCATACAAGCCCATTATCTGCTACCATCCATCTACTGTGTGCCACTTGGCCATAAGTCGCTTCGTCGTAACCCGACCCAATACAGAAGCTTACTGCGCTCACATCGCCGATCAGGAAGCCCCATCGACGATCATCCTTGACCTACGACATCTAGGAAGCCCCGTTGCTGTACCATCAGTTCCGATGATCAGGAAGCCCCGACGTCGATCACCGCGTAACCATTGAGCTTAACAAGGAGGAGTGGACCGACATCGCCTTCCCCCTCCTTGCAGATGCCTTCTGCCTGCTGGGACATGACACCCACTCCCTGGACACCAAAGCCAAGGTGGTTATCGACTCCATGGTCACCGCTCTCCAGCCATTCACCCATCTCACCAAACCGTCAAAAACTGAAGTCCCATGGTGGTCACCCCACTGCAAGACTTTACTAACGGCAATCTCGATGGCCACCCACCCCTACAGCGTTCATCAGCTCGACATGCATTCAAGAGGGGCATTAGGACAGCAAAATGACAGTTCTATGCTGACCAAGCATCGGAAGTGGATGCCTCCAACATATGGAACTGGGCCAAGTGCAGCCTTGGTACCCAACCCACACCCATCCCCTCACTGAAAAAACAAGACAGATCCTTCACCCAGTCGGATGCCAAGAAAGGTGAGCTCTTCTGTGAAACCTTCTTCATGCCCCACCCTCCCCAAGCAGCAGCCCCACCCATCCTCCTAATGGAGCTTACAGGGGTACTGGCCGATACCTCCAACTTGTCGGCTCCAGGCCTCTCAGGAATAGGTTACCGCCCCCTTAAATGGGTAGTGGATGCTTACCCTGATGAGATTCTTTCACTTTTCAATGACTGTCTATGCTTGGGGCACCACTCCAAGTGCTGGCAGGCGGCAAAGGTGGTTATGCTCCAGAAGCTGAACAAGAAGGACCCCTTCTCTCCATGATCATACCAGCCCATTACCCTTGAGGAGACCCTAGGGAAACTCCTCAAAAAGATAATAGCTAACCAGCTCCAGTTCCTCACCAATATGCGGGACTGGCTGCCACCTAACCAATATGGGGGGCACCAAGGCCATTCAGTCTATGATGCTGCCCAACACCTTTTACAGATTGTGGAATGGGCCCACTCAGAGGGCCTTGTCTGTTCAGCCCTAGTGGTCAACATTCAGGGTTTCTTTGACTTGGTACACTCACAACTCCTACACCAACAACTGTTGGACCTTGGCTGTGTGCCAGACATGGCCGACTTTTTTTTTTTTTTTTAAAATTATTCCTGCAGTATTACATAATTACAAGCTGCCCCCCCAAAGGGGGGGCCCTAACTACATAACAATGGAGGCGCCTGTCATTGCGCATTGCACAAAACTGGGCAGGGGCTCTGCTCCCTGAGGGGTGCCAAAGTGTGAAGAGCCCCTATTTAGTAAGAAAACTAGAGAAGGAGGGATACATATTGCTATGAACATGCCAAAAGGATGAGGGCAGGCAAGGTAAGAAGCTTAGAAGTGGGAAAGGGATGGCAAGAGTGCTGGCTGGGACATATTCATGGGAATTTGAAAGGCAGGCATTAATCAAGAGGAAAAGGGGGGAGTGTACCTGACAGCCCCAAAAGGGCTGGGTCCGAGTCCTGGGTTTGAGGTCCGAGCATACAATGCATGTAGTCCCATAGGAGGTCCAGGTCCATATCTTCATCAGTTGGGTGGCCGTTGAGCTCCATTGCAGCAAAGGCTAGCTGTATGGTGCCTGTGGTGTGGTCTGAGAGGCAGTTAAGGTGCCCTGTCAGCTTAAGCCAGTGGCACAAAACCGGGAGGCGGTTTTCGTCAGCCCACTCTGAGTGGTGGACAGGGAGGGGGTCCGTGGTGGCCATATGCATCGTATCCATGGGTGGAATGTACTGCAGCCGCTGAGGATGTGGGCAGTCGACTGTGTGGGCCATGGTGGGTGGTTGTGCCACTGACAGTGTGAGATCAGGCTGTGCCTGCATCAGTAGGCTGAGTCAAAGCTCAGCCAGTAGCCCCTGTAGGGACTGGTGTGGCAGAGGACCTGAGCCACTGTGGATAGCTCACTGCATGGATGGTCGACCAAATGCATGAGCAGCTTTCTAGGTCGGCGAGAAGGGAGGCCATGCACTGCCAAGTATTTGTTGGAGGTTGAGGCAAGGGGGCGGGCAAGTGAGAGCATCCATTGGTCCATGAGGGTGTGGATGGCGTCTTCTTTTAGTGTGGAGGTGGATGGCTTAAGGTCGGACAGGGGAAGCTCTGTTGCTAGCTTTGCTTCCATGTCAGCCCATTCATTTCCCAGGATGTCTGAGTGGCCAGGGCACCAGATGAAATGGACGGTGAGCTTGGGGTACGAATCCAGCAGGTGTTAAGCTCAACGGTTACGTGGTGATCGACATTGGGGCTTCCTGATCGACGTTGGGGCTTCCTGATCATCAGGACTGGTGGTGACGGCAATGGGGCTTCCTAGATGTCATAAGTCGAAAGTGATCGTCGGTGGGGCTTCCTGATCGACGATGTGGACGCAAGGTGCTTCTTAGCTGAGTCGGGTTACGACGAAGCGACTAATGGCCAAGGGGCACACAGTAGACTGGTGGTAGCAGATAATGGGCTTGTATGAACAAAGAGCACAAGCTTGGGGCTTGTGCTACTGAAGTTACATGCTTATATGCTACTCAATGCGTTTACTACTGTAGCGGCCTGTGTAGGGTAGTTTACCAGACTATAGAAGGTCATGGAAACCCAAGGAATGCCTTGGTAATACAAGTAGGGCTATCAGTAAGCAAAGCACATCATGATGGTGCAATAAGGTGTCATCATGTCATCGTATGGCGCAAGGCGAATAAGGATGAGTAAGGCAGAGAAATGGGGGAGTTGTGCTGACTGATGATGACGAAGAGGAAGTGAGTCAGCACATTAGGGGAAAAGTAAGGGAAAATTGTAACAGCAGGGTTTCCACACCCACCTTCCAGATGTGGAGGAGGTGGGCACCAGGGGCGGCAGCCCATGTGCGGAAAAGGTGGAGAGCAGTCAGCAAATCAGACAGAAAGAACAGGTCCGATGCAACATGCAGTTGTGCGGGGAGGCGGCATGCGACCCAGCCTGGGGCCATAGCAAGGGAAAACTCCTTGGCATCCATGGCCATGGTGCAGGTGGGGGACCCCAGTCATCATGACCAGAGGTGGGTGGGGCCTAGCATTGCACATATGGCAGAGCCCGACTTATCGTCAATGCAGGAGCTGTCGGTGAATACCTGGATGTGGGGGGTGGAGCCTAGGGCCTGTGCAGCACTCATGAACTGTTTGCAGGTGTCAGCGCTGATGGGGGTGACGGGGGTGGTGAAGTGGACTTGGCCTTTGGTGAATGCCAGGGAGTCCATCCATGGGGATGCATGTATGCAGGGACTTGTTGAACCCAAGGGGCTCGGACCTGCAGAGAAAGGGAGAAGGGTCTATTAGCTACATTTTTAAAAAGTTTGTGGCCAATAGAGTGAGGAGTGCACCAGAGGCAAAGGGAATGGGTAGTCTTTATATACTCAAAATAGAAAGTTAAAGGGGGAATGGAACAGAGAAAGTTAGTGGAATGGGGGGAGGCACCCTTGAAGATGCCCAAAATCCATCGACAGGCCGTGTTTTGCACCGTCTGAAGGCAGTTTACCAGTGTTTTTTGGTGGCAGCCATGGTACCAGACTGGCACTCCCCATGACAGGACTGAGCGAATGCAGGAGGTGTAGAGGCGGTGGAGAAGTAGTGCCGATATTCCGTGTTGGGTGTTACCCAGGATGCAGAGGGCGGTGAGGGCTGAGAGTTCCTTGGAGTGCATACACTCGACATGGGGCTTGAACGAGAGGCCCAGGTCCCACCAAATTCCCAGCCATCGCAGTGGGATTGAGGGGTGGATCAGGGTATTGGGTGTGACCTGAATGCTGGTGGTGTCCCAGCCATCGTAGCCGGTTCATCGCTGAGGAGGGTGGAAATGGAGACACTCCATCTTAGCAGCTTCAATGTTGAGGCCAATGGTGCCGAAGAGGGTGTCGAGTTGGTGGTAGGCATGGGCAAGAGCACGGCAGTTGGATGCCACAGAGGGACCTACACATATGAATAAGTGGTCATCAACATATGCAAGGGCAGTGGTGCTGGCTTGGTGAAAGTGCCAGAGGACCATGCCTGTGAAAATTGTCGACAGGATGGGGGATACCAGTGACCCCTGGGGGGTGCCGAGGTCGGGTTTTGGGGTGGTAGGGAGGGTGGTGCTGTCAAATGAGACAGTGACCTGCTGATCCATCATGAAGGACAAGCACCAGTTGGCCATATCAGGCATGCAACCGAGGTCCAGCAATTGTTGGTGTAGGAGTTGGGGGTGCACCGAGTCGAAAAACCCCTGAATGTCGACTGCTAGGACTGAACAGACGAGGCCCTCTGAGTGGGCATGCTCAGCAATCTTTTTTTTAAATTTAAATTATTATTCCTGCAGTATTACATAATTACAAGTTGCCCCCCCAAAGGGGGGGCCATAGCTACATAACAACAGAGGCGCCTGTCATTGTGCATCGCACAAAACTGGGTGGGGGCTCTGCTCCCCTGAGGGTGCTGGCATGTGAAGAGTCCCTATTTAGAAGAAGATGATGAAAAGGAGGGAGGAGTACATATCGCTACGAATAAACCAAGCGGGTGAGGGCAGGTTAAGGTAAGAAGCTTAGAATTGGGAAGGGGGTGATGAGAGTGTTGGCCGAGACATATTCAAAGGAATTCAAAAGGCAGGCAATTATTCAAAGGAAAAGGGGGGGAGTGTACCTGATGGCTCCAAGAGGGCCAGGTCCGAGTCCTGGGTTCTGGGTCCAAGCATATGATGCATGTAGTCCCGTAGGAGGTCCAGGTCCATATCCTTGTCGGTCGGGTGGCCATCCAGGTCCATCTTGGCGAAAGCCAGTCAAATGGCACCTGTGGCGTGGTCTGAGAGGCGGTTCAGGTGCCCTGTTAGTTTTAGCCAATGGTGCAGAACCAGGAGGTGGTTTTCATCAGCCCACTCTGAGTGGTGGACTGGGAGAGGGTCTCACAGAGGCCATACACATTGTATCCATGGGTGGAAGGTGCTACAGCCGCCTAAGATATGGGCAGTCGACTGCACAGGCCATGGGGGGTGGTTGTGCCACCTGCAGTGTGAAATCAGGCTGTGCCTGTGCCAGTAGGCTGAGTCAAAGCTCAGCCAGTAGCCCCCATAGGGACCGGCACAGCAGAGGACCTGAGCAACTGCAGAGAGCTCACTGTGAGGGTGGTCGACTGAGTGCATAAGCAGTTTGCAGGGTCAGCGGGATGGGAGGCCGTGTACTGCCAAGTATTTGTCGGCAGTTGAGGTGAGTGGGCGGGCGAGCAAGAGTGTCCACTGTTCCATGAGCATGCGGATGGCTACCTCTTTGAGCACTGAGGTGGAGGGTCTGAGGTCGGATGGTGGGAGTTCTGTCACCAGTTTTGCTTCCGTGTCAGCCCATTCATTCCCAGGGATGTCCGAGTGGCTGGGACACCACACAAAATGTATGGTGAGCTGGGGGTACGAGTCCAGCAGAGTCTCCACACCCACTTTCCAGATGTGTAGGAGATGGGCACCTGGGATGGCAGCCCATGTTCGGAAGAGGTGGAGTGCGGTCAGTGAATCAGACAGAAAGAAGACATCTGATGCGACACACAGCTGGGCCGGGAGTCGGCACACGACCCAGCCTGGGGCCATGGCAAGGGAGAATTCCTTGGCGTCTGTGGCTGTAGCACATGTGGGGGCCTCCAGTCTGCGAGACCGGAGGCGAGTGGTGCCGAGCATTGTGCAGATGGCTGAGCCCGACTTGGAGTCGATGCATGAGCTGTCCATGAAGACTTGGACATGGGGGGTGGCCCCAAGGGCATGAGCGGCTTGTACGAATTCCTTACAGGTGTCTGTGCCGACCTGACTAAAGGATGCCCTTGCAGGGCCCAACATACATGTGCACCTTCCTCAAGATATGGGGCCCAACAAACCCCTCCCACTGTCCTTCATGCTGCACAGGCCTAAAGGTGAGATTAGAGCTACCCAATGCACCAGAGGTGTAGTGTGAGGGTCGCAGCGCCATAGGCACTACCCCACCACCCCCAGCTGCCTGGACTCATGCCCCCCCATACCTGCTTGGTGATGTGAAGTGCCACTGCATGTCTTAAAATCTACGCACGTTGTGGTAGACGATGAGGTACAGTGGTGGTAGGCAGGCAAGGTGGGTTATCAGCGTAAACCGATGTATTTCTAGGGCGAGACCAGCTCCCCTTATATACACGTTCCGTGGGCTAGTACTACTATAACTATCTAGCCCCTATATCGTATGGCGTTATCATTGCATTATCATTCACTTAGTAAGGTGGTTGTTCATATGACTATGTACTATATTTATATCGTTCATTATATTTATTTAATAGCATGTCAAGGAATCAACTTAAGCCCAAATGGGAATTACCCCCATTAGAACCCACAGAGGATTTAGTCCTCTCAAGCCAACAGAGGGAGCTACCCCCTGCTGCTATGGCCCGCTCAGCGCACTGAGTTTCCCATGCCCTGGCATGTGCTTCAGAACCCACATCAGCATCAGGTGTTACCCCAACACGCTCTGCAGGGAATACTCGGGGCCCACATTTAAGGGTTTTCCCGCTTCTGGATCCGCAGTGTACCAGAATCTCTGTGTCACAGAGGGGTGGACCCCAATGCTTTTTACAGCCGCCAGGGAGTGCCTCTTACTAACCACCTCAGGGGGGCCCATCCCACCCAAGAGGCCCATGGTGTCCTGTCGCATTTCTGTGTCAGATGGTTATTACCACCATGCCATGTGTTATGAGACCCCTATCTCCTTTTAGCAACTAGTGCTGTCATCAGAGACCCTTTTGGGAATTTGGGGAGCATGTTTTTGATATGACATGCCAGTCATCACAGCCTCAATGCAAGTGCATCAACCCTGGAGGATTAGACCCGACTTTTGCCAAACCTGAGGTTTCCCAGTTTTCACTGACCACTAGTGGGCAGAGGGTTTCCCAACTCCCATGGGAATGTTATCATCATGTCCCCCCCCGACTGGTGCACTTTGCACCTTGCACTGCTGACTGGACCCAAGGGCATGACCAGCAGACCAGTTGAGGCACCGCGCCCTGAGAGGGCATGGCAGACATGAAGAGGAATCATCCTCACTGAGTTATCCCCCCAATGCAACATTAACGATGGGTTGCATGCCCTCTGGTGAGCCCTAGAGCCCCTCTCGCATCTTCGAAACCACCATTACAGCGACTGGACAACCAGTGAGTGCACACTCTGGAAGACTGGTGTGCAGACGGTAGCCTTCTCTTGTATCAACCCAGTAGTATACCAGACCAGAGTATGGGTTGCTGTGATGAACCCCCAGATGACCCCCAGTGAAAACCAGAGATGGTGGTGGTAAGAGGACAAGAAGGATGATCTAAACAGAGCTGGGTCTGAGTCCTGGGTACAGGGTCCAAGTGTTACAATTTTCCTTTACTTTCCGCTACTGCGCTGACTCATTTCCCCTTCGTCATCATCAGTCAGCGCAACTCCCCCATTTCTCTACCTTACTCATCCTTATTCGCCTTGCACCATAAGACGCCATGATGATGCCTTATTGCACCATCATGATGTGCTTTGCTTACTGATCACTGTACTTGTATTACCAAGGCCTTCCTTGAGTTTCCATGACTGTCCATAGTCTGGTAAACATACCTAACCAAGTCGCTACAGTAGCAAACACATAGAGTAGCATATAAGCATGTAACTTTAGTAGCACAAGCCCTAAGCTTGTGCTCTTTGTTCATACAAGCCTATTATCTGCTACCACCAAGTCTACTGTGCGCCTGTGTGCCACTAGCCGCTTCGTCATAATCCGACTCGCTAAAGAAGCCTACCACGTCCACATCGACAATCAGGAAGCCCCATCGCCAATCCCCCTCGACTTACGACATCTAGGAAGCCCCATTGCCATACCATCAGTTCCGACGATCAGGAAGCCCCGACGTCGATCACCGCATAATCGTTGAGCTTAACACCAAGCATATGTCGCATGTAGTCCCTAAGGAGGTCCAGGTCCATATCCTCATTGGTGGGGTGACCCTCTAGCTCCATCACAGTGAAAGCCAGGCGGATGGTGCCTGAGGTTCTGTCGGAGAGGCGGTTTAGGTGCCCCATTAGCCTCAGCCATCAGCGCAGAACCGGGATACGGTTTTCACTGGCCCACTCTGAGTGGTGGACCAGGAGGGGGGTTTTGGCTGGCCATACATGCCGAATCCAGGGTCGGAAAGTAGAGCACCCACCCAGAATGTGGGTGGTCATCTGCACAGGCCATGGAGGGTGGTTGTGCCATCTGCAGTGTGAGATCAAGCTGTGTCTGTGTTGGTAGGCTGAGTCGTAGCTCAGCCAGTAACCCCCGTAGGGACCAGCATGGCAGAGGACTTGTGCCACTGCGGAGAGGTGGTGGCAAGGGTGGTCTGCAGAGTGGGTGAGCAATTTCCGCGGGTGGCAGGAGGGGATGCCATGCACTGCCAGGTATTTGTCGGTGGTGGAGGCAAGGGGACGGCCAGTGATAGTGTCCACTGTTCGACCAGAGTCTTGGTGGCCATTTCCTTGAGTGCAGAGATGGAGGGTGCAAGTTGTGAGGGGGGGAGCTTGGTGGCAAGTTTTGCTTCCTCATCGGCCCATTCGTTCCCTGGGACATCCGAATGACCCGGACACCACACAAAGTGAATGGAGAGGCCTAGATGCGAGTCCAGGAGCATCTTGACCCCCGCTTTCCAAAGGTGTAGGAGATGGGTGCCAGGAATAGCGGCCCAGGTGTGGAAGAGGTTGAGTGCCATCAGCAAATTGGATAAGAAAAACAAGTCCGATGCGACAGGCAGCTGTGTAAGGAGGCAGTGCACGGCCCAGCCCAGTGCAGTGGCTAGTGAGAAGATTTCTGTGTCTGTGGCTGTGGCGCAGGTGGGGGAGGCAAGGTGGCGGGATCTTAGCTTGGTAAGGCTGCGCATGGCGCAGATGGTGGAGCCTGAGGTGGTGCCGATGCGTGAGCTGTTGGTGAAGACCTGGAGGTGGGGGGTGGTACTAAGGGCCAGAGTGGCTTGCACGAACTCATTGCGTGTGTCCTCTGTAACCGGGAGGGAGGGGAGGGTGAAGGTGACCCTTCCGCCTGTGAAGGCCAGGGGGTCTGTCCAAGGGGGATGTGTGTATGCAGGGACCAGTTGTACCTGAGGGACTCAGACCTGCAGAGAAAGGGAAAAAGGTCTATTAGTTACATTGCGAAAGTGTTTGCGGCCAATAGAGTGGGGGGTGCACCAGAGGCACAGAGAATGGGATGTTTTTAAATACTCAAGGTAAAAAGAGAGGGGAGGGACTGAGCAAAGGAAATTAGTTGAGAATGGGGAGGTGCCTTTGTAGACACCTAGTATCCACCAGCATGCCATGTTTTGCACTGACTGTAGACAGTTGATGAGGGTTTTCTGGCGGTGGCCATGGTACCAGACCAGTGTGCCCCATGTTAGGACAGATCGGACACAGCTGATGTATAGTCGCTGGAGGAGAAGGGCCGATACTCCGCATTCGGTGTTGCCTAAGATGCAGAGGGTGGCAAGGGTGGAGAGGCCTTTTGAGCGCATTTGTTCAATGTGGGGCTTAAAGGTGAGGCCCAGGTCCCACCAGATGCCGAGCCACCAGAGTGGTTGGGATGGTCAGATGAGGGTGTTGGGGTCGATTTGAATCCCAGCTGTATCCCAGCCGTGATAGCTGGTCCTGCGCTGAGGGGGGTGAAAGTGGAGTGCCTCCGTTTTGGTGGCTTCAATGTTGAGACCGATGTCGCCGAAGAGGCCATCGAGTTGGTGATATGTGTCTGCTAGGCGGTGGCAGTTGGATGCTATAGAGGGGCCAATGCATATTAGTAGGTGGTCGTCAACATATGCAAGCACTTTGGTGCCGGCTTGGTGGAATCACCAGAGTACCACACCCACAAAAATTGTTGACAGGATGGGGGAGATGGGCAACCCTTGGGGGGTGCCGAAGTCGGGTTTCGGGGCAGTTGGGAGGGTGGTGCTGTCGAAGGCAACTGCAACCTGTCTTTTTTATTTTTTATTATTTTATTATTATTCCTGCAGTATTACATAATTACAAGTCGCCCCCCTGAAGGGGGGGCCATAGCTACATAACAATGGAGGCACCCATCATTGCGCATCGCACAAAACTGGGTGGGGGCTCTGCCCCCCAGAGGAGGCTGAAGTATGAAGAGCCCCTATTTAGTAGGGTAAATGTGAGAGAGAGGAATACATATCACTACAAACAAACCAAGCAGGTGAAGGCAGGTTAAGGTAAGAAGCTTAGAATGGGGAAAGGGGTGGCAGTAGTGCCGGCTGAGACATCTCTGTAGGAATTTGAAGGGCAGGCTCTAGTCGGAAGGAAAGGGGGGGCATACCTGAAAGCTCCAAAAGGGCTGGGTCTGAGTCCTGGGTTCTGGGTCTGAGCATATGATGCATGTAATCCCACAGGAGGTCCAAGTCCATATCCTCGTCAGTGGGGTGGCCATCTAGGTCCATCGTGGCAAAGGCTAGCCGAATGGCTCTGGAGGTCTGATCGGAGAGGCGGTTTAGGTGCCCTGTCAGCCTAAGCCAACGGCGCAAAGCCAGAAGGTGGTTTTCATCAGTCCACTCTGAGTGGTGGACTGGGAGAGGGTCCCGAGGTGGCCATACACATCATATCCATGAGTGGAAGGTGCTGCAGCCACCTAGGATGTGGGTGGTCGACTGCGCAGGCCAGGCTCGGGTGCCATCTGCCTGGCCTTCGCTGCGATGGAACTCGAGGGCCACCCCACTGACGAGGATATGGACTTGGACCTCCTTAGGGATTACATGTGTCGTATGCTTGGAAACCATACCCAGGACTCAGACCCGGCTCTCTTGGAGCTTTCAGGTGTGCTCCCACCCTTTCCCTCTGATCTATGACTGCCCTTCGGACTCCTTCCACATGTCCCGGCCGGTGCTCTTGCCCTCCCTTTCTCCATTCTAAGCTTCTTCCTTAACCTACCCTCACCCATTGGTTTAGTCATAGTGATATGTATTCCTCCCTCCTTCTCTGGTCTTTCTTACTCAATAGGGGACCTCCACACATTGGCCCCCTCAGGGAGCAGGTCCCCTGCCCAGTTTTGTGTGTTGCATGATGACAGGCGCCTCTGTTGTTATGTAGTTAGGGCCCCCCTTCGGGGGGGCAGCTTGTAATTATGTAATACTGCAGGAATAATTTAAAAAAAAAAAAAAAAAACCCTGCTCCCTGGAGGGAGCTGCAGTGTGAAGGGTCCCTATTAGTATAGACTGAAGAAGAGGGAGGAGTACATATTGCTACAATGATACCAAGTGGACAAAGGCAGGCAAAGGAGGTAGTTTAGAATAGGAAAGGGAGGGTGAGAGCGCCAGCTGGGACATATGAGGGGAAGTCCAAAGGGCAGGTGCTAGTCAGAGGGAAAGATAGGGAGCACACCTGAAAGCTCCAAGAGAGCCGGGTCCAGGTCCTGGGTCCGGGTTCTGAGCATACGACTCATGTGATCCCAAAGGAGGTCCAAGTCCATATCTTTGTTGGTTGGGTATCCCTCCAGTTCCATTGCGGCGAAGGCCAGGCAGATGGCAGCTGAAGTGCATTCGGATAGGCGGTTCAAGTGCCCTGTGAGTTTAAGCTAGTGGTGTAGAACCTGGAGGTGGTTTTCATTGGCCCACTCGGTGTGGTGGGTCGGAAGTAGGATGCGGGGTAGCCAGACCTTACGGATCCATGGTCGGAAGGTGCAACATCCACCCAATACATGGACGGTTGACTGGGCTGGCCAGGGGGGGTGGTTGTGCCATCTGCAATGCGAGATCAGGCCGTGTCTGTGCCAGTAGGCTGAGTTGAAGCTCAGCCAGTAGCCCCCGTAGGGACCAGCATGACATAGGACCTGGGCAACTGCCGAGAGCTCCCAGTGGGGGTGGTCGACCGACTGTGTGATGAGCTTTCGGGGGTGGCGGGAGGGGATACCATTGACGGCCAAATATTTGTCAGCTGTCAAGGCAAGGGGGCGGGCGAGTGAGAGGGACCAGCGCTCCATGAGAGTGTTCATGGCAGCCTCTTTCAGTGCGGAGGTGGAGGGTGCAAGGGAGGGTGGGGGTAGGTTCATTGTTGTTAAGCTCAACGGTTATGTGGTGATCGACGGTGGGGCTTCCTGATCATCGTGACTATGGCAACGGGGCTTCCTAGATGTCATAAGGCAGGGATGATCGGGACGGGAGCTTCCTGATCGTCGAGAAGGTACGTGGTGGGTGCTGGAGAGGAGTCAGGTTGCGACGAAGTGCCAGATGATGAGGTATAGCACACAGAGGGCACTGAGGTGCATATAATGGGCTTGTATGAACAAAGAGCACAAGCTTAGGACTTGTGCTACCGAAGTTACATGCTTATATGCTACTCTATGTGTTTGCTACTGTAGGGTCGTGTATAAGGTCGTTTACCAGACTTATGGAAAGTCATGGAAACCCAAGGAATGCCTTGGTAATACAGGTGAAGGTATCAGTAAGCAAAGCACATCATGATGGTGCAATATGGCATCATCATGGCATCTTATGGTGTGATGCAAATAAGGATAAGTAATAGAGAGAAAAGGGGGAGTTGTGCTGACTAGTGATGACGAATAGGAAGTGAGTCAGTGCAAATAAGGGAAGAGTAAAGAAAAAAATGTAACAATTGTGAACTTCGCCTTGTGGTCTGCCCATTCATTCCCTGGGATGTTGGAGTGACCCAGGCACCATATGAAGTGAATGGAGAGATCCAGGTATGAGTCCAAGAGGGTCTGGACCCCCGCCTTCCATTGATGGAGGAGATGGGTGCCTGGTGCTGGCACCCATGTGTGGATAAGGTGGAGTGCTGTCAGCGAATCTGACAGAAAGAAAATGTCAGATGTGACAGGCAGGAGGTCCCGGAGGTGGTGTGCCGCCCAGCTCAGTGCCGAAGTGAGAGAGAAAATCTCCACATCCGTGGCTGTTGCACAGGTGGGGGAGGCCAGCTGGCAAGACTTGAGGTGGGTAAGGCCACTCATGGTGCAGACAGCTGATCCAGATTTAGAACCCATGTGCAAGCCATCAGTGAAAACCTGGAGGTGGGGGAGGGTGCTCAGGGAGCACATGGTGGCCACAAATTCCTCACAGGTGTCCATGCTAACCGGAGTGATAGGGGTGGCAAACAAGACTCTTCCATGTGTAAATGCCAGAGGATCCATCCATGGGGGATGAGTGTATGCAGGAACCAGTTGAACCTGAGGAACCCGGACCTGCAGAGAAGTGGAAAAGGGATGGTTAGTTACTGTTTTATAATAGCGTTTTCTACCAACAGAATGCAGGGTGCACCAGAGGCACAGAGGATGGAGAGTCTTAGCATATTCGAGATAGTAAGAGAGAGGGAGAAGGGAACAAAGAAAATTTGTGGAGTGGGGGGAGGTGCCTTTGTAGATGCCGAGAATCCATCTACAGGTGCCCATCCCATTACAGTTTTAAATGTGGATGGCACTACCAATGAGCACGGGACCATCACCAAATACATATGGAGATTGGTCAAAATAGATGGGAAGGCTATCCCTACTATGTTTATGGTAACTGTTAAGCCTACTGATTAGGTAAGGCTTAATAAGCGATCGGCGAGGATCGACTGAGTAATACAAGGTAGAGACAAGATGACAATTGAGCAAGGGTTTCCCCAAGGACTAGTGGATGGGTAGACTGGTGACTGGTGACTTAATATCCCACAGAGGAGATAGTAGACAAGTAGGCTCTATTGAATGAAGAGCACAAGCTTAGGGCTTAGTGCTCTGAAAGCGAGTTCTTATATACATGTGTAGAAACCTATGGAACATAATGGAATGCTGACTGAGCAAAGACAAAGGTCAGCAGCATGGAAGGGAATAGAAACTGGTAGAAGAGTCTGACTGATCATGAGACTAGGATCAGTCAGTGTATGAGTAGAATTAGTTCAGCAAAGATGACTAATGCTGATAAAGGTGATGAATAAGGGAAATTTGTAACAGTAACATCCCTTGGCAAAGAGGATATTATCTTTGGTCTTCCATGGCTCAAGCAGTATAACCCCCTGATCGACTGGGCCACTGGCACCATGTCCATCACTAAAGTCACCACTGCCACAACACTTGCCCAGGAACAGGTTAAAGAGGCCAAACCCCTCTAGGAAATGATTCCTCCTGAATACCACCAATACCTCGACATCTTTCGAAAGAAATCTGCAGAACATTTCCCCATTTCTAGACTATACAACCATGCCATTGACCTCAAACCTGACTTCGTACCATGCGACTGCAAAGTGTACCCACTCTTGCCGAAAGAATTGGTGGCCCTTGATGAGTTTCTAGATGAAAACTTATGTAAAGGCTACATCTGACCTTCAAAATCACCTATGGCATCACCCTTCTTCTTTGTTGGCAAAAAGGATACTAGTCTTTGGGGATGCCAAGACTATCAAGCCCTTAACAGAGGAACCATCAAAAATGTGTACCCATTACCCCTGATCAGCAACCTCATGGACAAGCTCAAAGGAGCCAAGTACTTCACTAAACTTGACCTCTGCTCCAGCTACAATAACATTCAGATTAAAGATGGCAACCAATGGAAAGCTGCCTTTAAAACTCCTTGAGGACTTTTCGAACCCACTGTCATGTTTTTCGGACTATGCAACTCACCTGCCACTTTCCAAGCCTTCATGGATGACACATTTCACTTCGTCATCCTTGAAGACGGCACCATCATCTACATGGATGACATCCTCATACTGGCCAACTCAATGAAAGAACTTTATCAGCGTACCTGTCACATCCTTGATCTGTGGGCCGAGAATGATCTCTATTGCAAACCCAAGAAGTGCCTGTTCGGCATACAACAAGTGGAATTCCTGGGCATGATCATTACTCTGGATAACATACACATGGACCCTGTCAAACTCGCCGGCATTGCTGACTGGCCTATTCTGCAAACCATCAAACAACTCTGAAGCTTCATGGGATTCTGTAATTATTACAGACACTTCATCCCCAGCTTTTCCGATATTGTGTACCCGCTTAATGAACTCACCCATACCAACGAACCATGGAAATGGACACCAGAACAGGACCAAGCCTTTTCTCACCTCAAAATGCTCTTCCTTGACAAACTGGCATTACTTGTACCTGATCCCACCAAACCCTTCATATTAGAAACAGATGCCTCCAAAGTAGCTTCTGGTGCAGTACTGTACCAAGCCAACTCAAACGGAGACCTTCAGCCATGCAGATATATTTTGGAAACCTTCGGACCTGCTCAGCAACACTGTGAAGTCCATGATTGAGAACTTCTAGGCATTATCCATGGCCTCAAGGCATGGTGCCACTATCTCTTAGGTAATCCGCATACCACCATGATCTGGTGCAACCACAAAAATCTCTTGTACTTCCACTCTGAATGCCGTCTTACACCTCGTCAATCATGATGGAACCTTTTCCTCTCCCAATTCAATTGTGTCATCACCCACCACCTGGGGAAATCTATCCCCAGAGCAGATGCCCTATCTAGACACCCAGATCATGGTGAAGAACCACTGGAGGAGCGTGTTATGTTACCTAACACACTCTTCATTGGCACCATCAATATCGATCTTCAGAATCGCATTTGGGATGCTCAAGAACATGACTCCTTTGCATTAATGATTCAAGAGGCATGTTCATTCAAAATCCCCTCCCCCTTCCGATTCTCGCTTGATGATTGGACCACCAATTTGGGCCTACTCCAATATCAGAAACATGTCTGTGTACCTGACAATGCTGACATCAAGCATGACATTTTACAAATGTTCCATGATCTTCCATCATTCAGACACCCAGGTCTCTTCAAAATGTCACAGCTCATATGACAGCATTACTGGTGGCCTGGACTTACAGTCTTCATTGGCAATTACATAAAAGGCTGTGCCACCTGTCAACAGATGAAGATCAATATGCATCTGACTAAGCCGCCACTTCTCCTGATCCCAGCAGACACATCTATGCTTCCATTCCAATCAGTATCCATGGACTTCATCACCGACTTACCTGTATCCAATGGCTTTGATTCTATCATGGTTGTTGTAGACCATGATTCTTCCAAAGGAATCATCCTCATTCCTTGCAATAAGACAATTGATGCACTAGGAACAGTGAAGTGTTACCATGACAATGTCTACAGACAATTCAGACCCCCTAAGCACATCATCTCTGACTGAGGGCTACAGTTCACATCACAAGTCTTCCAGACCCTTTGCACTCATCTCAGCATTAAGTCGAAGCTGTCCACCGCCTATCACCCCCAAATGGATGGACAAACTGAACACACCAATCAGGAAGTGGAGGCTTATCTGCACATTTATTGTGGCACATCGCCACATTCCTGGGCTGACTCACTTACAGACCTGGAGTTCTTGCACAATATCCAGACCCATTCAGTCACCAAGACATCGCTGTTCACCATTATGCTTGGGTATAACCCCATACCAATCCCCTCAGTGATTGAAGATACGGATCTCCCATCTCTCTCACAGCGCCTGCGCCTTCTTACATCAATCAGAAAAGAAGCACTCACTGCCCATGACCTGGCCCATGCCCATATGACACGATTCAGAGCACAAGGCTTCAAACCATTCAAACTGGGTGACAAGGTTTGGTTAGAAGCCACCAATTTGCATTTCTACAACCACTCCCGCAAATTATCACCTAAATGGGAGGGACCATTTCCCATCATTCAGGTACTATCACCCCTGAATTACTGCCTCAAGTTACCAGACACATGGCACATCCACCCCATTTTCCATGCCTCACTTCTTTTGGCTTACACAGAGACTGAGGCACACAGACCTCCATTCAGTCTACCACCACCTGAACTGATCGAAGACCAGCAGGAATATGAAATTGAAGCCATTGTTTCCCACAAAGGAGCTGGGAACAGACGGCATTTCCTAGTCAAGTGGACTGGCTATCCGTCCTCAGAAAACCAATGGTTACCTGAAAAAGATCTTTCACATGCTCCTGACATCCTTTCCACATATAAAAACCTCAAAAAATTAGACTAATTCCTCCCCATCCACTTTACTACCTCTCTCCCTTACATGACCACCACCTACATCACCACCCACAACCACCTCTGGTACCTTGCCATTGTCATACCCAGCAGCCTCTTCATCTTCATCTATGCCCTAGCCATCACAACCCGACCCTGACCTTGTCACTCCCCTCGCCTCCATCTCCCTACTATCCACCCTCGACCCACTACTCCGCCACTACCAATACAAACCCCACCAACCATCCACCACCATGAGTACCAACCCTGCCGAGCCCCTCCTACCTGACAGGACGTCCTCGACCAGATCCAGCACACTTTCCCTGCAGACTTCCCACATGCCACCCACATATCAAACATGGAGTTTGAAATTGAGCAAGCGGAAACTGAGCTAAGTCGCACCAACCCACCCACTGTTGACCTACTCCCTCACTTTGCCGAGTTGCATGACCAGGCCATGATTCACCATGAACTCGCACTCCAGGCCCAACTTGTTGAACACTGCCGCTGAGTACTGCCACCAACAACAATGGTCCCGACTTATTCACCACCAACTTCCGACACAACCCCACCACCTTACACCCCTACCAGCACAAACAATCCTCCAACAAGTCCTTGCCTCAGCAGACCTTGAGCCGGATGTCAACCAGATCCTGGCGTCACACCCCCAGGTTCAACAAATTAGCAGGATGAGAAACCATCTCAGGGCAGTGGAGGACATGCAACGCATCACATGGCATGCACAGGAACTGATGGAAAACCCTGAGTCCTGCATTAATCTCCTAGTCGACAATCTCAGAATCCTCAGAAATACAGATTATGAGTCCCTCGAGGAGGAAGGCATCCACACAGCCATCCTTGGCCTCCATCCTCAGGCACACCTGTACCGACCCCCAACAAACCCTCCTCTCATACCCACTGCTCCACCAACTCCTGTTGTCATCTGTCGCCAATCTGCATCAACACAGACAGAACCCCTCCCAGTACCACCACCCAACTCGACACTGTCATCGTCCTTGTCATCCTCGCATACACCCTGCTTCGCCTATGGCAGTACTACGCACAACACCTACCAGTGTGCGCAGTCTATCTGCCCCTGGTGCGATACCCCCACCCCTGAACACCTCCCACAGGATTGCCCCAACATGGAATGGAGGATAGACGATAACCGACCCCCGGTAACTGACAAAAATCAGCCACCACTAACCCCCAACCCACCTATCTCAAGAGGGGCCTGCATCCTTGCACAAATGTACATCAACGACATTGTTGTACAAATCCACAAGAACCACACAAACAAGGAACAGTGGGATGATCGGATGAACAAGGAAGTCGACATGGGGTCCAACAATGATGACCACTCCAACTAGGGGATTCTAGTCTGCAATGACATTAAACTAGTGTTGGTCCACAACTGTTACAAATTTCCCTTATTCATCGCCTTTATCAGCATTAGTCATCTTTGCTGACTAATTCTACTTGTATGCTGACTGATCCTAGTCTCATGATCAGTCAGACTCTTCTACCAGTTTCTATTCCCTTCCATGCTGCTGACCTTTGTCTTTGCTCAGTCAGCATTCCATTATGTTCCATAGGTTTCTACACATGTATATAAGAACTCGCTTTCAGAGCACTAAGCCCTAAGCTTGTGCTCTTCATTCAATAGAGCCTACTTGTCTACTATCTCCTCTGTGGGATATTAAGTCACCAGTCACCAGTCTACCCATCCACTAGTCCTTGGGGAAACCCTTGCTCAATTGTCATCTTGTCTCTACCTCGTATTGCTCAGTCGATCCCCGCCGATCGCTTATTAAGCCTTACCTAATCAGTAGGCTTAACAGCAACAACCCTAAACTACTAACTCCTGGGCATGACCTTAAAAGGCCCACTGGTGTGTTTTCCTTTTCATTCTTGATGCCCATTTCTCTGCTTGTTATTGTCCTTGTTGGCAGCTTGCCTTTTCCTTATTGTTTATTGGCCTTTACTTGGCCACTATAGGTGTCTATGGCTCCTCACCCTAAGGCTAGGGATCATTCTTGCACCCATTTTTCCCTGTCACCCTGTCTCTGACATTATACCATTAATCCTGGGGGGGCGGTTGAATTAGGTACCAAAGGGTGCAGTAACAGACCCTGCGGTGAGATTAGTATTACACTTAAAGACCTACTAATCCAGCTTTTTTGTAAACCTGGGGCTTTCACTTATTTCCCCTTTGTGTCTCATTTTATTTCCTCTCACTCTTCTTTCATTTTTTATTTTTGACAATTTGGTGACTTGTCGATCCTAACAGGGAGGCAATGTTATGTTTTTCCTTTGTTTTTCCTTATTTATGCTGACTCACTTCCTCTTTGTCATCACCAGTCAGCGTAACTCCCCCATTTCTCTCTATTGTGCCATGATGATGCCTTATCACATCATCCTTACTCATTGCACCATAAGACACCAGGATGACACCATACGCTATCATCATGATGTGCTTTGCTTACTCATGTATGTTAAGCTCAATGGTTACATGGTGATCGATGTCAGGGCTTCCTGATCATTGAGGCTGGTGGTTACAGCAACAGGGCTTCCTAGATGTCATAAGTCGAGGAGGATTGTCGATGGGGGTTCCTGATCGGCGATGTGGACGCGGTAGGCTTCTTAGAGGAGTCGGGTTACAATGAAGTGCCAGATGATGAGGTAAAGCACACCAAGATTGGTGAGGCACATATAATGGGCTTGTATGAACTAAGAGCACAAGCTTAGGGCTTGTGCAGTCTATGTTACATGCTTATATGCTACTCTATGTGTTTGCTACTGTAGGGTCATGTGTAGGGTTGTTTACATGGCTATGGAAGGTCATGGAAACCCAAGGAAGGTCTTGGTAATACACATTGAGGCATCAGTAAGCAAAGCATGTCATGATGGTGCGATATGGCATCATCATGGCATCTTATGGTGTAAGGTAAATAAGGATGAATAAGGAAGAGAAATGGGGGAGTTGCACTGATTGGTGATGACGAATAGGAAATGAGTCAGCGCAATAAGGAGACTGTAAGGAAAACTGTAACAATGTATGTTCCATGGACTTCCTTGACCTTCCATAGTCAACCACCACCATCGAGTACTACAAACAGTAGCAAACACATAGAGTAGCATATAAGCATGTAATGTAGATTGCACAAGCCCTAAGCTTGTGCTCTTTGTTCATACAAGCCCATTATATGTGCCTCACCAATCTCGGTGTGCTTTACCTCATCATCAGCTACTTTGTCGTAACCTGACTCTAAAGAAGACCTCACATAACATCATTGATCAGGAAGCCCCTTCATCAATCAACCTTGTTAACGGCATCAGGAAGCACCGATGCCACCCACTCAGTTAACCGACTTCAGGAAGCCCTATCATCAATCACCCACATCCAGCTGAGCTTAACACCACACCCGTTTCCTGCTGCATTATGGTGACCAATGACCATCCCCAGCACACTAGGGTGAGTCGGAACCTTCTCTTGTACGATGCCCAGTCCCAGAGAGTCCAGACAAGGTTGGGTAGCTGCAATGTACCCCAGATGACCCCCAGATGACCCCCAGTGAAAACCAGAGATGGTGGTGGTAAGAGGACAAGAAGGATGCATTGGTCCTCCATCAGTTCATCTTTGGGTCCTTCAATGGTGGCCTCAATCTGGCAGTAATGCCATTTCTTGGGGCACTGAGGGTAGGTGGCGGGGTGGTTGCCCTTGCAGTTGGTGCAGTAGCGAGGATGAGGGCAGTGGTCGCCCTCAATGGCTTCAGTAGTGCAGGCTGCACATGACTTATGGTGGCTACAGGTGAGGTGGCCTCCCCCACATTCGGTGCGGCAAGGCTGGGCTCGGCATCCTCTCGTCCCATGTCCTAGGCCCTGGCAGCGCTCGCATTGAGTGAGGCTGGGGCGGAAGGGGGGGACCAAAAGAGAGAGGGAGGCACTGAACATCCAAACCCTCAGGTGCTTAAGGAGCTGCACCCAGATGGATCCGTTGGGGTCGGAGAAGGAGCCCCAGATCGATGCTGCACATCTCCATGGTGCCCTGCACGGACGTCTTCTTCAGGCAGAACCCCCACCCAATCACCAAAGTGACACTCCTTGAGGAGGTCCGACAAAACTCCTCCCTCTGCCACCTCAACTTCATGGTGGCACCACACTATGCAATGCTACTGGAGAAGTTTCCTCTACCGAAGACTTGCCTGGTATCCTTCACCTTTGTCGATCCAGATGGCCAAACCTGTGCTCACCTCCTCAAGAGGAACCAGGTGTACCTATTCAGGTCCTCCCTCTGCCTTTCAGTCCCACCGGTCCGCCCCAGCCTCACCCAATGTGAGCACTGCCAAGGACTCGGCCATGGAAAGAAAGGCTGCCAAGCCCAGGCCCATTGCACCGAATGTGCTGGACAGCACTTAACGGCCAATCATTGTAAGTTGTGCACATACTGTGCAAATGATGCAGTTGAAGGAGATGCCTGCCCCCACCCACGCCACTGCACTAACTGCCAGAGTGACCACCCCGCCACCCTTCCCACCTGCCTGAAGAAGAAGCGCTTCTGCACCATCGACTCCGCCCTCCAGGAAGAAGGGGATACCAGCACCTTCATGGAGGAGGACCTATGAGTGCACAAATTTGTGTACTCCAGTGGAACACCACCCACTCACTTGTGGTGATTCATTCCTTAATTCCCATCCTTACAGATGAACCCTCCCCCCCTCACCTGATTCTGATCCAGGAGCCGCTGTGGTATCAAATTGGGCTACAACCCTCCCTCACCAACCCAGACAGGGACCCAGTATTCAATGTACTGACAATCCCCAGATTCGTACCTGTACTCCCTCCTGCCACCCAACCCAGGGTGGTCACCTATGTCTCAAGGATCCTCCCCCAGTCTTCATGGTCAGTAGTCAGCCCTGCCTCTAGCAGAACCGACATCCTGACTGTGGAGATCCGTGGCAACCTCCTGGTTAGGGTGTGCAACTACTATGGTATGTTGCCTCCCGATTGGGCGGAAGCCAGACTGGGGCACCCAAGTGAGACCTTTCTTTTCTCTCTACCTCCGGCTCTCGCCTCCACCCTCACAGTGGCTGGTGACTTCAACCGTTGCCACCACTCATGGTCCGACCTTGACTCAACCTGAGAAGAAGATTGCAGAGCACAACCTCTGGACAACTTCTTCAGGGAAAACGGCCATCCTTCTTGTCCTCTTACCACCACCATCTCTGGTTTTCACTGGGGGTCATCTAGGGGTTTGTTGCAGCAACCCATACTCTGGTCTGGTATACTACTGGGTCGATATGAGAGAAGGCTACCATCTGCACATTGGTCCTCCAGAGTGTGCGCTCACTGGTTGTCCAGTTGCTGTAATGGCGGTTTCAAAGATGCAAGAGGGGCTCTAGGGCTCACCAGAGGGTATGCAACCCGACAATAACGTTGCATTGAGGGGATAACTCGGTGAGGATGATTCCCACTCACATCTGCCATCCTTCTTGACCAGTAACCACCACCATTGACTCGTGCAGGCAGCTAAAACTCCCCCATGTTGAACCCCAGTGATTACAGGAATGCTCTCCATCATACTAAACCCCCCCCCCCCCCCACCACCACCCTCATCGGCCAACACCGATGCCGACTGGGCTGCCAGAGCCACCACCAACTGGGTGGCCACTGGCACCACCACTGCCACCCTATGTGGCATGACCCCCTCCCCCACCCAAATTGACCCAGGCATCCCGGCCTTGTCTCCAGACGCCCTCCGCCTCACCCCATCACCTGTTTTATTTATTTATTTATTTATTTATTATTACTATTCCTGCAGTATTACCTAATTACAAGCTGCCCCCCTTTCGGGGGGGCCCTAACTACATAACAATGGAGGCGCCTGTCATCACACAACGCACGAAACTGGGCGGGGGACCTGCTCCCCAAAGGGTGCCGGAGTGTGGAGGTCCCCTATTAGTGAGACACCAAAAGGAGGAGGGAGGAGTACATATCGCTACAACTAAACCAACAGGTAAGGGCAGGTTTAAGGAAGAAGCTTAGAATGGAGAAAGGGAGGGCGAGAGCGCCTGCCGAGACATACAGTGAGGAGTCTGAAAGGCAGTCACAGATCAGAGAGAAAGGGTGGGAGCACACCTGAAAGCTCCAAGAGAGCTGGGTCCAAGTCCTGGGTATTGTTACAATTTTCCTTTACTTTCCTCTAATGCGCTGACTCACTTCCTATTCATCATCATCAGTCAGCGCACCTCCCCCATTTCTCTGCCTTACTCATCCTTATTTACCTTGCGCCATAAGACGCCATGATGACACCTTAACGCACCATCATGACGAGCTTTGCTTACTGATCACCGCACTTGTATTACCAAGGCATTCCTTGAGTTTCCATGACCTTCCATAGTCTGGTAAACATACCTAACCAAGTCACTACAGTAGCAAACACATAGAATAGCATATAAGCATGTAACTTCAGTAGCACAAGCCCTAAGCTTGTGCTCTTTGTTCATACAAGCCCATTATCTGCTACCACCAGTCTACTGTGCGCCATTTGGCCATTAGTCGCTTCGTCGTAACCCGACTCGCTATAAGAAGCCTACCGTGCCCACATCGCCGATCAGGAAGCCCCACCGACGATCACCTTCGACTTATGACATCTAGGAAGCCCCGTTGCTGTACCATCAGCCCCGACGATCAGGAAGCCCCGACGTTGATCACCACGTAACCGTTGAGCTTAACAGGTATGGGGTCTGAGCATATGACACATGTATTCCCTAAGGAGGTCCAGGTCCATATCCTCATCAGTAGGGTGGCCCTCAAGCTCCATCATGGCAAAAGCCAGGTGGATGGCACCTGAGGTCCTGTCAGAGAGGCGGTTTAGGTGCCCCATCAGCCAAAGCCAACACCGCAGAACTGGAATACGGTTTTCATCAGCCCACTCTGAGTGGTGGGCTGGAAGGGGGATCTTGGCTAGCCAAATGCACCGAATCCAGGGGCGGAAGGTCGAGCACCCCACCCCATCCCCCATCATCAGAGTCTCGAACACTGAGTTCACTTGAGCATCTGAGCACGTCAGCCATCCCCCCTCCATAGGTTCCAATGCCTCAGTCAAAATTCAAGGCCACAAAATGGAGGACATCCTCAAGAACCCACACACTCCCTTGCTGCCACTCACCAACAAGCGGTTGTCTGAGAACCTCTCACTGCACACCCCCTGACCCCACCCCCAAACCCAGTTCGAAGAGCACACCTTGGGCTTTATGTACACCCTCTCCTGCGCCCTGGAAGACTTCGACAGGAAGACCCACTGTGCCACCAATGCAGAGACTGACCAAGCTGCTGCCCAGTTTGTTGGAAGCATCCTTCTTGACCAGTAACCACCATCATCTACTAGTGCAGGCAGCTAAAACTCCCCCATGTCAGATTATCATGGTACCCCTAGTCACAATCAACCACCTGTCCCCATGTCCTCATTGGCCAGCATGGCCGCCACCAGGGCCACTGATGCTGCTTGTAACTGGGCAGCCACCAGCACTACTGCTGCCGCTTTGCACAGCACAACCCCCACCCCTGCCCAAATCAACCCTGGCAACCCACTCTCATCCCCAGACACACTCTGCCTTGCCCCATCCCCTGTTATTGGTGTCTTGAACAACAAGTTTGCCCACATCTTCAAACATGTCAGCTGTCCCCCCTCAGTAGGATCCAACACCTCAGAAGAAGTCCAAGGATGTGAAATGGAGGACATCCTCAAGAACCTGCACACCCCCTCACTGCCACTCACCCATAAGCGCTTGTCAGAAGGCCTTTCCCTGCACACCCCCTGACCATGTCCTCAAGCCCAGTTTGAGCCACACACCTCGGGGTTCATGTACTCCCTCTCCCACACCCTGGAAGTCTTCGACAGGAAGACCCACCACGCCAACACCACCAAAACCGATATGGCAGCTGGACAGTTTGTGGGTGATCTCTTATGGAACATTCAGCAGACAATCACTGGTGTTGTGAGGGATGAGAAGGACCCCCAGCACAATGTCCTCTGCAATATGGGGATGGCCTACAACTTTTCCAGGAAGGGGACAGACATCCTCCTTCCTGAACCCTTTGCCCTGGCTCCCCCCCATCAAAGGACCCCCGCCACCGCCCCACAACCCTCCGCCCAGACCCGGACCCCTGGCACCACACACATTTCGCCCGATGTGGCTGTGCTGACTAACATTGTTAAACAGCTCTCCTTGGAAGTCGCCACCATATCCCGACAAGTCTCAACCCTTGTCAACTGGCCCGCCCCATGCGCTCCACAGGCCCAGAAGGCCCAGGCCCCCATTACGGTGGCACTGACATCCTACGCCCAGGTGGCAGCCGCCCCGGCCCCACCTACCGCCTCCAACCCCAACCCAGTTGCACCTGCTCTGGGCACCATCTTCATGGCAGTGACCCACAAGAAGAAGAAGAAAAAGCAACACCAGGTCCTGCCCCTGCCCCCGATGTACACTAAGGACCCAATGCTGGTCCTCATACCATACCTTGTGCTCAAGTCCAAGATCCAGCTCCCAGCCATGCACCTCACTGCCACAGCCTGTGAGTTCTTCTCCTCCCTCCCCACTGCTGACCAGGTCACAGTCCTAGCCTCCTCCTTCAACATAAAGGGGAACCTAGTGACCTTGTTTGCCAAGCACCCCTCCTCTGCCACCCCAGCCATGGACATGATCATCAATTGGCACTCCATGGTGTACACTGCCCATATGCATGAAAGGTGCCTTTCTCTGGAGGTCGACAAGATCCCAGAGAGGTACTCCTTCACCCCCGTCCGTTTCTGTCCCCGGTCCGCACTCTGCATCTCCATGGTGCTGTGCAAGGACTACCTCTTTGGCCAGAACAGCCACACCATCACCCCCAAGGCTCTCATGGCCGAAGTCAGGCACAACCCAATGCTCCGCCTCCTCGACTTCATGGTTGACCCCCACTTTGCTGCCACCAATGAACACCTGCCGACCCTCGACAGGTGCCCTGTGGCGTTCTTCTTCTCTGACCCTGATGGATCCATCCAGGCGCAGCTCCTTAAGCGCCCGAGGGTCTGGATGTTCGGAGCCTCTCTCACACTTTCAGTCCCCCCCTTCCACCCCAGCCTCACCCAATGCAAGTGCTGCCAGGGCCTAGGACATGGTATGAAAGGATGCCCAGCCCAGCCCTGCTGCGCTGAATGTGGGGGAGGCCACCTCACCTGTAACCATCATAAGTTGTGCACATCCTGCACTACTGAAGCCATTGAGGGCGACCACTGCCCTCACCCTTGCTACTGCACCAACTGCAAGGGTGACCATCCTGCCACCTACCCTCAGTGCCCCAAGAAACGGTGTTACCACCAGATTGAGGCTGCCATTGAAGGACCCAAAGATGACTCGATGGAGGACCTATGAATAGCGACATCTCTATTCTACAGTGGAATGCTGCCCACTCCTTGGCCACGGTCCATTCCCTAATCCTGATCCTCACCACTGACCCATCCCCACCCACAGTCATTTTTGATACAGGAACCCCCCTGGTACCAAATTGGCCTCCAGCCATCCCTCACTGACCCCACCAGCATGCTGGTCCTCAGTGTCCCATCCCTCCCAGGGTACACAGCCGTCCTTCCTCCGGCCACTCGGCTGAGGGTCGTCACCTACATGTCTTGAACCATCCCCTTAACTGCATGGTCTGCTCTTGGAGCCGCTTCCTCCGGCACCGACGTCCTCACCATCGAGATCCATTCCCACCTGATGATCTGCCTGTGCAACTACTATGGCATGCACGCACCAGATCACACCACTGCCACCCCCCTCTACCCTGGTGAGTCATTCCTCTTTACAATCCCACCGGCCTTGGCCTCCACCCTACTTGTGGCGGGCAACTTCAACCATTGCCACCATTCATGGTCTGAACTCCTTGCCTCATGGCAGGAGGACTTGAGGGCACAACCCCTTGATGACTTCTTCCAAGAGCATGGCCTTGTGCCAGCCCACCTCCTGGACTCTGACTCAAGGCCTGTCAACAACCATTGGTGGTGCCCTATTGATATGATCTGGTCCCCCCCCCACAATCAACCCTGACTCAATTCTTGACTCAGGCACCTCAACCCCCTCCACACTGTCTGACCATGCCATGCTGCACTGGTCCTTGCCATCCCGGCCCCCACCCCCAGTCATCAAGACTCGCCAATTACTCCCAGCCAACAGGGAAGAGTGGACTGACATTGCCTTCCCAATACTCAAGACTGCCTTTCTACTCCCAGCAGTCAACACCCTCACCCTTGATGTTAAAGCACAGGCCATGGTTGACTCTATGACCACCGCCCTTGCCCCCTTCACCAGACTCGCCAAGCCATCCAAGTCCGAGGTCCCCTGGTGGACCCTGACCTGCAAGTTGCTCCTCCAGGCAATTTTTTTATTTTTATTCTTATTTTTATTATTCCTACTGAGCTACACATTACACCTGCGGCCCCGAAGGGGCTGCCTGTAAACTACCTAACTACTGAGGCACCTGTCATCACTCCTCAAGCAAAACTGGGCAGGGCATGTGCCTCCTGAGGGAGGCTTAGTGTACTTACACACCCTATTAGGATAAATAAGAGGGGGGAGAGGGAGGCATACATATTGCGACTACTGGAAACCAAACCAGGTTGAAACAAGATCAGGAAAAGGGGAGTCCCTTAGACGAGGAAAGGAGCAGCTGCAAGTGCCATAGAAGAAATCGAGGAGGAATCCAAAGGGCAGTCAAGAGTCAGAGGGAAATGGTGGGAGCATACCTGAGAGCTCCAAAAGGGCTGGGTCCACGTCCTGAGTCCTGGATCCGAGCAACCTGTGCACATAGCCCCAGAGGGTGTCCAAGTCCAGGTCATTATTGGTTGGGAGTCCATCTAGGTCCATGACCGCAAAGGCCAGGCAGATCGCCCTGGCTGTGTGGTTAGACATTCAGTTGAGGTGTCTGTTAGATTCGCTCCCTGAATAAGGGATTGAAACAAGTGATAACAGATTCACACAGTAATACTAGTTAGTTTAGGGTAGGCTTGTTACCCTTCACTCGCTAGAGTGTTAGAGCTGATGATGGTGGTAAGAGACAAGAGATGAATTAAACTGCTTTTTACCGCAATTTTACGTTGGGCTTTTATACCCTACATGTTGTAGTCTATTTACTATGTTCCGGTAGCTACTACAACATACTACTCTCGCTTTATAAGTCATAGGAATGTTCCGGTACAATCCTGTACATGCTATTTACTATTCTTAGCTTCCTATGAGTCAGTTACATATTCCGGTATGTTCTACAGCCTACCATGCTATCTTTATCTTATGCCAGAACCTTCCCTGAGTTTCCATCGAGTCATATAGTACAATACCTAAGTTAACCATTCTCAGATACTACTATACCTATGATGCTTCTCTTTATTTCCTAATTGGTTCTGCTGTGTGATGCACTATATTTGGTTCCCATCAATCACATCTTCAATTGATCTTCATGTTTCCATCGGCTATTCTTAGCCAAGTGCTTAGATATACTTGTGTGGCTCAGCAATTATGCTAGCCTTCTTAATCTTATCTTGTTGTGGCTTGTTACTTATTACTGTAGACTAAGATTGAGTCATTCCTTCCATGATTTCATTGAAAGGAGTTCGTTCTGGTGTCCTATCATCTATTGGCATAAAGAGCGCTTCAGGTCCTATAGTGTTTATATTTGTTATCCTGCTATACCCTGGTGTAACTCTATATGAAGGTTCATCATTGAACCACTGTATTATAATCTCTTTATCTATTGGTACTAACTCCTGTCTTTGGTTTGGTTCCTTTCAATCTACTGTTGTGTGTCCTTTGGCTATGAAGTTGGCCTTGTATGCGAATAGTTGTTCTCGTAATTGTTTATTGATAGTGTGTACTATTTGGTGTGCTGCT
The DNA here is from genome assembly GCA_002794785.1 of Coniferiporia sulphurascens. NCBI lineage: Eukaryota > Fungi > Basidiomycota > Agaricomycetes > Hymenochaetales > Hymenochaetaceae > Coniferiporia > Coniferiporia sulphurascens. The sequence goes on along the minus strand of NBBA01000010.1, from coordinate 1,705,863 downwards.
TCTGCATAGTCGGTTGATGTAATAACCGCCCTTTGATAACATAATTCATTATGTGGCTGATTATAAATCTTGGTTCTTGTGTAAGCACTGATTACATATCTATTCAATTGATATGAGAACATAGTTGCTCTATGTTCAATTATTACTTCTAGCCTTTCTGCCACTTGTTGTTCCCTTGTAGTATGATTGAATGTAATTTGACAGTTGTCGTATCCTGCATTCTGTCCTACTGTTGCGCATGCAATATTAAAAGCTTTCCATGCTACTTGATCTGCATCTTTACAGCGTTGGCACAGGTTCCTGGTATCGATTAAAATTACAGGTCTTGCCATGTCGATCTTGCTAATCCGTCGATCTGGTGATCACAATTTTCATCAATTTACTAACAACTGTAGGACTTTAGATGTACATTAGTTCAGTACCCCCGGCATGGGACCATGAGACTCTCACATCGCTATGAGGTCCACAAACTTGATGTGGTGCAGTGTCCTGTCATTTCCGCCATCCCGGGAAACTTGGGCGGTGCAGTTTTCAGTATCGGAACTACAAACATAACCATATGCTCCCTTCAAGAATCGATGGTTCCGGACGAGGACCCATAGACCTCTGTATGGGTTGTGCAGCCGCAGAGTCGAGGTGCCAATAATCGACATGCTGGCTATCGATGTGCTGGCTTCCTCTGATCCGCTTTCCATTTTGAAAGCGGGCTCATATGTTTTGAGCCATCTCAACTGCACAAGATACAGCTATAATATAATTAGCAAAATAGGAGGCAGACACATTGAATAACACACTCACTTCCATATTAGTGTCCACAGGGAGCATGTGGACTCTGTTGTCTTCAATGGAAATGACAATGCCTTCCACTCCCAAATGGACACCCACTTTAACCTGGACATGATCTCCAGTTTTCAGCACATGCTGAAGTTGATCATGGGGAAAATACAAGTGGGCAGCCCGCAGCTCCCCCTGTTACAATTTTCCTTTACTTTCCCTTATTTTGCGCTGACTCACTTCCCCTTCATCATCATCAGTTAGCGCAACTCCCCCATCTCTCTACCTTACTCATCCTTATTCCGCCTTACACCATAAGATGCCATGATGACGCCTTATTGCACCATCATGACGTGCTTTGCTTACTGATCACCGTACTTGTATTACCAAGGTATTCCTTGAGTTTCCATGACCTTCCATAGTCTGGTCAAACATACCTAACCAAGTCGCTACAGTAGCAAACACATAGAATAGCATATAAGCATGTAACTTCAGTAGCACAAGCCTTAAGCTTGTGCTCTTTGTTCATACAAGCCCATTATCTGCTACCACCAGTCTACTGTGTGCCAGTGTGCCACTAGCTGCTTTGTCGTAACCCGACTCGCCTTCAGAAGCATACCGCGTCCACATCATCGATCAAGAAGCCCCATCAACGATCCTCCCTCGACTTACGACATCTAGGAAGCCCCGTTGCCGTACCATCAGCCCCGACGATCAGGAAGCCCCGACATCGATCACCGCATAACCGTTGAGCTTAACACCCCCATTACATCCACCAGGTCATATATGAATGTTGAGTGTTCGTATATCGCACCTACTATCCCAATGAGTGTGGCTTGGGGCCCCGAAATAATCCGGACTTGATCGCTACAGCACAGAAACGGCTCCGGCCCATGATCGAGCTCCCCAAATTCCCTCTCCATCACTGTAAAATGACCCAAGTCGAGTAGAGTAGGGGCGGTTAGTTTAGCATAATGCAAACTGCTAACTTCAAGGATACAGAGACCCCTCCTGTATGACCTGCCCCGAAAAACGTATGTCTCGGCATCATCCTCACCAGCACTGACAATTGCTTCGTCAGGACATATTTCTCATATCTCACCGGGCTTGAAGAGGGATGGCACAGGTCTTCTCTTGTCTCCCTTCGCATGAATCCGAGGAATGACAGCGATGACGACGGTGTCATTGCAATCTCCAGTAAGTCGCCTTACCCAGCCTAGATCACCTCTGTAAAGGCCGCAAGTTATTCTGACCCACAAACCAACATTCATGGCAGGGAGAACTCGCATCTCGGCCCTATCATGCAGCCTTAGCATGTCATCTTGCTTGAAGAGGTTGAGCCACAGCATTGGCACATGTTCAATGCCATGCAAATTTTTTTGAGCCAAATGTACTTTGGCAGGACAATGTGCCTGCACATAGATGTGGCCCGGCAGCATACTCAAAGCGAACGCATCTGCTGGTCATGTCAAACATGAGCAAACGTGCCCAGCATTGTCGGCCTCCTTCCCATACTTCAAAGGGAAGGTCAAAGTTAGAAAGAATACACCCTGATGTAGTAGGGTAACGCACTGCAGAATGTATCATCCACCACCTCAGGCTACCCTTTAACAGACCCCTATTAGATGAAACTCACCATATGTATAGTTTGACCTAGTAGGGTGTCTTTTGTGAGTGTGCTACACAAGAGTGTGTGGGCACAGTGGGTCTGGGCACACACAGAGCACAGTCGCTTTTTTTCCAAATTAGGACAGGTGTGTAGGCACAACCCTGGGTCTGTGTGTACACATAACTGGTGACTTGTCACTAACTGTTGGGGGTCCTTTTGTGTGTACACACAGATGGGTGACCACTAATCTATATATGCTTTACTGGCTATCATCCATACATATAGGCTTCCCAATAGTGTCTCTTTCAAGCTTTCAGCTTGCCCCCCTCTCTTTTAGTGATAATACCATGAATGACTCACTTAGTCCATCCATAGCCCTTCTATTCTTCCCATTATAATATCATCTTACCCACAGTCTTTCTTTGCCAATGCTTAACTCTCCTTAAATTAGTCCATACCACCCCATGGTTAGGTGTCTACTCATGCTACCCCAGTCTACTGATAGCCTCTATAACAAGCATAGTGGCATTATGGGCAGGCAGTTACTGCCACAACTGGAATTTTAGGGACTCAGCTAGGGTGTACTGGAGGAGAGTTCCCAATGCCCAGGATAGGGCATCCCATGGGTGCACCCATAACCCTCACCACAGGTAGACCTGTATCTGTGGGTAATGCATATGTCATCCCATGGGGTACTGTGGGTTAATGTTAAGTGTGGGTAGGGTCTTTGATAAGCACATTGCCCACATGTAAGGGTGCAGTTCAGACCACAGGTGCACCTGTGGGATGCCCTAGTCTGGGATAATTTGATCTGTTTGCAACCAACTGCTCAATACAGTGGTCACTTCCTTCTTTAATCCATCCTCTTCTTCCTCTCTGGAATTTGGTTTCTTGAGGGCACATTTTGTGAATTGTTACAGATGGATTAGTTGTATCTACACAACCCATGCCTCACACAAGAAGTGATACACTGCATATATGCTAATCCATGGCCCTACATATAAGTAATAACATGTGTGTACACAATGTTGGTCCAGGTGTGCACAAAGAAGAGTGGGCCTACACAATTGTGGACTGTGTGTACACAGAAAAGAATGGGCCTACACATTTATGGACTGCATGTACACAAAGAAGAGTGGGCATACACATTCATGGATTGTGCATACACAAAGAAGAGTGGGCATACACATTCATGGACTGTGCATACACAAAGAAGAGTGGGCCTACACATTCACGGACTGTGTGTACACATGAAAAGTTATGTGCCTACACGAAGGGAAATGGGCCCACACAGACTTATACGTGCAGCCATAATTTTGCACAAGGTCACACTTGTAACTGGGAGGACATGCCACATGTGCTCATGTGGAACCTACGCACACCCGTCCTGTCCCGTGCCATGGGTAGACCCGTACCAGTAGATAATAGCACAGGTCTAACTACAGGTACCCACAGGTACCCCATGAAAATATTACTAACTGGAGGGCTTCGCCCCTCCCCCCCAATAAAAAGATATTTATAGTGACTGTTAGGATCGGGTCTGACACCTCCTGGTAACCTAAGTACATTAATGCAAGATCCAACACCATGAACCACACTCAATTGTCATCACACTCCCATCAGCTCCCATATATTGTACTTGCAATCTTGCCATTGTGACTCCCCACAAAATAAAACAGAGCAAGAGTGTAACAAGAGACAACCTCCCTGTTGAAGTTCGAGCTCGATGCCGAGACAGTGTCGGAGTTTGAATTATTTTTCATAGTAATTTTTCCTGTTGTATGCATGCTCGGTTTCCCTCACGTGATTATCTACAGGTTAAACAATATACTTGGATATGGAGTGCATTCGCTTGTGCCACGAATTGCTGAATTCCGACACTCCCTTCATTAAGTTGGAATCGTCCCCAATGAGAGTGAGAAGCAAAAGCACCCGAACACATCCCTCGCACACATTGAAGCTCACACAAGATCAATAGCACTGGTCTCAAGGGGTACCAATTTGCCTTTGATTTGCTCTGCAAGCAATGCAAGCATGGCATCTGCATCAGTTTCTACACCGCAGTTTAGGATACCTGCAGCATTTGGCAAGGAATGCGACTGCTGAAAAGAGAAAGAGTGTAGCAATTAACAAACATGATACTGATGTCTCATCATTGGGTGTACCATGGTCCTTGTCCTTGTATATCCAGCTATCATCCTCTGCGTCACCAACTATAAGCTTGTTGCTGTCGAAACTCACATTTGCGACCAATGGGCCGGCCACTCACCCCTCGCAGGATCGACCTCCCCCTCCTCCACACATGTGACGGTTGGCGCTCGCACAATGCCGTCACCATGCATAGTTGGTGGTAGCCCGTCATGTCCTCACCAATGCTCGTGTGTGGTGCTGTAGACAAGGTTGAGTTGGCGGTACTCCCAAGGTCAGCAGGAAATGCGGAGGAGGAAATGGAGGGACATACTGCTCACATGCGGACACAAGTGTGGTCTATGGGCCCAATTAAACCACGTGTAGCGCTCCCTCGCAATCGCCATGACTTCTCGCCCTCCAGTACAATTTAATAGTCTGATGTTGACCTGAAATGTTAGTCTGAGATGGGAGATTTTGCTCATGTGGAAGTTGATCAAGCGGACAGGCTCCCCGGGCATGCAGTGTCAGCGTCTTCTGTCCAACCTCACATGCATGATTGGCGTAACCAAAAAGTAGTAGTCAATAAACACTTAGTAATGATTTCCTTACCTATTGTAGCATCAGACAAAGTTGCTATTCACTGCAGACGAATTACAATCAGATGTATTAAGATAAGTAAATGTTAATGAGTGGCAAAAGAAAAACTTGCAATTTGCTGAGAAAAATCTTATTAATTCTAATAGTAGCTCTGATCTTCCTTGTCAAACTCCATCAAATTATCCAAATCCTCCTCCATTACCATCCCCAAGTTTGATGAGTGGACCCAACCCTCCTGAATGGGTCATGAGGAAGACCCTTCTGCATGGTGGGAGGAGTGATTAGAAGATGCCTCAGGAAGCTTTTGTTTCTTTGAGGGACGTTCCTTCGAGGGTTCAGACAAATCCGAGCACCACAAAGGCCCAGCCTCAGGCTGCCATACATATCCTACCCACGAAGACCCTGCACCAGCATGCAGCAAGGACTGCGCCCTGGAGTGCTTCGAAGACTTGGCATTGGTCTGTTGAGACAGCATACGGGTGCTGTTACAATTTTCCTTTACTTTCCCTTACTGCGCTGACTCACTTCCTCTTCGTCATCATCAGTCAGTGCAATTCCCCCATTTCTCTGCCTTACTCATCCTTATTTCGCCTTGCGCTATAAGACGCCATGATGACGCCTTATTGCACCATCATGACATGCTTTGCTTACTGATAGCCCTACTTGTATTACCAAGGCATTCCTTGGGTTTCCATGACCTTCCATAGTCTGGTAAACTACCCTACACAGGCCGCTACAGTAGTAAACACATAGAGTAGCATATAAGCATGTAACTTCAGTAGCACAAGCCCTAAGCTTGTGCTCTTTGTTCATACAAGCCCATTATCTGCTACCACCAGTCTACTGTGTGCCACTCGGTCATTAGTCGCTTTGTCGTAACCCGACTCCGCTAAGAAGCATCTTGCGTCCACATCACCGATCAGGAAGCACCGACGATGATCACCTTCGCCTTACGACATCTAGGAAGCCCCGTTGCCGTAACCATCAGTCCCGACGATCAGGAAGCCCCAACATCGATCACCGCGTAATCGTTGAGCTTAACAGGTGCTACTATTAGACGACTTAGATTGCCGGCTTGTTGCACATCTTGAAGCAGCAGCTGTAATGCTGTGGCCTGGCAATGGGGTTTGATATTGACCAGTATTCAAGCCGTACTGTGAAAAATCAGGAGTGGCATCTCATGTCCCCTGAACAGAAAATCCCTGGCGTCCACAATGTAGAGATGCAGGTTGGTGCCGGGTTGTAGACATAGACAAATCTTCGCCCTCGAGCATATAATGCTGTCCGTGATAGTTGGGACCCGTCCTATCTTGAGAATAGGCTGGTTCTTGATACTCTGAGAAGGCGGGAGGACGTTGGTGTGGATGTGCCGGGTTAGAAGACACCTCAGGTCCTTCTTTAGAAGCATAAAGAGGGTGGCTTGGCTGGCTCGAACCGCGGATGTGTCCAGCGCTGCGAGAGCCCGCCCGACTTGAGTGCTCCACACCATGAATAATTTGCTTTCCACAATAATCTGCAGCAGAGGACCCATGGCCACCAAAAAACTGATGTTGGTCAACAGAAGGGGGATGGGAATGCGCTCGAAAACCCTGAGGTTCAGTGGAGGGGGGACGGGACTGTGTGCGTAAACTCCGAGGCTCAACAGAATGGGGTCGAGACCGAGTTGGAAAACCCTGAGGCTCTCCTAACATTGATGCGATATCATCTTCTCCATCGTGGTCCGATAGGCCAGTATTGTCGAAGTCCTCGTTAGGGAGCCCTTCGTCTTTGTCAAACATTTCCCTTTCGAGAGTGGCCTTGAACTTGACAGATTGATAGAGCATCACAATCAGTTTCCCTGACCTATTGACAACAATAGGGAAGTTCTTGATTAAAGCAAGACTACTCATGTTAAATTCTGTTAGCGAATGTCAGTTTTTTAATGGTGGTACACATTTGATAATAGAGACGAACCATCAGCACAATCGACAATACATGGTACAGCCGACTCATTGTAATCCCCTTCGTTTCCATTCATGTGAGCTTTATCCGCACCAAGTAGCACGTCCTTGTAAGGAATGTACAGATCCTTTGTAAAACTCCTGGACCAATCTTTCTCACTGATGAAAGGGAAAATGTCGGGCCAAATCAACTGTAGGCCGTTTTTCCACAAGAAATCTGGAAGTGAGGCCCATGGAATTTTGAAGGTCTCGAAACTATGCTTGAAGTCCGGATCTGCTCACAAAAGTAAAGTAGAGACTGTAATAGTGTAGCCATAAGCTGCAAGCCAATATATGTGGAAAACAGACCATGAACTCATTACCTATTTCATAATTAATGTGATTATGATGCAGACGGCACACATACTCCCTTTCTGACTCGCCATGTTTAGGTGCAGGTAGTAGAGGCCTGTGATAAGGCTTTGTTCTAGCGATTTGTTCGCGTGCAACCCTGTTTGCAATGAAAGTGACGCTGTCAATGTTGTTCCAAACATAAACAATAAAAACAACAAACTCAAGAGTAGATGAGAACTTCTTGAGGATATCACAGATTATAAAGTCACGCTTAGCCTTAGCTTGTCGGATGGCGATGGAGGAACCAAAGGTCCTATTGACAAATTTTGCCTGGTCATGTGTAATATTGCAGCTGATGACACCCATCATATCTAGTCCAATGCACTCACCCTCAATGCACTAATCATTATGTATGTTAGAGAACGCAAAACACTATTCAAAACGTGAATTGCAGTTGAAGGGACTTACTAGCACATTGATTTTATTCTGGAAGTCAGTATACATAGCCGGCAGGTTTTTCGATTGTTCCAGCACGTTCCAGTTCGAATTTGCCAGATAATCAAATTGTTCTTGAAATAATTCACGCCGAGTCACGACGAGGTTGCGAATATCTGCTGGAACGCTGTGCTTGATTTTTTTGTATTCCTGCCTCTGTATGACTTGAAGTTCCTCTTGCATTTCTTAGGGGAAACCAACATTCAGAGCCGAAGAACAGCACAAACAAAGCGGAACACGTACTAGCCTCAGGAAATTTCTTACGTCCTACATCTGCAAACCAGCTACCAAATGCATTCCATGAATTTTCCGCATGCTTCTCCCTGGGTTTACTCAGATTGTCGAGACCAAGGTGTACCAATAGACATTTGGCGTCCACTTGATTTTTGTGCATGATTTCTGATAGTTCATCAAATAGCCTATTAAGAGCTGCCCCAGCCTCCTTCTTGACAAATTTCGACAGTGGACCCTGACGCTTGATCGTTTGGCCCTCGTTCAAAGCTACGCCATTATCATCAGAATCATAGGAATCATCAGAGGGAGACGGGAACTGGGGAACAAGTCGAGTTTTTTCACGCAATGGCGTGCTTGTATCTCTAGACTTTCCCTTTTTTGTTAGACTTTTGCAAGTGAAATCTTGGGCAGCCTCTTCTGGTACGGCATCCTGCAAATAATACTTGTTATCCTCCTCCTCCTCCTCCGAAGTCGATGGCTCTACTGTCCGTCCATGGGCGAGTCTCGACTCTCTCATCTTCTTCTTCTTTTCCTGAGCTTTTCCGAAGTCATCGTCAGATTCACTATCGAAACTCTCATCACGAGGGACATGAGGTGGAGCAGGAGGGCGGGCATTTGAGCTTGGATTTCTTGGACGAGGCGCAGTAGATGAAGCAGGAGGGTGAGCGGCTGAACTTGGCTTTTGTGGACGACTATTTCTAGAACCAGACTCCCTGTCATGGGCGGCACCCCCGACAATAATTCTTGCTTCAGTGGCATTATCATCGCTGGTGTCCTGCTGCACATCGACGTTCCCCTCGTTGCTCAGTGCATGGTTGTCATCTGTAAAATATTCATCCTCGAAGCTGACATCATGTGACGCTCGGCCACCCACATCATCATCTAGGCCGACATTATTCAGCAAGCGATCGCTGAAGTCATCGCCCTCATCCCCAGATTCAGCTTCGGACGTTCCACAGTTGTTCACATGAAGCGCTTCATTTTCAGAGTCGTTGTCAGTGTTGCCTTCGCTTCCAGTGTCCCCAGTGAGGGTTCGAAGTGCCCTCATGTGTTCAGCAATTGCTCGCAATCTAAGTGATTCCGCCACCATATGTTCTTCGTCAGGTCCATCACTACTAGTACCAATCAAAATCGTTTTGGGGGACGGGGTTGGGGTTGGGTTTGGTGAGACGTGCTCATAGTGGATTGAGTTGTAAGAATGAGCCGGAATTGATTTGTTGATGGATTTGCCTGATTGTACCTCCATCCCAGGCCTACTCAACGCTCCTCTTGGCACGTCATTTGGCAAAAAAGAGGTGACACTTGCCGCAGTTGTCGGCATGAACGACTCGTCATCGATGGAGGTAGTGTTAGACTTATTGGCACTACCTTCAGGTGGGTCCATGCGTTTTTGCTTATATGCAGGCCTGGGCTTTACATGTATCTGAAAAAATATATTAGTATCATCGTGGGGGCTAAATAAATATGATATCCTACCTCGCGAGGCGCATCAACAGCATGTGTCACCGCAGTAGACGCTGATTGCTCCTGGCCGCTATTACTGACAGTCTGCTGGTGGATATGCAAGTTGTTAAGCTCAACAGTTACGTGGTGATCGACATCGGGGCTTCCTGATTGTCGGAACTGATGGTACGGCAACGGGGCTTCCTAGATGTCATAAGTCGAGGGTGATCGTCGATGGGTCTTCCTGATCGGCGATGTGGACGCAGTAGGCTTCTATAGCGAGTCGGGTTACGATGAAGCGACTAATGGCCAAGTGGTGCACAGTAGACTGGTGGTAGCAGATAATTGGCTTGTATGAACAAAGAGCACAAGCTTAGGGCTTGTGCTACTGAAGTTACATGCTTATATGCTACTCTATGTGTTTGCTACTGTAGCGACTTGGTTAGGTATGTTTACCAGACTATGGAAGGTCGTGGAAACGCAAGGAAGGCCTTGGTAATACAAGTACGGTGATCAGTAAGCAGAGCACATCATGATGGTGCAAGACGGTGTCATCATGGCGTCTTATGGTGCAAGGCGAATAAGGATGAGTAAGACAGAGAAATGGGGGAGTTGCACTGACTGATGATGACGAAGAGGAAGCGAGTCAGTGCATAAGGAAAGTTTAAAGGAAAATTGTAACACAAGTCATTATAATCGACATGTGCAGAGAAGTGAGGCGCTGTATGAACCTTTTGTGACAGGCGTTTTCTTTCAAGGTATGTCCATGGATTGCTGGCATCTCGATCACCCCCCGAATTATTGTCCACCTTCAAACTTCCACCCTTAGTCCCAGCTGATGCTGCCAGGCTCTGTCCTCGAGCAGAAACGTCCTTGGGTGCATCACACTTTCATGTAAAATTTTAGCACCCATCTAAGAAAAAAATGGGGAGAGGGGCAAGATACCTTTTCTAACCCGAGATCGACTGCTTCTTCGTTGCAAGCATGCCCAACACCAGCATCCTCATTCGACTGTGCGCTATGCCCAGTCGAATTACTTGCGAGAACAACACGAGTCTAAGCAACACATTAATAAGAGCCTCTGACATCATCGGCATTCTGTTGAAAAAACTTACTTTCTGCCCCTTTCCTCTGTGCTTCCTAGTCGGTTCTGCAGGAATGTCCAGTGCAGCTCCTTAGAGAAACATGTAAATAAAAGTGCTTAGTCAATGAGGCATACGGTAAACATGCACACAATAACTCACCTTTACTACAGGTGTTAACCATAGCCACGTTCGAGCACAAGGCCTCAGAAAACGCTCCCTCAATGGGGGGAAACAGAACAAGTCACAATCTTCGCCTGGCGTACATACTGGTTTTTGTACTCAAGTATGTCACTCGCGAAGCATCGCTCCCCATGGGTGCAGCTATGGCACGGAACCTATGAAGTCCCTATCGCACCGGAAATAATTTGCTCCAAGCGTCTTTCAGGGAATTTTCTTGTACGCAGGGGCTGCGATGCGATGCGCACTAAATTTTTCAACCAAACATAACTCTTCTACTATACATGAAGGAAAGCTCGGCAATCTAAGATTTTATGCTTTGTTTTATGTGATCAAACCTGATACACTGAGGACTGCACAAATATCCCCCATTTCCTAGCTCAGGGACAATATCGGTTAGCACTCTAAACTGGAACGGCACCCGAAGTGGGTGGAAAGCATACTGTATTTTTCATTTCAGACAAGCACAAAAGTACCACCCTAAAATATGAAAGTAAGTTCTTCCACACGCGTTCGAGGGGACACGAGTCGGATCAAGGGTAAACTTGAGACATACCGGAGACAGCAAGAAGAGCCGTAGTACGCTCGTAAAGGGATTAGCCGGTTGGCCCCTCAGAAAGACCAAGGGTGATATGACAGACGCCATTGGTATATGTTAGCAAATTATGTTTAATATCAATGTCAAGAAAGCTGCACCGATAAGAACACAGTATATGAAGGCCTTCGCATTACTATATGATCTCGATTGTTGACGCTAATACACAGGCGGTGGATGTGTATGGGGGACCAATGGGGCCCAGACAACGTGCAAGCAATCGCAGGCGCAGCTATCCAGGCGCTCAACCCGATCCTGTCGCAAGCGCTAAGCCAACAACAGGAGGGCACAACCTGCGAACACTAATGTTCCAGTCGGGTTGTGGAGCATGCACTTGAAGATGACAGTACATAGGAAGACAGATAGCTTTGATGACAATGACGACAATGACAATGACAATAGGGAAAGCTTAAGATCAAGGCATATGTAGCGAGTAGGCATTAGCCGACCATAATTTGCAGATCTAGATGCTTGCTCAATTAGGTATGCATGTGCCAAGCGTAATATTCCTAAACAAGCTAGTAACTTCATGTTTTTTTTCATTGTTCTCTCGACCCACCGTCACTCCACTCCTTGTCAAATCGCATTTCGCATCCTCTTCTCTTCTCTCCAGGCCGTTCCCAGTCGTCTAGCTCGGCAAAAAAAAGTCCCCAATAGCTTGCTTAGTGCTAGCTTTTGGGCACAAAACTTGACAGGTGGCTATTGTCTCCATTGGCTTTTGTTTCTGCATGTGGCCGATTGGTCTCTGCACACCGCAAGACATCCGAGTGCCACTGAGCGCACTTATCGCATATTTTCGACATTGAAGGTGCTTTTGTGTACAGGACCGACCTGAAAGGTATGACCATATCTGTTTATTTCATTCCTTCCTTTATTCAGGCATGCAACTCTTTTTTTCGCAAGCACAGTAGCCCTTGTCCTTCTTGAAATCATTTACGCTCTTGCAGGGTTGGAGGCAGATTACTTTATGGTAAGCGGGAGGTTCAACTTTGGATCAATCTTCACTCAATTGTGAACGTCCCCATTCTGTACCCTTGTAATAAATGGATGTGTGTATGTTGAACTGTGCATGCATATTCTTAGAAGAAATAGAGTGAGGTTTCGTCGCCATCTTAATTTGCGTCCTGCCATACAGTTTGTGTCTAGATGCATTCCATTTTTTGTGTGAGTTGTAACAATCACTCGAGATGAAAGGAGTGCTAAGTCTAAAAAGGCCTAAAGCTGCCTATTTGTGTGTGGAGTATACATCATGCCTCCTCTGAAAGTGACGCATATTCTTGGTAAACAATATCAGTCTAATAATGGACTTTATGGCTACTAAATAAATCACCCAGACAACAGAATTACGGTGTGTGCACTGGATGCAAGGTTTGCAGCGGACATGGGCTACAACGATTTAGTCGTAACAACTCCAAATGTGTCTTTTCTTCCAGAGTTCCCTTTCGTCCATGAAAGCAGTATTGTGAAACGCGAAGACGGATTATGGGGAGGCCACGAGTATTCTCGGTGGCCACAGTTCCATTCGACTTCAAACATGCATCATGCGTGCATATCTTTTAAGGTTGACCACGAAACAACCAAAGATGACAAGGACAACATCACTTGGTACAATGTTAATGAATCTGACTTCGAGATATTTAATTTAGAGGAAATTAATAGACTCAGTGAGCATTTGGGGCAGATCCAGGTGATACTATTGGACAGACTCGAACAAGTGTTTGAAGTCGCTGCCATTAAAGCGCATAAGGAATACGGGGCTCTGAAGGAGACAAAATTGCGACCCACAGTCGACTGCATCATAAACATTGGTCGAGCAGGTATCGAACGACTTCGTCAGGTCTGCCAGAGCTGGCGAGTCTCCCTTTTTTCCTTCCGGGATATACAGTGGGTCTGCATTGAACTCGACACCATTTTTTGCTACGCAAGCAAACTTTACCCCTGCATACAATCATCGAAATTTTTTAACAACGATGTACTCAGTGTTTGAGGGGTTTTCACTACCGATCCGGCGGTGGTGCAAGACTTCTTCCGGCTAGGGATACCTGTCTGGTATATTCGACCATCGGCATCCCTTACATCCACCATGAGGGTCTTTCAAGTCGTTTCGTTTTCATGTTGGGCCGAGAGCTTAAAGAGTGTACCCTTCCAGATACCGGGCATGTCAATGTGGTGGAGTATTTCTTTACAACATGATTTACGCACATCGTCCCCACAAGTGATGGATGACTGCACAATGTCAGAGCTTATAAATATTATACATGGGACCACATTGTCATCTATCGGCGGTCCCCAAGTCAACCCACTTCTGGCCACTACATCTTCATCATCTTCCACTATAGCGGGGCAGCCTGCAGCAGATGCATTAATCCAATCTTCATCATCAGTTTTCACTCCCCTCCAAATGAGTGTGGCCACCAAAAAACCAATTGACTCCAAGGCCAAGTGAATTCGCACTGGGGACTTGAAAGTGAACAAGGCTAATCCAAACTTCCCTTGATTATTCCATGTGCCCCCGGGCGTTGATGGCAACCCAGATCTCCCTGAGTTCCATCCTCATGTTCGTGCTGTGTTAGAAAGAGTATCTCCCATTACAGCTATACCCAACACAGCCGCTCTATACCCCCTCCCTCCGCCGTACCTTTTAATTCATAATGATCTCGAGAAGAATGCGTGGCAATATTTGAATTATGTGCGCATTCGAAGCGCCCTGCGGCACATGCTACTGAATGGAGGTACATTTGACAAATCTATTTGGCGCAAGCCACAGGCCTGGTGAACAATAGTGTACGGGAATTATGACAAAGGCTCACCTCTTACCCCTAACATTGTTTCTCCCTTTGTCAAAAACATGTATCGCACTCTTCCCCAACCCACGTTTGCCTCTGTGTCTGCGTCTGCGTCATTGTCATCCCGACCATCAGGTTCAAAGGGGTCATGTCATGATGTAATTGATGATCAAGGTGATTTATGCCCATCTAAGAAACAGAGGCTCGCAGAAACTGCAACTATTAAAGCCATGTTTGGTGCTGAGTGGTCGTTTGCCTCCTTCTCGCCTGACATGCGGACAGATTGGCGTGAAGGGGAAGTCTCCATGGCTCGCATCAATGCAGACAAAATTTTTAGGTCAGAGGTACAATGGGAATTACAGGAAATGCTGTTCTGTGCCGAACTATGGGTGCTAGACCAAAAACTCCTTCCGTGTGAGTTCATGAAGACTGAGGACGTCCATGGACACATTGCTCACCTCAGTGGAATTTATCTTGGTGCTGCTGACGGAAAGTCTATGTTTCTTCCTGATGTCTCCCACCCTATACTTGATTATTGGGGTGCGCACCTGGACCGCGACTCCCTTCAATCAATGAGGGAGGTATTCAAGAAGTGGCCGAACTGTCCGCAAAGACTAAAGCTGCTGGGTGACATGGACAAGCGTGATTTCCCCGTGATGATAGACTTTTACATGGCAACATTCGTCAACACTTTCAATAGAATTCCTATGATGCATTGTAATGTCCCAGTGTCATTGACTTAATCTATATTATGTTAAATTAAAAGTACTAATGGAATTTATTCTTTGGGGAAGCAATCCGGGTTTAGTGGGCAGGCTTATTATTTACTCAACCACGGTATATCGGGATCTGACAATTTTCACCTGACTACGAATTATCTCCCTCTATTTTCTTAGGGTATGTCGCATAAATTTAACTGACTCTAGCTCTTCTGACTTCCAAGTCCCATGGCTGTAGACTGCTCAGGGTGACCATTGCCGTCACTAATTCTGTGGCGATGTCGTAGCCGCTCATTTGCGGTTGATATGTCCTTTTTCATGTATTCTCCCTGCCAGGGACAGTAAGTATCTGGTTTGGGGAAAAACTTGGATGACGACCCTCTGCATTTGGTTAGTACGAAATACCATGAGAAAGACTTAGAGGGCAGCTTTTCTCAATCGCTACCCACTCTATTCTGTTTTCTGTATGTCCCTCTTCAGTACTGATCATGCGTATATCAGTGCAGACAAGGTGTGAAACATACAGTCGTTTCACAGGTTCAGATGCAGTGACAAGCACGTCTACAGCATATTCGCCCCTCAAGTTTACTCCATTATCCTCTCCAGTGCGTTTAGGCACGCACCCCCTCCACTTTTACCCTACTGGCGAGACCCTCTCGCAGCCCCATGGCTTTCGCCCTCAAAATGCGAGCTGTCCATCCACTCCCTCTCCAAAACAGCCAGAAGCTGCAGCATTTCAGCAAGGGCATGGTGAAATGTCCTACCAGCTTGATGCATCTCCTACTGCATTCTATGGCCCCCCATTTACGACCACTAGGCAACGTTTTGTGGATGCTACCCTCTCGAAGGCCAGGAGGAAGAGAATGAGACAGTGGGATCGCTGGAACGACAATGTTATTCCTTTGTTATTAAAGCCCTATCTTGATATCCTTCATCGCTCAGAGTCCCTTAGATTTCCTGTGTCGCCATCACCAGTCTGTCACTGCATGTGTGGTGGAGGAGGGTCAAATCTAGAGGTTCTATGCGTCTATTTCTCTCATAAGTCGTACAAGCATATAACTTATCGTCTTTTTCACGTGGTACTGACACTGTGGCATCAGACACGTCTACTATACATATTACAGTATGCCGTTGTCGACCAGCTCCACTACAACTCCTCAACCTTGGCCTTTTTGCATCAGCTCCTTGTCTCCCCACTATGGCCATTGATGTCAATTTACTGGACTTCATCTCGGAGCTCTTCCTTCGCATTCCACCGAACAAAACGGCCCTATGTTCTGCCTTGAAGGCATTTCTTCTAACCAGAGGATTTTCTTTCGATGGTGAGGTAGGTCTTTTGCATTGAATATACCTGGATTTTTCTCATCTGGTGGATACAGGACAGTCTTAGGTGACAATTTTCCAGTGCCCTTCAGTGGTTCAACGTATGTCATGACATGGTGAAAGTGTATGTCGATGGGGTTATCGCAAGCCCTAGCAAGTTTTGCGAGCCATCTGAGCTGAACAATGTTGATAAACGGCTGACTTATGGGCCGTCTCCTACTGGCGACCAACCTATCCCTAACTCGTCCTGTGTGCCATTTTTAGCCACTTCGGATACTGAAGGGATAAGCTCAGAGACAGGTGGGACCAACAGAAAATTCACACTTGCTTTGTTTCTAATATAGCGTCTATTTATGAAGGTGGCGAGTCCTTTCTACATAGCAAGGAAGGGGACCGGTATTTACAAGGTAGCTCTGGCGGACAAAATGATGAAGATGGTGAAGGTATGTACAACAGACACTTGTGATTTAGTGTCTCATTGATTTTAATTCCAGACGTGGGTGGGCAGAATTGCGACAATTGTGCATCTCTGTATCTCCAAGATCGCTGTCCATGTTGCTTTGGCGGTGAGCTCATGGACTCTTCCATGCTGTATGTTTATTCACTCATTGTTTGCACTTTATCTGACCTTGGTATACAGTGCTGATGTACTGGTGTGTCTTGACGTGTGCTTCCAACAAAAGCGAGGGCGAGGGAAACACGATCCCCCTTTACATCACCCTTCTTCTGTATTCATGCCTGAGCACAAAGTCCTGGCGATGGAGGCTGTCGTTGATGGCATACGTAAGCCTCGTCAAAACCCACAGAGAAACGCCCGCAAGCATGCTGCCGAAACAGAAGAAGAGGAGGATTTCATCCGGGAAGGCATGCGTGTATCGGAAGGGGTCTTGGATGGCTGCAAAATATCCTTTAAGGCTGCTGATGACAGACGACAGAAAGCCAGTACCCGTTTTTTTTCAGATACCGGCTTGATGGCTTTACTCTGTCGACACGATCAAGTCCTTTGGCTTGCCAACATGACCTCTGCAGGTGAGAAGCAGCATTATGCCCTTGTGCTCATCACGAAGCTCTTTCAGCACCTCCCACCCCATGTTACGGTCGGTGTATTGTACGACATTGGCTGTCAGCTACACTGGAGCATTGTTAAATGGGGGTTTCTGAATGAATTCGCTTCATGAATAATTTTCGCTGTCTCAGTCTTTCACGCCTTTGGTCACCAATGGGTTTGCCAAATTGTGTATCACCTGCGGAAATGTGATGGTTTCGGTCTTACTGATGGAGAGGGCTGCAAGCGATTTTGGAGCTCCATTAAACATCTCGTTCCATCAATGCGCATAACAGGTGTAAGTGCACATGGTATTCTGCTGATTGACATTCTTTAATTCGCCTTAATCTTCCACTCTAGTACCACCTTCGATTTTATACTCTTGACGCACAAGTCCAGTATCTCAGCGACAACAATGTCTTCAAGCTCACCGATTGGATCGCCAGACGAATGCTAAGTACGTTTAAGCGTATGAATGAAGCACGAAAGGCTTTAGTAGATTGTGGTATACCGGAGGAAGAACTACTAATTGAATGGAAAGAACAGCTTGAAACTCAAACTAAACCTCTACCCCATATGTTTGTTATTTGTTGTTTGTACATGTAATGAACCTCACACGTTCACTTCAGGTCAGCGCAAGAAGGCAGCATGTTCCGCTATCGAAGAAATCGCCTCCCTGCAGGTACGGCTTGATGATCTTGATCATCACATTAAGGATTTGGACTCGAAAGTCCTTGACCCTGATTGCGATTTTGATCACGCTGAAGCTCAACTTTTGCGAGCCATATCTTCCAAATCAAAACTTTCTGCCGAAATTGACAAGAGGTGTGTGCTTCTTACGTCCACAAAGTACTGGCATATTTACAAGCTACTGATAGAATTCACGTTCTTGGAGTCAGTGACCACGAACGACTAAATAATCTGAAGAACAGTGCATTTGTTAATCAGCAGGTGAATGCTCGTGCACTTAAGCTGCGTTTGCATTCTAGACTTCAGGCCCGCAAGCAAGAATTACAGAATATTGAACAACCTTACCGAACCCATGCCTCGCAAACGTTGTCCAGTGGCAAGTCTTACTAATCGTCGTTTTATATAACACATGTATGCTTATCATTATCTTAGACAGGAAAAAAACGGAATTAATAAATTCTCAGATGAAGCAGCAGGATCCAAGTATTGTCCAGCTCGCAACAAAATATAATCAGCTTTGTGCAAGCATGCGAAAGTTGGTGGAGCAATGGAAGGCTCCCAGGGGTGCAGTATGCCCCAATTCAGTCGCAATCAGGGGCCTCTTCGATATGGACATCGACAATGTTGTCTGGAATGATTTGGGTCTTTACGATGATATGGATGGTGCTGTCCCTCGCTGGCTTGGTGACGACAAGGTAAGGAACAGCATTCGTGCTCTTCTTGACTTTCACAGGTGTCAAGAAGAGATCCTCCGGGTTGAGAAAGAAAGGGTGGCAATGCAAGTATGGTTCTCTCGCAAGTGGGCGCAGCTTGCAGAAGCTGCCGATCTAAGTAAGTTATCTCTGACCAAACTCTGCTACCTGTGCTAATGCCGCCTCCTTCAAACAACATAGTAATGGATGATGCCCTTTCTTATGCCATTGGTTGCCACCAACACAGTTACCTTCATCTTTTAGCTCAGTGGCAAGATCGGCTCAAGTTCCTCCCTCTTGACATTCCTCTCGAAATTCCACTATGGGGACCAACTGATTATGATTTTAATTCTTTTAAGCATCTTCAAGACGAAATGGTGGGGAAGAGCGGCTATCCACTGACGGTGGCTGCGATTCGATCTCTGTGCTCTCCCCATAGCACAAGCTCTGATAGGGACTTATCCACAAACAACGTTGTGTCAAACAATTCAAGAATAAGCTGCATTATAGATGATGACGACTTAGTCATGTTGGAGGCAATGGAAGAAGTCCATGCAGTGGAATTCACTCCGCTTGCCCAAGAAACTCATACTGACGGACTTGATTTTTTGTCTCCTATGGGTTTGCCACCCAGGAAGAGGACGCATATGCAGAGTTTATGACAGATGTGCAACTTTCACCTGCTGATGCGGACCCTTATACTAGCCCTCGATATAATCGTTCTTACCCTGTCCTCGCTCCGCCATTCCCGCCCTTCCCACTTTTCTTATGATGCGCATTCTCCCCATCCGTTTGGCCCATTTGGCCCACCATGCTACTCCCTCACAGCCATCACCCGTCCTAGCCCGCCATCTGTCAATGCTCCATCCCCTGTGCCGGCGTCCAACTTGTTGAACCACTTGCAGCATACAATGAGTTCACTCAACACATCCAGCTCCAGTGCGAGCAAGTCGCTCGCCGTGATCGTCACTGTCTCCAGCTCCGGCCTGCCTGCCTCCCTTGTTCCTTCACTGCCGCCCCTCGCGTTCACCCCATCTTCCGTGAGTTCTCTGTCCATCGCCCTCCTGCCATCTGCTACCATCCGTCACCCTCCACCGCTGTTCATCTCACTCACGCCGTCATCGTCCATCGCCTTCCTGCCATCTGCTACCATCCGTCATCCTCCGCCACATCTCGCCCTCGTGTCATCACCCGTCGCCCCCCCCGTCATCCACTGCCATCCATCGCCATCTTTGTCCGCTGCCCTCAATGTCATCTGCTGCTTTCCAAGGCCGACCATCACCCTCGTCCTCAATGCATACCACATGGTACTCTGCCGAAGCCTACGCAAATTCAGCGTCTTTCCACACCATTTGCGAGAACATCACGAGGGCCTTTGGTTTCAGGAGGTATGGCTCAGCGTTAAAACTTGTGCTCATACGGTGAGTTCTTGTTTTGCGTGAACTTACACCACTCCTTACATGCTTTAAGGTCGACCATCCACAAGTCCCTTAACGATGAGCGACTGCATATGACGGTCTCGTTCTTCATTCGGGTGGGAAGGTGCGTTCAGAAGAGAACGCACCATATCCCTTTTATTCGGACAGTGCGTACCTTATTTCATTCCCATGCTGTACTTACTACTTACTTATTATCTTTATGCTGTGTCCAGGGCCTGTGTTCTACAGATGGCTATTTTGTCGGCTTCAGATACTGGCGATTTTGAAATCTGATATATGGCTTAATAATTTTGAATTTGATGTAATTTTCTTATCACACGTTTTCTTACTTTCTAATCACACACTTGCCCATTCTCTAATCGCGCACTTGTTCGTTTTCTAGTGCTTGCTTATTTTCTAATTGCATGCTTGCTTATTTTCTAATTGCATGCTTGCTTATTTTCTAATTGCATGTCTGCTTATTTTCTAATCGCCTGCTGGCTTGCTTTCTCAGTAATTGGGCGTGCTTGCCCATTTTCTAGTGTCACACTCATTTCTAATCGCTCATCGTTAATTTCCTAGTTGCATAGTCGTTCATTTTCTAATTGTCCAGGCCATTTTTTTAAATCATACTTTCTTTATCTTTCAATGAACAACTTGTCCTTCCTTCGAAACTGTGTAGTTACAAACCCCCATACCATAGTGACTGCGTGGGTACTGTAAATTCTGTATATATATGTCTAACTGTTCTTCTCTACAATCTAGAAAGTTCATAATAGGTGGGCGATGTGGATCTAGCCCTGTGAATTGCTTTACTTTGAAGTGAATGAAGTCGGGCAAGTTTGAAATATTTAGTATTTGTTTGAACTCTGCCCTAGCGTTGAGTGATTGTGTGACTTGTCCTTTGGCTGGAGGTGTCCATGTTGCAAAAAATGCCTGTGGCTGATTGAGCAAATCTGATTTGTCCTGTGTCATCATCAATTGCTGCTTTCCCAAACTCACCAGATCAATGTCACCTGCACTATTCTGTTTATCAATGACCACTTGTATTGCCTTGGCAATGTGTAGGCCCACCTCTGTATGTGCCTGCACAATCTATGGTCTGTGTAGGCCCACATCTGTGTGTGCCCACACAATCTATGGTCTGTGTAGGCTTGCCACTGTACGTGCCCACACAGTCTATGGTCTGTGTAGGCCCACTTGTGTATGTGTAGGCACACTGGGCACACAGTTAATAATGTGTGAGCCCATTACTATCTGTGTAGGCACACCAGTCACACTATTGCACCCACATTCCAAGGCCACTCAGCTGTGTGAGCTCAGACTGAGATATCTTTGCATTGACATGTTCCCACTTTGTGTAGTAGGCCTGTATTTTTGCATGCATACTGTTACTATACTACAAATATTGGTCCAACAGGATTGACTACTTTGAGTTGGATTGCCTTCCAGTGTGGGCCTCCCAGGGAAAACTCCCTGGCTATAAGCCATTGTTGAAGCATTGGATGGATCCATTCTATTTTAGGATAAGCAGTCTGTTGCACCAATCAGTTCTTGGGCCTCTTATGGGCTATTTCTCCATAGTCTAGTAAGGTTAGGCATGCCTTAAAATAGAATGAATGTGTCCTTGATACTATCAAAGTTGAGAAAGATAAACATGCTAGTGAGAGGAAATTCACAGCAGATAGGGATGAAAGAAGTCCAGTACTAGGTAGTGAGTCAAGTGGTGGTGGGGTGGTGAAAGATTTATAGAAGAGGGTGAACTGCAAGGAAGCATATAACCATATACTGGACCTGGACCCTGATAAACTACAGGGATTAACACACAGGTGCACTGCTGATGGTAAAGGAAAAACAGGGACAATAGGGTGTGTGTACACACAAAAAGACCCCCTGACAATCAGTGACAAGTCACTACTTTTGTGTACACACATGCACCAAATGTGCCCACACAATGGTCTCAATTTGGAAAGAAAGCGGCTGTGCTCTGTGTGTGCCCAGACCTGCTGTGCCCACACACTCTTGTGTAGCACACTCACAAAAGACACCCTACTAGGTCAAACTATACATATGGTGAGTTTCATCTAATAGGGGTCTGTTAAAGGGTAGCCTGAGGTGTCATCCACATCTGCAGTTGAGCATTTGCTTCAGCAGACAAATTACCATGAGTGCCTCTGTTATGCCCTTGCGAGTGCAAACGCTCACAAGCTCGCTGGCTGCGCTCCTGTAGCCTCTTCATGAGACTTTCAGCATCGAAGTCCTCTGCTGGAGGACGATTTTGAGATGAGCCTGCAATCGCCCCCACTAGGTGGGAGATGGTGGCAGGATACTCCTCATCCTTGTCTTGAGGTCTATTGTCAATGAAAGCCTCCTCTTCATGTCATTGAAGACAAAGACGAATGAATCAGATAAAAGCCATCCTGACAATAGATCATTGACATAACTCACTTTTGTCCTCCCCATCTGTTGAACTTTCATTATCAGACGATACCACAGCCTTGAGGTCCAGTAATGCCCAAATGTCCATATCGCCTCAACTCCTTTTTGGCATCTGGTAGTATAGAGTGTGGTTAGACAACGAATGGTGAACTACATCAGCATCTTCGAGACACTGATGGACATATTTGGTCATCTAATATTTACAGCAAATTCAATAGCTCAGTCCCAAGTCAATACAGGGCTGTCTGAACTTCAAGCCCTTCGCATGAGTCTTGGGCCAGCAAAACTCTCATCTGAGTAAGACAAAGAGATACTCAGTAGTACAAAGTAGCTTATACACTCTCTAATAAAGTTGTAATTATTTGGAACGCAAAATATAATACAAGATAAAAGTCTATTACATGTTGGCAAATATCAAAGCTTACAATCAAGAAGAAAAAACTTGACATTGACTGTCTGTGGGCAACAGGGGGGATGGTGGCGGTAAGAGGAAGAGTCAGGAAGGTGTTCCAAAATTGGGAGGGCCCAATATGTAGGGCACATTGGACGTGGGAACACTAATAATTAGCGAAACACCCATAGCCACCCATGTCGATCCCACACCACCCGTGCGATCGCCCTACAACTATTGCCGCCTCCCAATTGGGAAAGCCTTCCTGGCTCTTCCTTGTACCACCACCACCCCCTGCTGTGTAATAATTCCAATGTAATAAATAAATACTACTTTAATGAAGTTCTGCTTTGTCCTCACATAGATAAGGTCAGAAAAATAAATAACTATGGTAGGTTTTACTTGACCAAAGTAAACATTGGAGATGGAACTAAAAGGAAATACTAAACACTGTGCAACATAGCTAATCTAATTCGCCTCCGTTGTCACTGAGCCTGCTGTTGCCGTCATCAAAGTCTCCATCGTCAAAATCGCCATGGTCAAGATTGCGCTCGTCAAGATCGCTTTCGCCATCTACAGGAACGTTGTCGGCCACCTTCTCCTCAACCTCCAGGAGTGTGGTATCAATGGCCTCCTCAACATTTAGGAGGGCGCTATCGATGGTCTGTGGGTCTTCTGGGACGTCAGTATGTTCTACGTTTGCATCATCCACCTCGATCTCTTCACCAATGGAGGAGAATATATTTCCAGGGGCGGCATTCACAGTCTTCGAGTTGAACTTCATCGTGTGGCCAACGCCCCCACCTCAGTGGTGCATGAAAATGTCATGGTCAGCAAATCTGGGCAGACAAACTGCAGGTAAGTACAGTGCAGTGTAAAATTAGGTACACAAACTTGTTAATGTGAAATGATTCCCAATCATCAACAGAGTCAGGCTCTTTAACACAAGCTAGCCAGGAAGGCTCCATCAGGCTCCTTGTCTGTCCATGTAAAAATGCTGGTATCAGATGAGCTGCTCGGATGATGGCAGTGGGGTCAATAAAACCTAGTGGCGGGGAACCATCATCCTCTGTGATGAAGTGAATGCACTCCAGCCTGCAGGCTGCATCTCCGAAATGAGTCATGGAATCACGGCCTAACCACCTAATCCACAAAAACTCAATCTTTTGGGGAAGAGGGTTGCCCTGCACCAAGACCAGTGCGTAATATATGCCTATCACACAGGCATACCAAAACGGCAATAGGTGTCATTGTCTCTCATCTGAGTCTCGAGACAAAACCATCACATCAGATTTCACCTTTTTGGGCCCAATGACTTCACTCTGGCAGTGTAGGTCATAGGTGGTGTAATTTAGTGTCAACTGCGGAAGCTCATACAACTGATTGTCTTTTATAGAAATGGTTGCCCACTTGTCTGCCGAGAACTGCACTTCGTCATCGAAGTCTAATCCTTTGAGACGTAAAAGGAAATGATCGACAAGATTGTCATAGAATCCCTGAAAGGCGCACATACATGAACCACTCTTTGAGGCATTAAGACAAAAACTAACTTTTATCATGGGGTTGAGATGGTGCTCCCAAAGCCAAATATGTAGATTGAAAGGGAAGCCCTGTTTACAAATGGTGTATCAAACATTGGGGTCGATTTTCTCTTCCTCATCTTCGTCTTCACCGCCTTGCAGATGCAGTACCTCGTCAATCCTATCGGCTATCTTGGCGATATTATTCTGACAACATTCCACCTCTGTGAGTTGTTTTATATAGTCGACTTTGTTTGTTCACTTATAATTTTCTTTAGATCAATGGTGCGCCACTTCGCCCTAGAGAACATCATGATTATTTTCCAAATGAGTCACAGAGAAAAAGAGACAGACTAGGGTGGTGGAATATGAATCTGTTGTACCAAACCACAGCACATGCAGTGCATAATCTCCTAAAGCATGAATTTTAGATGTGCAAATATTGAAGTCCTTCATTGTGGCTGATCATATAATGTCCTGATCTCTGGCACTGTTTCTTTGCAGATTGACAGCCCTTCGTATGTGCCATTGAGATTCCTGCGCAAGCTCAATCATTGCATGTACAGAGCAAGTGAAGGTCTTGAATTTACGAAGGGCATCAGCAAAAGTCCTCGTCAGTACATGTAGAGATGCAACAGTCACATCCATATGCAATCGAAGTTTGGCTAACATGTGCATGGTAGCCGCAAGATATATGAGGTTTCTAACTATACTGTCATGCAATTCCGGAAGTAACCCTTCAAATATGGGAAGTGCACACTATGCATGGTGAGGCCTTGTAATCTTATCACAATATGTAGACTAACCTGAAGAAGGTCCTCAAAGCCATACACTGTCATTTGCTTCATTTCAGATATGTTCCCCTTATAGGACCAGATCACCTGACCGAATGAAGGCATGGCTCATGTGCTGCAAAGATAAGTATCACAAGTACTTTGTGGAGTTAAAATGACTAACTGTCTATTGAGCTCATCAACTTTATCTGATCTATATGAGTCCAAAATGCGAACTAGATGGGTAAATATCTGGTGCCAGACTCCGATCTCCCATTCATGCAAGATGTCCACAACCAGCATGGAGTGAAAGTCAAATCCGAACTGTGAAAGTCACGAGGAGAATGCATTCTAAGGTTGAAATATGGTGGGATTAACTGAGGTATGTGAGTGCAAGTAGGATATCTTATTTACCTCTACAGGTGTTATTGATTGCTCATCCATTAATTTCTGCAGCATGGTGTTTGTTATTGACTTTCTTTGTTTGAATAATAAGCCCCTTGCAATTTCCACTTTCCCTTGTCATGAGTGGTCGTCTACTCTCTTCTGTCTAATTCGAATCCTGTAGTCTGACACTTTTGCTAAGTCAACAATAGACAAAGCCAGCACCAAACATTGTGGACAAGGGTGTTTTCCTAGACTTTTAATTGTTGCAAGTAGAACCCTCGCAGAATGGAGAGGTTAGTACTATTGTTTGCACCAGAACATATATTGTATCTGCTCACTTTTCCAGGTAGTCTGCCAAATAGGTGAAAATACAGGGGTAAATCCACCATCTAATGCCATCTCCACAATCGACAATGACACCATATTGCCAAGCATGTAGGAATTCATCATCTAAGATTACTTTCCATATGGCATGCATAAGCTCATGTCGCATGTGTGTTAGTAACTGTGCTGGCGCCTTAGAGCCGTTCATGTGTTTCTGTACAAAATCCTGGAAGTCACTAGGTAACTGTGGCATGTCACTCATTGGAAAGGTCTAAATATCAATTTTGTTGACTGACCGATGGTATGTGTCCAATGTGGTGCATACTTCTTGACCCTGGCCTGCTCTGCTCATACTTGGATTGATTTCCAAACTGCATATACACAGGCCATATTTTCGTGTTTCCAAAGTTTGTGGCTGTTAAGCTCAACGGTTACATGGTGATTGACGTCAGGGCTTCCTGATTGTCAAGACTGATGATATGGCAACGGGGTGTTAAGCTCAACGGTTACACGGTGATTGACGTCGGTGCTTCCTGATCGTTGGGGTGGGTAGTTACGGCAATGGGGCTTCCTAGATGTTGTAAGTCGAAGGTGATTGGTGAGAGGGACTTCCTGATCGGCGATGTGGACGAGGTGGGCTTCTGTAGCGAGTCGGGTTATGATGAGGCGACTATTGGCACTATGGCACACAGTAGACTGGTGGCAGCAGATAATGGGCTTGTATGAACAAAGAGCACAAGCTTAGGGCTTGTGCTACTGGAGTTACATGCTTATATGCTAGTCTATGTGTTTGCTACTGTAGCGACTTGGTTAGGTATGTTTACCAGACTATGGAAGGTCATGGAAACTCAAGGAAGGCCTTGGTAATACAAGTACGGTGATCAGTAAGCAAAGCATGTCATGATGGTGCAATAAGGCGTCATCATGGCGTCTTATGGCGCAAGGCAAATAAGGAATGAGTAAGGCAGAGAAATGGGGGAGTTGCGCTGACTGATGATGACAAAGAGGAAGTGAGTCAGCGCAATAAGGGAAAAGTAAAGGAAAATTGTAACACGGGGCTTCCTAGATGTCATAAGGCAGGGTGATCGGCAACGGGGCTTCCTGATCATCGAGAAGGTACATGGTGTCTTCTTAGAGGAGTCGGGTTACAATGAAGTGCCAGAAGATGAGGTAGAGCACACTGATGGCACTGAGGTGCATATAATGGGCTTGTATGAACAAAGAGCACAAGCTTAGGACTTGTGCTACCAACATTACATGCTTATATGCTACTCTATGTGTTTACTACTGTAGTGACTTGGTTAGGTGTGTTTACATGGCTATGGAAGGTCATGGAAACCCAAGGAATGTCTTGGTAATACATCTGATGGTATCAGTAAGCAAAGCATGTCATGGTGATGCAGTATGGCATCATCATGGCATCTTATGGTGTAAGGTGAATAAGGATGAGTAAGGAAGAGAAATGGGGGAGTTGTGCTGACTGGTGATGACGAATAGGAAGTGAGTCAGCACAATAAGGAGAAAGTAAGGAAAATTGTAACATTGCCTCCCATTTAGGATCAACAAGTCACCAAATTGTCAAAATAAAACAAAAAAAAGAATAGAAGAGGAAGTGAGTCACAAAAAGGGAAAATAAAGAAAAATCCAGGTGTATCAAGATGCCGGCCTAGCAGGTCTTTAAGTGTAATGCTAGGGTCACCGCAGGGTCTGTTACTGCGCCCTTTGGTACCTAATCCAGGTCTTTCACCAAAATTAATGGTATGATGTCCGAAGACGGTGAAAAAGCAGAAAAAAGATGCAAAAAGAATCCCTAATCCGGATTGCGAGTCATAGGTGCCTATAGCAGCCAAGTGAAGGCCAATAAACAATAAGGGAAAGGCAAGCTGCCAACAAGGACAATAACAAGCAGGGAAGTGGGCGTAAAAGAAAGAAGTAGAAAATGCACTAGTAGGCAGTTTAAGGTCGTACCCGGGAGTAGTAGTTTAGGGTCATTGCGGACACACGCTAGTTTTCTGTCGTTGTGGACTAGAGACTCCTAGTTGGAGTGGTCGTCATTGTTGGACCCCATATCCACATTGTCGAGGTTGATTCCGGCCATGATGTCATCCATGTATGACTGGAGGAGAATGCGGGCACCCAGGTTTGAGAGACGTACCAAGTGTCTTCTGCTGTTTGATGTAGTGGGTGGTGGCAGTTGATTTTCGTCTGGGGTGGAGGCTGGTGTGGGCGGTGGGGGTGACTGCGATTGACGACCATGCTGAGGGCAGTTGCCGGGTGGGTGGCCAGGCGCGGCCTCATTGCACCATAGGCAGATGTACTGAGTGCAGTAGGTGGCGAGGTGAGCCGTTGACAGACAAGCAGAGCAGTGCATAACCGAGGATGATGAGGACAATGATTGCAACAGTGGTTGGATCTGGACGGGGTTCCCTTGTGTCTGGGTGGATGAGTTGTGACGAGTGATGACAGGTGTGGGAGGTGTGGTCGGGACGAGTGGAGGAGGCGGAGCTGGTCAGTAGAGGTGAGCTTGGGGGTGAAGTGGAACAAGTACCATATGAATGTCCTCCTCCTCAAGCAATTCATAGTCCGTGTTGCGTAAGAGGCGGAGATCGTCGACTAGATTACCCAAGCGAGACTCAAGCATCTCTGTTAGTTCCTGGGCATGCCATGCCAGGCGCTGCATGTCCTCCACCGTGTGCAGGCATTGGCGCATCCAGTTGACTTGGGAGGCTCTTGGGTGTGTGGAGAGGAGATGGTTGACATCCATGTCCAGGTCCAGGGCCCCCAGGATATGCTGGAGGATGGTCCGAGGCGGCAGCCTGATAAGTGGGCAGTGGGGCTGGGGGTAGCACCTCCGAGTAGCATGCTGGTGTCAGCGATGGTATTCCGAGTCTGTCCCGTTGTTGTTGGAGGAGTTCATGGTTGCGAACTGCTCGGGTGTGGATGTCAGCAAGTGTAAGGAGGAGTTCGGTGGGGGGTACTTCGAGTGGACGGATCTCGTAGATGGGTCTGTCCGGGTTGATCTCGACATGGGAGACGTGTGAGGTGGTGGGAAAGTCCTGGGGGAAGGTACGTTGGAGTTGCGCGAGGACGTCCTGTCGTGTTGGAATGGTCAGTCGAGGTAGGAAATTCCTGTGGTAGATGTATGGTTGAGGAGTTTGAAGAGGAAGCAGAGGGGATACAGGACAGCGGCTGGCAATGGTAGGGAATCGGAGGTGGGAGACTGGTGGTGTGGGTCGAGTATGGTTGACGAGGTTGATGGTGTAGATGAGGATGATGATACCTCCGGGGATGACAATGGCAAGATACCAGAGGTGGTTGTGGTGGGTGATGTGGGCGGTGATCATATGAAGGGTGAAGCAAATGAAGAAAGTTAGGTGATTTTTTTGAGGTTTTTGTACATTTCTAAGATGTCAGAAGCATGTGAAAGGTCTTTTTCGGCTAGCCATTGGTTTTCGGAAGAGGGATAGCCGGTCCATTTGACTAGGAAATGCCATCTGTTTCCAGCGCCTTTGTGGGAGACAATGGCCTCGATCTCGTATTCCTGTTGGTCTTTGATCAGGTCAGGTGGCGGTTGACTGAATGGGGGTCCATGTGCCTTGGTTTCTGCATAAGCCGAAAGAAGCGAGGCGTGGAAAACAGGGTGGATATGCCATGCTTCTGGCAGCTTTAGGCGGTAATTTAGGGGTGATAGTACCTGAATTATGGGAAATGGTCCCTCCCGTTTAGGCGATAATTTGCGGGAGCAGTTGGGAAAATGCAAATTGGTGGCTTCTAACCAAACCTTGTTGCCAAGTTTGAATGGTTTGAAGCCTCATGCACCGAAACATGCCATATGGGCGTGGGTGAGGTCATGGGTGGCAAGCACTTCTTTTCTGATTGATGTAAGAAGTTGCAAGCGTTGTGAGAGAGACAGGAGATCAGTATCTTCTATCACCGAGGGAATGGGTATAGGGTTGTACCCAAGCATGATGGTGAACGGCGATGTCTTGGTAACTGAATGGGTCTGGATATTGTGTGAGAATTCCAGGTCCGTGAGTGAGTCAGCCCAAGAATGAGGCGATGTGCCGCAATAAATGCACAGATAAGCCTCTACTTCTTGATTGGTGCGTTCAGTTTGTCCATCCGTTTGAGGGTGATATGCTGTTGACAGTTTTGACTTAATTCCAAGGCATTTGCACAGGGTTTGGAACACCTGTGATGCGAATTGTGGGCCATGGTCAGAGATAATGTGTTTGGGGAGTCCGAAATGCCAATAGACATTATCATGGTAACACTTTGCTGTTCCGAGGGCATCAATCATCTTATTGCAAGGGATAAGGACTATTCCTTTAGAAGTGTCATGGTCAACCATGACCATGATTGAGTCATATCCATTTGATGCGGGTAGATCCGTGATGAAATCCATGGATACCGATTGGAACGGGAGCATGGATGCATCTGCAGGTATTGGGAGAAGAGGCGGCTTAGTTGGGTGCATATTGATTTTCATCTGTTGACACACCATGCATCCTTTGACATAGTTTCCCATGAATACAGTTAAACCAGGCCACCAATAGTGTTGTCACACTAATTGAGAGGTTTTGAATACCCCTGGGTGGCCGAAGGACGGAAGATCGTGGAACATTTGCAGGATTATCTGTTTGATATCCACATCATCTGGTACATAGACGCATTTCTGATATCGGAGGAGACTGGAATCTATGGTCCAATCATCAAGAGAGAAGCGGAAAGGGGACGGAATTTTCAGGGTCTGTGTGTCTTGGATCATTTTCGCAAATGAATCCCCTTCCTGTGCTTCCTGGATGCGGTTCTGGAGATCAATGTTGATTGTCCTGATGAATAGTGTCTCTGGTAGCATAATATGTTCTTCTAGTGGTTCTTCGCCATGATCTGGGCACCTAGATAGTGCATCAGCGCCAGGGACAGACTTTCCCAGACGATGGGTGATTACACAGTTGAACAGATCGTGGTGGTATGCGGGTTACCAAGGAGGTAGTGGCACCATGCTTTGAGGCCATGTATAATGCCAAGAAGTTCTCTGTCATATACTTCATAGCGCTGCTGGGCAGGACTGAATGTCTCAGAAATATATCTGCATGGTTGTAAGTCGCCGTTTGAGTTGGACTGGTAAAGGGTGGCGCCGGATGCAACCTTAGATGCATCTGTTTCAAGAATAAACAGTTTGGTGGGATTGGGTACAAGTAAGGCCAGTTTGTCAAGAAAAAGTGTTTTCAGTGTAGTAAATGCTTGGTCTTGGTCAGGTGTCCATTTCCATGGCTCATTTGTGCGAGTAAGCTCATTAAGCGGGTATACAATATCCGAGAAGCTAGGGATGAATTGTCTGTAATAGTTGCAGAATCCCATAAAGCTTCAAAGCTGTTTGACGGTACACAGGGTGGGCCAATCAGCAATGCCGGCGAGTTTAACAGGATCCATGTAGATATTATCCGGGGTAATGATCATTCCCAGGAATTCAATGTGTTGAACACCAAATAAACATTTTTCCGGTTTGCAGTAGAGATCATTAGCCACACATAGATCGAGGACTCGACATGTTTGTTGGTAGAGCTCTTCCATCGAGCTAGCCGGAATGAGTGCATCATCCATGTAGATCAGGGTTCCATCTTCGAGAATTACGAAACAGAAAGTGTCATCCATGAAGGCTTGGAATGTGGCTGGCAAGTTGCATAAGCCGAAAAACATGACAGTTGGCTCAAATAGTCCACAAGGGGTTTTAAAAGTGGCTTTCCATTGATCGCCATCTTTTATCCGAATGTTATTGTAGCCCAAGTGGAGGTCAAGTTTCATAAAGTACTTGGCTCCTTTGAGTTTGTCCATTAGATCGCTGATCAGGGGTAACAGGTACGCATTTTTAATAGTTCCCTCATTAAGAGCTCGGTAATCTTGACATCCGCGGAGGCTAGTGTCCTTCTTCCCAACAAAGAAGAAGGGAGATGCCATTGGTGATTTGGATGGGCGGATATATCCTTTGCGAAGATTTTTGTCTAGGAATTTGTCGAGCGCTGCCAGTTCTTTTGGTGCCAGTGGGTAGACTTTACAGTCGCATGATACAAAGTCAGGTTTGAGATCGATGGCATGGTCATATGGTCTGGAGATCGGGAATCGTTCCACCGATTTTTTGCGGAAGATGTTGAGGTACTGGTGGTATTCAGGGGGAACGATTTGTTCCACCAGTTTCGTTTCCTTAACTTGTTCCTGAGTGAGCATGGTAGCAGTGGTGATTTTTGTGATAGATAAAGTGCCTTTATTCCAATCGATAACCGGGTTATGGTTTTTTAACCATGGTAGGCTGAGGATGATGTCCTCTTTGCCTAAGGATGTCACAAGGAGTTTCATATAGAGAGATTTTTCCTCTATGCGGATCAATCGCCAAGTGTATTTGGTGATGGTGCCATGCTCATTGGTGGATCTGTCCGCATTAAGAACCATAATGGGGCAGGCAAGTGTTCGCATTGGTATGTGGTGCTTGATAATGAATTTTGCATTGATAAACTGGCCTTCAGCGCCAGAATTGATGAGTGCATTGGTGGGGATGGTTTTGTCATAGACAATCATAGAAATCAGAATCTTCATTGCAGGGAGCAAAGGATCGGATTTTACAATTGGAGACATGGTAACAGGAAGACTTAACGTCCATCTAAGCTTCCTCTTTAAAAACCCTGTTTATTGAGGATGTCAAAGATTTCATCTTTCTTTGTCTTGTCGAAATGGCTGAGCAGATTTTGGATGCTCGCGGCGATGTGTTCAGGAGTAGAGTCCTCCAAAGTTGGTTCTGGAGTCTCAACAATGGGAAAATGTGTTGTCGATGGTATGGACCGTACGCTGTTGGCTGGGCCCCTGTTGGTACTTGGTGCAATCACGAGTGTTGTGGCCTTTCTCTCTACAGGCAAGACAACATCCTTCGCACATGCATTTGGTATGTTCTTCCTCCAAGAGGCATGGGGGACGATTGGTAGCATTAACCTGCATACTACACTGGTTAGGTTGGTATGGACAGCGCTGTTGGTTGTTCCCGAGGTTACAGAAACGGTTCCCTTGTTTAGTGGGAGCTTGTCCTGGGCCACGGAGGGCCTTGAGTCGCTGGTAGACGGTGTCCTGCTTGGAGGCCTTGTGATACCATTCCTTGATGGTGGTGGGTGGTTTGGCATTTGATAGAATGCATGCCAGGAGGCCATGCTTCAGGCCTTTCTCGTAGATGGGGATGAGGTTGTTGTCGCCGGACATCCCAGCTCTGGTTACTAGAGACTGGAATCGACTGTTGTAGTCATCGGTGGAACCGGTCTGCTGAAGTGTCATGATTTCCTGGGATGCCTCGGCAACATCATCAGTGGTGATGAACGTGTTGTGGAAGTCGCATTTGAAGTCGCCCCAGGTTCCATACCTGACGATGGTGGTGAGGATGTTGCCGTTTTTGTCTTTGGCTGATGCGGATGCCAGCGTTTCGCAGTTAATGGCCCAGTCACCTGCTGTGCCTGTCTGCATGTAGGAGAGGACAAAGTTGATCTTCAGCTCATCAGAGGTGTAGATGTGGCGGTTAATGTGTAGGTACGCCTCACAGCTCGAGAGAAAACGTCTGGCATACTTGCAGTCCCCATCGAAGGTGTTGGGATGAGCAAGATTGATCTCCTTGGGTGTGGGTGTGTTAGACGACATGTCGTTGTCGTCTGTGTCATCAACTGGTGAGGGTGTTTGGGTGTGAGGGAAACAGGTGCAGTAATCTGGTACATTTTGCGTGAAGGTAATGCGGGCTTCGTCAGTGTCAGTTGCTTTGTACCACTGGTATTCTCCATGATCGTTTTGTAACCACATGTAGTAGTCAAACATGGAGTCTGAGTTGGGTTGTTTCTTTTTAAAGCACTTGAGTTCGTGATCCCAGGTGCCTCCAATGATGGGGTAGACAGGGAACGGTGCTTTGGACAACAGGTTGGGCAGAGGGTTGGTGCTTGGACGTTGGATACATCAGCAAAAAAAAGTGGGAAAGCTTGTGCTAGTGTTAAGCTCAACGGTTATGCAGTGATCGACGTCGGGGCTTCCTGATCGTCAAGACTGATGATATGGCAGCGGGGCTTCCTAGATGTCGTAAGGCGGGGTGATCAGTGATGGGGCTTCCTGATCATCGAGAAGGTATGTGGTGTCTTCTTAGAGGAGTCGGGTTACAACGAAGTGCCAGAGGATGAGGTAGAGCACACTGATGGCACTGAGGCGCATATAATGGGCTTGTATGAACAAAGAGCACAAGCTTAGGACTTGTGCTACCTGTTACAATTTTCCTTTACTTTCCCTTATTCTGCACTGACTCACTTCCCCTTCGTCATCATCAGTCAGCGCAACTCCCCCATCTCTCTACCTTACTCATCCTTATTTCGCCTTACGCCATAAGACGCCATGATGACGCCTTATTGCACCATCGTGATGTGCTTTGCTTACTGATCACCGTACTTGTATTACCAAGGTATTCCTTGAGTTTCCATGACCTTCCATAGTCTGGTCAAACATACCTAACCAAGTTGCTACAGTAGCAAACACATAGAATAGCATATAAGCATGTAACTTCAGTAGCACAAGCCTTAAGCTTGTGCTCTTTGTTCATACAAGCCCATTATCTGCTACCACCAGTCTACTGTGTGCCTCTTGGCCATTAGTCGCTTCATCGTAACCCGACTCGCTATAAGAAGCCCACCACAACCCTATCGTCGATCAGGAAGCCCCATCGACGATCCTCCCTCGACTTACGACATCTAGGAAGCCCCGTTGCCGTACCATCAGCCTCGACGATCAGGAAGCCCCGACGTCGATCACCGTGTAACCATTGAGCTTAACACTACCAACATTACATGCTTATATGCTACTCTATGTGTTTGCTACTGTAGTGACTTGGTTAGGTGTGTTTACATGGCTATGGAAGGTCATGGAAACCCAAGGAATGCCTTGGTAATACATCTGATGGTATCAGTAAGCAAAGCATGTCACGGTGATGCGATATGGCATCATCATGGCATCTTATGGTGTAAGGTGAATAAGGATGAGTAAGGAAGAGAAATGGGGGAGTTGTGCTGACTGGTGATGATGAATAGGAAGTGAGTCAGCACAATAAGGAGAAAGTAAGGAAAATTGTAACAGTGGCTGCCATTCTGTCAGACCAAAACTGCAGAGCAGTGACTGCTCAGGGAAGGTTGTCACCTGCTTCCCGAGGAAGCAGATTAATCTCCTTGTGTGTGTCACGAAACTCCTTTGACCAGTACAGCTCTCTGTGCACACCAATATCCGGCTCGCCTGTGGGAGGTTTGAAGCGCATTTTGTATGGTTTGTAGCAAAAGCCCCTTGACTCTTGTTTACTAGACATAACTGACTTCATAACCCCTACTAGGGAGCGGTATTGAAAATCATCGATTTTTAAGGTAACGTGGCTTGGCACAGTATCACTTAAATGACCAAGTGGGACTAGCACTTTCACAGATGCAGTTTTCCAGCCATTTTCGGAGTTGAAGTAATTGTCCCATGTGCTATCTCCAAGCACCTTATTGATCTGGCGAAAGTTCACGTCTCGTAGATCTTCCGGATTGAAATCATCAAGTAAGATTTTCTTCAACTCTTCCAGATTCTCAATGGTTTTTTGCTGACTTGACCAGAACCATTGGTTCAATCTGAATGTGTCAAATGTAGGATGTGGCACATATATAGCAGGGTCAATGCTGTGGGCATCCTGTTTCAAGGTGAACTCTTCATCATCCTCTTTGCTTTCCTCAGCTGCTGGAACTAAGGAAGGATTATCAGATGTTGTGTTGGGAAGGGGGTTCAATAACAGTATGTCCATCCTGGAATGCTTGCAATATAACCCAAACTGATCGGGTTCGGATCATGTCATGTAAGTGCATGGTATGACATCTTCTTTGCAAGTGAGGGACACCAATGGCTCCTCTATGGTAAGTTTTGTAGCTTCAGGACGTGTTATTGGGGGTTCATTTGGTCGAGACATGTCGGGTATAGCATCTAAGAACCTGCTTGGGAGTCAGTGCTTTCTTGGAAAGCGGCCATACACATTGGGTGTGGGTAGAGGCTCTATTGGTGCATTGACTGTGTCATTGGTTCCGTCCCACTCTATAGGAGTGGCTTGAACATTAGAGGACTTTGAAACATGGTCAGTCAATGTTAAGCATGTATTGTGTGATCAACGCACATCTGATTCAGTTACCACTGGCAGCTTATCTCTAACTGCATTCCCTTCCTGTTGTGTCAATTTGGCCCTTTTGTACTCCTCCCACCTCCATTTTGCTTCATCATGAACCCTCTTCTTCCAATCATTCAAGGCTTGACATACACTTTGGTGAAACGTTAAGCCATTTGCTGAGTCATATGTTTTTTCACAAAAGGTGCAGGTGAACCCATTGTGTGTTTGTGGCATGATAGGAAGGGGGTTATTTAGTGCTTGTGTCTGCAGTGATGAAAGCTGTCATGGCAGGTCATGGGTGTGCCGTAGCTTATCGGGGCCTCTGAGTAGCTTTTGTTGGAGTGATCGGACTCTCTTCTGGGTCATGTCCCAGGAAGAACCGATGACACATATAACTTGTTGTCAATCATATTTGGAGTTATTTAATTAATTGTATACTGCACAAGAAGTCTGTCTATGTTAGTGAAGAAGTCTGCAGATCAGACAGCTCAAATACTTGCAATTGGAATCAATGAGAAAGCAACCACAATGTTATGAATGTGAAAGTAGTGGATTGCATCAACCTGTAATATAACGGCCATTCAGGAAAGTACTTACATGTAGCTTGTATGCTATTTACATGCCCTTGTGTGCTGTCCATAATTGACTGCAATGTACTGTGGTTATTTGTTACAAATTTCCTTTATTCATTGCTTTATCAGCATTAGTCATCTTCATTGACTAAGTTACCTTGTACGCTGACTGATCCTAACCTCATGATCAGTCAGATTCTTCTACCAGTTTCCATCTCCTTCCATGCTGACTGATCCTTACTGTTCACTCAGTCAGCATTCCATATTGTTCTATAGTGTTCTACACATGTATATAAGAACTCACTTTCAGAGCACTAAGCCTTAAGCTTGTGCTCTTTCGCTCAACAGAGCCTACTTGTTCACTATCTCCTTTGCGGGATATTAAGTCACCAGTCATCAAGCTCACCAGTCTACTAGTCCTTGGGGAAACCCTTGCTCAAATATTGCCTCATCTCTATCTCGTCGTACTCGGTCGATCCTCGTCAATCGCTTATTAAGCCTTACCTAATCAGTAGGCTTAACATATTACATTGTCATATGATACAGTTCTAAGGCTTGCATACACGTTGTATGCAATTAAAATCACAACACAAGCCTCGCAGTACTCTTGTAGTGCCTTATATTGCTGCATGAGAATTGCAGTCAATACGTAAGTCTTATCGGAGGACCACATGCACTCAGAATGTTGTGTGATCAACTTTATTGCCTTACATGTCCTCATAGTGTGACATAGTCCTTGCACACTGCATGCAAACCCTAAAACTGCTGGGAAGAATTTTTTCGTTTTTGTGATGTGCGCACTCGGTTTCCCTCATGCGATTATCTACTGGTTAAACAATATACTTGGATACGGAGTGCATTCGCTCGTGCCGCAAATTGCTGAATTCCAACAGTTCCCAACTGTTTACTGTCCTTCGAGCAAATCCACCAAGCTGGCTACACATTTGTTCAGGCAGTAAGTGACCATGGCTGGGGCCCAGAAGTGGTCACCATGTTCTCTCACTTCTTCCTTAATGTTGATCTCCACCTCTTAAAATCTATGCACATTGTGGTAGACGATGAGGTGCAGTGGTGTAGTAGAGAGGAAACAGGGTTATCAGTGTAAACTGATGTATTTTGTAGTAGAGACCAGCTCTCCTTATATACATCTACTGTGGGCTACATATACTACAGTGGCTGACTAAAGTAATGCACCATCATGTGACTCTTCAATGTTGCATCTGCTGTGCCTCAACAAACTGGTCTTTTCCACTTTTTTCTTTTGCATACCACAGTAGACCATCCTACCATACTATATGTGAAGTATCAAGTAATTTTATTCAGCCATTATTTTAGGGCATTGCATACAATCAGAAAGGTGCTGTGCAGTTCTTTTGACACTGCACCTATTTAATTTTATTGAGTCTCCTGAGGAATGAGAACAGCATAGAACTCCATGAAACTTGGTATGGATCAACATCGTGCTTATGTATACCTATTCCATTGATTACCTGGACTGATAGGTTTCCTTGTGTGAGTGAGCAGCCCTGTGCAGGTGCTGCACTTCACACCAACTCCCCATATGTGCAGAAATTTTGGATTGGAGTGAAACATTGTCAAAGCTAGTGTACAGTATCCTATATTAAGTACAGTAAGTGATGCATGACTTTGGTTTGGTTCCTTGGCTTGGATTCTGAGTTATTAAGAAACATATCCCAGTTTCTGTGACATTTTGGTTGAAATCACACTTTAAATGGCTTTTCTAAAAAAAGGTAGTGTAATGTGTCTGGAATCAAAATGCTTTTGGTGTAGCATTGGACTGATAGTACTACATATCTGAGTCTGGGGCCACTTGGCACCTGGAATCTGATCACACACAGCAAACTTTGAAAAATCTGTTTACCTAGATACCAAGTCAATATTGCAATGCCCATAGCACAATACTGGCTGATTGGATTAGCATAAATTTCAATTATTTTTTCTAATACAGCTATTAATTCAGAAAAAATTTCATGTTAATCCAATCAGCCAGTATTGTGCTATGGGCATTGCAATATTGACTTGGTATCTAGGTAAACAGATTTTTCAAAGTTTGCTGTGTGTGATCAGATTCCAGGTGCCAAGTGGCCCCAGACTCAGATATGTAGTACTATCAGTCCAATGCTACACCAAAAGCATTTTGATTCCAGACACATTACACTACTTTTTTTTAGAAAAGCCATTTAAAGTGTGATTTCAACCAAAATGTCACAGAAACTGGGATATGTTTCTTAATAACTCAGAATCCAAGCCAAGGAACCAAACCAAAGTCATGCATCACTTACTGTACTTAATATAGGATACTGTACACTAGCTTTGACAATGTTTCACTCCAATCCAAAATTTCTGCACATATGGGGAGTTGGTGTGAAGTGCAGCACCTGCACAGGGCTGCTCACTCACACAAGGAAACCTATCAGTCCAGGTAATCAATGGAATAGGTATACATAAGCACGATGTTGATCCATACCAAGTTTCATGGAGTTCTATGCTGTTCTCATTCCTCAGGAGACTCAATAAAATTAAATAGGTGCAGTGTCAAAAGAACTGCACAGCACCTTTCTGATTGTATGCAATGCCCTAAAATAATGGCTGAATAAAATTACTTGATACTTCACATATAGTATGGTAGGATGGTCTACTGTGGTATGCAAAAGAAAAAAGTGGAAAAGACCAGTTTGTTGAGGCACAGCAGATGCAACATTGAAGAGTCACATGATGGTGCATTACTTTAGTCAGCCACTGTATAACTATCATAGCTCCTATTCAATTGTGTTATCATCACGTTATTGTTCACTTAGTAAGATAGTTGTTCATATGACCTATCTCTATATTTAGTATGTTCATTATATTTATTTAATACTCCCCTTCAAACTTTTACTAGGCGGAGTAGACTTGTAAAATGTTTGATTAATTCAATTGTTAGCACTTTCATCATAATATCAGCTTTTTGCTGTCCAGTTGGAATATATGAAACTGATATAGTTTCATTTTCTATATAATCTCGTAAAAAATCTTTTTGTATATCAATATGTTTCATTCACTGTGTATATTTTTGTTCTGTTGAGTTAACTATTGTTATGGCTGCTTGATTATCACATAAAATTTTCGTAGGTGTATCCAAGGTCTGCAGTACCTCTTCAACCAGTCTTCTAAGCCATATAGCTTCTTTAACTCCATGTGTTAAAGCTTGTAATTCAGCTTCACATACTGATAATGACACTAATTCTTGTTTTTTACTTGACCATGACATCATTGCATTTCCAATTTGAAATATATATCCAGATATTGCTTTATGGCCTTCTTGTGTCATTCCATCAGCATCAGTATATCCGATTAACTCAATTGGATCTTTTCCACCAAGTATTAACCAATAATTGTTTGTCCCTTTTAAATATTTAAAGCAGTGTTTTACCACATTGTAATGTTCGATACTAGGTTTATTTAAATGCCTAGCGAATTGACCTGTTGCGAATGATATATCAGGTCTCGTACAATCTGCTGCATATCTTAATGCTCCAACCATATTCATATATGGTATTTGTTGCATGAAGTTTAGTTCTTCATTAGTTGGATGTTCAAGTGATTTTAATACTTGTCCTGGTGTCATTGGTGTTTGTACCGTTGAAGCATCTTTTAATTTATATTTTTCAACTATTGTGTTGATATAATTTTTTTGTCTTAATTTAATTATTCTTTCTTCTCGGTTTCATTCAATTTCAATGCTGAGTAACCAATGTATATCGTTTCCGTCAGTGAATTTTACATGTTTTCCAATTTCATTTTTAAAGGCTTTTATTATTGATAAATTTAAGCCGCATATTGTTATGTCATCAGCATGTATAAATTGTTACAATTTTCCTTACTTTCTTCTTATTATGCTGACTCACTTCCTATTCATTATCGCCAGTCAGCATAACTCCCCCATTCCCTTTCCTTACTCATCCTTATTCACCTTGCACCATAAGACGCCATGATGACACCATACTGCATCACCATGATGTGCTTTGCTTACTGATACCTTCACTTGTATTACCAAGGCATTCCTTGGGTTTCCATGACCTTCCATAGCCATGTAAACAACCTTATACACAACCCTACAGTAGCAAACACATAGAGTAGCATATAAGCATGTAACTTCAGTAGCACAAGTCTTAAGCTTGTGCTCTTTGTTCATACAAGCCCATTGTATGTGCCTCAGTGCCTTCTGTGTGCTCTATCTCATCACCTGGCACTTCGTCGTAACCCGACTCCTCTAAAGAGCTACTGCACACCACCTCAATGATCAGGAAGCCCCATCGTCGATCATCTTCGACTTACAACACCTAGGAAGCCCCATTGCCATATTACCTGTCCCAACAATCAGGAAGCCCCGATGTCGATCACTGTGTAACCATTGAGCTTAACATAAATAGTATTAGGATTGTTTTCCCTTTTACTTTTCTAAAAAATACTGCGTTATCTTGGACTGCTTGTGTAAGTCCTATTCCATTTAATATTTCTGATAATTTTTTATACCATCGTCTTCCAGCCTGTTTTAGTCTGTATAAGGCTTTATTTAATTTTAGAACTTGTCCAGGTTTTGTTTCGATTAAATTTCCTGGTGATGGTTTTATGTATATATTTTCATCTTTTTCGAGTTCCCCATATAAGTAGGCTGATTTTATATCAATTTGGTGAATTTCGTAATTGTTTGTTGCACTCCAACTTAATATAGTTCTTACTGTGGCTAAACGTGCCACTGGAGCGAATGTGTCATTTGAATAGTAGTCTATGCCTTCTTTTTGGGCAAATCCTTGAACTACTAATCTTGCTCTGTATCATTCAATTTTTCCATTTGCTAATCGTTTTGTTTTATAAACAAATCTTGTTCCGATTATATTTATATCTTTTGGTGGATCTATTATCGTCCATGTAGATCTTTTGATTAATGTTTTTATTTCTTCTTTCATCACTAAGATCCATTGATTTGCGTCAATCCTATTTATCACTTGTTGATATGAATTTGGATCACCTATTAATTCTGTGTTAAATTGATTAAATTCCATAAGATAGGCTACCATGTTTTGTTCATCAAAGTTAATACCTATTGATCATTTCATTGGTTTAATTGTTCTTATTGGTCTTTCTTTTGTTAATTCTTGTATTTGTTCATTATATTTTTCTGTAATATTCTCCCCTTCAATTTTAGATGGCAGAGAATCTAAAAATTGTAGATTTCATTCAACTGTAATTTTTCTGTTATGATAGGTTCTGTGACCTTTACTTTCTTCATCAAATCCTAGCCATTATGCATAAATTCCTTTTGGTTGTAATTTGTTAACATCTTCTTGTCATATTATGCAATATTGGCCAAATTCTTTTAAATCATCAATGTTATAGTTTTCATTATATCATTTGAAATATGGTGTTTTAAATTCAATAGTGCTCTTTGGAGTTCTATTGTATACATAAGTACTGTATTTTACAGCTTCTCCCCATAGACTTGGAGGTAATTTTGCTTGTAGCAGATTGACTCATGTATTATTTAAAATCGTTTGATGTGATCATTCTGCTACTCCATTTTGTTGTGGTGTATCATGAACAGTCAGCTTTTGTATCGTTCCATTTTTGTTTAAATATTCAGTAAATTGTTTACTTAAAAAAACTGTATCATTATCACTTTGTAGTATTTTTATTTTTATATTATATTGGGTATTGAGCATTGTAGCCCAAGTTATGTATGCATTAAGTCCTTCGTCTTTTGTTTTTAATAAAATCATTTTTATCCATCTAGTAGCATTGTCTACTAGAGTAAGGAGATATTTATATCCTCCTATAGCATGTGTGGATGCAGGTCCCCATATATCCATATGGATGTGATCACCAAATTTTTCTGCTAACTTTGAAATACATAATTTCGGAATTTGCATTCTTTTTATATTGGCTTCAATGCAAATCATGCATTGAGTTTCGTCATAATTTGTAATTTTATTATTTGTAATTTGGTCTTCTTTTAGTAATTGCTTTATATAAGTGT
Source organism: Coniferiporia sulphurascens (assembly GCA_002794785.1). Taxonomy (NCBI): domain Eukaryota; kingdom Fungi; phylum Basidiomycota; class Agaricomycetes; order Hymenochaetales; family Hymenochaetaceae; genus Coniferiporia; species Coniferiporia sulphurascens. The sequence continues at coordinate 1,663,146 of NBBA01000010.1, read as the reverse complement.
AACTTATATGTCCGAGTTTTTTGTGAAGTTCAAATAATGTTACATTTTTTGTAGCCACTTGTACATTGTTGTTAAATATACTATACAATCCATTCTTGTTTTTAATTTTTCCACATAAAGATCCATTAGGATACTTTATTGTGCATTCATTTTCTTTATAAATAAATTCGTAGCTATCTTGACATAGAAGTCCTTGAGAGACTAATGTCATATTCATTTTAGGATTGTAATATACGTTTGATAATGTAATGACACTTACCAAGTGTCCATTGGGGATGTAAAGCTTAAGATCCCCTACTATGTTTGCCATAAATGTTGTTTTATTTGTGGCAGTTATTGTTACTGCATCCGTTTTGTAAGTATTGCATAATCGGTTGAGATATGGTGTTAAATGTGTTGTTGCATCAGTATCAATTATATCCATTGAAGAATAAATATTGTTAGCAATTTTTTCTGTGGTTATAGTGTTAATGCTTACATCTAAATTATTGTCATCCACGTCTTCCATTGGGCTATCATGGTTTCCTAATGCATCAAGGAAGTTGTTATAAGAATAAATTGGGAATTCTCCCATTTTGAGATCATTGTCATCGATCTCAGTTATGAAGGCGGTCTCGCCTCGGCCTATTACAGCGCTTAGTTCGATTCGAGAACTTGATGTGACGTTTGTTGCTGCTGTTGCTGCAGTATGTTTAGCCTGGGCCACACTTGCCCCAGTTGCCATTGGTGCAGCTGACACACCTGTTTCCTTCCCTTTTCCTTTCTTGTTGTTCACTTCCTCTTTCTTCTTCTGGGTGGCTTTCGTCCATTCCGTTTTTGGCGCCCAACAGTCTCGACTAAAATGCCCTAGCTTATTACAATTATAGCACTTTACCATGTGTGATTGTTGGTTAGGGGAATATCCCCCTCATCCTCATCCTCTGATGTATCCGCCATGACCCCTATAGCCATGACCTTGTGATTGAACACTGTGGCTAAAACCGCGTCCATGGCCCCTAAAATAGGGGTGATTCCGCTTGTCCTTGGGCAGGTGGTTAGCTGCTGCTCCTGTCCTTTGATGATTTTTTCACCATCCTTCAAAAGCATTATGTAAGGCGGTTAATAAAAATTGTGGGGTTAGCTCAATTGGTTTGTTCCCCGGATTTGTTTTCGTTAATAGTTTTTATATATAGCTCACTTTGCATGAGCACGTACTGATATTGTTCGGGCGTTGCCCTCATGATGGCCGAGATATATGTTGACTTGGAAACTTTTACCCCTTGGGCTATGAGTTCCTCATATTTATTGCTGAGGCTATCGAGTGTTCCATTGAAATGGCTGACATGACCTCTGATATCAAAAAGGGCAGCCTCATTAAAGCCCTTTGTAATTGTTGTCTGGACATTATATCGTCTGTCAAGCGCTTTGAGTAGCGCTGGAATATCTTTAGAGAAATTAAGATAATAAGCCAATATTTTGTCGGGCATAGTGTGCATAATGCCGTTATATAAAGTGCTTGATATACCAATCTCTCCAGTTCCTGGGGAGTTAGTGAGCAGGTTACCATAACCTGCACTCTTGATTGCACTTCTAACTCTGTAGTTCCAGAGTTTATAATTTCAGTGGCTGTCGAGTTTCTTGATTCCATCAAAAAATTTCTGGAGTTCTGTGAGTTTCATTGCCATACTTGGTTCATCTTCCTCTGTATCATTAGCATCTGAGTCTCCAGGATCAGAAGGTTCTGATGGCTCACGTGATGGGTTTGGTTTATTTTCTTCTTGTGATTCTTCTTCGTTTTCTTTTTGATTGTCGTTTTCTTTCTTATCGTTATCTTCTTTTGGTTCTGGCTTAATATATGGGTTATTAATTTTAAATTGTTCTTTTTCGTTTGGATCAGATATGCCTAAATATGTACTTATTCAATATCTGATTTCAGATGATTTTCCTGAATCTGATATTCCTAGATCTTTAGTGTGATTTGTTAATTCGATTTTGTAGTCAGCTTTTATTTTTAATTTTTCGTCATTTGTAGAATTATTGTACTTTTCAATTCGGTCTTGGATTTGTTGCTCTGTTCCGTGTATAGGTATTTGTTGTAGGTTGCATTGAATAATCAAATCAACTAACCTTTTGCTTTCTTTAGCTTTTTGAAAATTTTCTTCGAGTTCTTCGATAGTGTGTGACTGTGTATACACTATTTTTAATTTGTTAGCAATTATTTGTAATCCTGATAATTTTCGCAAACATGTTTGCTCACGAGTATTAGGATGTTGTCCATCAGACATAATTTTATTTGTGTGGTAATGAATTTGTTAATCGTTTCATTAGTTATAGAGTCAAGGCTCATAACCTCTTAAAATCTATGCACATTGTGGTAGATGATGAGGTGCAGTGGTGTAGTAGAGAGGAAACAGGGTTATCAGTGTAAACCAATGTATTTCATAGTAGAGACCAGCTCTCCTTATATACATCTACTGTGGGCTATGTATACTATAACTATCATAGCTCCTATTTGATTGCGTTATCATTGCATTATTGTTCACTTAGTAAGATAGTTGTTCATATGACCTATCTTTATATTTAGTATGTTTGTTATATTTATTTAATACCATCCTTCTCAACACGATCCGGGTGGTCCCCAAGCGCTTGCCCTCTACGTTGAGTGTTCTCGCATGCACTGGCATGCGCAGGCGGCCACGGACCAATTTTTTTGCACCCATTAGTGGATCTTCTCGCAGTCATGTTTTATTGTAGGTCACACTAGTACATTTGTATCAAGTAGTGGGACTACACTATGTTAGAGTCGGGCGTTCGGAGCATCGACACCACAGAGCACAACTTATTGTCCAGTAAGGACCCCCAAAAGTTCCGCATAGAGACACGATCCGCATAGAGACACAATCAAATGTACTTCATTCCTTCATAAATATTCGTGAAAGTTACATTCATGAAATAAAGTAAGTTAAGATAGAGGAGACTAGTTTCTGCCAAAGCGGAAGAAGCGTCCTCCCCTTGCGGCTTCAGTCGGCTTAGTCTCCAAAAGAGTTGCGATCGCACGACGCGCAGACCCACTGCAGGCACCATCATCTGTCCAGTCATCTGCAGAACCTATGAAGAACAGTTAGAAATGTTGTATCTCTCAGGACATGAGACACGCTTACCTCCGGGAGTGTCTGCCTCTGTCCACCATTTTGCCGTCCAGAGATGACCATTGTAAGTGACCTGCGCACCACCATTGTACTAAAAACCATAAGAAGTTTAGCCCTGCGTTACAGTTTCGAAACGGTGGACAACACGTACGGCAACCGAGCTTGACCACGCCGCAACTCCCGCGCAGCTCCCTGACGTCGGGGTCGGCGTAGCAGATGTAGAAGTGCTCTTCGTGCTCGTGCTCGTGCTCGTACTCGTAGGCTTAGTGGACGTCGATGTCGTTTTTGATGTCGTTGTCGTCGATTTCGTTGTGGGTGGAGGCGCGGGAGCAGCTGCGCCACTCGTAAGCGCATTCTTGGCGGCAACATCGTACCTGTCGTTTGCTTTATTCAATTATAAAAAAACCGGGTTAGCATGTTGTGGACGGTTCAGATTAAACGTAAAAAAGGCTAGGGTGCACTAACCATACGCTTGGCTTGCATCCCACATCATAACACCACCAAAGCTGGAGTAGTTCGCCTTCGTAGTTTGAATGATGTTCGCCAGTGTCGCAGCATCCACGTATCCCGAACCAGCGGCGGTGCTTGAAGCCGGTGCTCCAATATATATCTTCACGTCCGGGTTAGGAGAGGTTGTACGCGCCCAATTGTCCCACGTCGCAAAATTCCAGTCCTGAGGATGCACGAAGACCAAGTGAGTGGGTAGACATGACAAGGAGAAGAAGTACGATTTACATTAGCATTGTCAAACGACTGCAGACCGCAGTAATTGTTATCTATATGGCCATTTGGTAAATGTCATTTTTCTGGGGTTGTTAAGGAAAACGATGGTCCTACAGAATTGGACGTAAATAGCGTCGAAACCAACCGCGTTGATTACTGAGCCGAGGTACGCGTCAGGGAAGGGGCATTGCGGAGCGCCGGTTATGTAGTACGGCTTGCTTGCGGTCGCCGCGTGGGAGCGGATTTGGGTGACAAACGCAGCATAGCCAGTTGAACCACCACCTTCGATATCAAGGTCTACACTGAAAATGTGCGCAGACCAACGTTAGCGGATAGTCGGAGACGAAAATTATCACCCAGGGGACATAATTGGAAAGGCAGGAAATGGATCAGCGACGCACCCATCCAACACGGCGCTGCCGAAAGGTCGTGTGGAACTGGATCCACCGAGGAAAAGATTCCAGACAGTGTCGGCGAATGTCTGCGCTTGTGAATCGGACGTGAAGCTGACCCCGCCCGTTGCGCCTCCCATACTATTAAAAGGAAGGTTATAACGCATCGCGAGGACAGCTAGACGCTTCCTAAGTACCTGATGGTAACGATCTTGCCCGCGGCCTGGCAAGCTTCAATATCGCTCGCGAGAGAGGAACAATCAGCGAGTTCCGAGCCGGGGAAGGTTGTGTTGTCATTAGCATTACAGATCTAATATGTCGAAATGATTTATTTTAATCTCGTGAAACGAATTTAGACAGCTCACGTTTGAAAGATCAATTTCGGGAAGGTCGCCTTCTCCAAACGCGACGGTGAGAAATGCCATTGGGAAGGCATCGGTAACACTGTCTGACCCGCAATAGTACCCTAGTCGCTGCTGGAAGTTGGCAACATCGGAATGTGTTGCGCCGTAGGAGTTTTGACCCCAATAACTGAAGGAGAACATATGTTATTTTATCATATATTTATTCCAACGGAAGACTTACAGCACCAGCTGAAAGAGTGGCGGGTCAGTTCAATCCGTACTGAAGTTGAGTTTAAAATCTTACATTGTCGGACGCTGAATTGTCGTAGCCGGCAGCGACATGGAGGAGGGAAAGCCCAGATAGGACGGCAAGAAGGGGAGCTGCAAACATGGCTGCGATTGGATGTCCGTTAATCGTCAAATGCCGCTGTAAGATGCCTTCAGTCCAGAAAATGGCCCTCTCTCCTGACATTATCTTCGCACCTCGACCTTTTATACGCAGAATCGCCGTTATTCCAGCAGATGGTGACGAGCGCGCATACCTTCTAGCGAGGAGTGACCCACGCGGACGGAAGGTACGATAGAGCCCTAATTCTCTCCTTCAGAATGGATCCGTATGTCGCATAGCCGGGGAAGCCGACCCGGTGATAAGTGGTCAGGACTCGCCTACGAGCCAGAAACACTGAGGAGATCGTGACGTGGCGGAATCAGGCTGGAGAAGAGCATATGGGCATTTGCGGACTGCAGTAAAGGAGCTTGTGGATGTGAGCTGAGCATGCTCCTCTTCTTGTGCTCGCGGCGTTTCGCCCTTACATTTCAGGCCCAAGGACTGAAGGACAGCGAGGGGCCCTTGCTCACACCGGCGACGTCCGTGACGTGGCGTGGCCTCCGCATCTTTGTGAGATAAGCGTATTTTCTTCTGTGTTGAGTGTTGTCGTGGACACCTAGGAAGACTGTCCGTGAGGGGTAGCCGTGAGGTGGCAAGACGAGAGACGAGGAGGAGAGGACAGGCACGCCGCCGGGGGAGCCACTTGTGTTGCGGACACTCCAGACCTCGCCGGATTCGGAGTACTCGGAGCCGGGGCCCATGCGTACGCGGTACGCGACGGACTCGCGAAGCAACAGCCCGAGTCGCGCATGCGCTCTGGTCGGCTGTGACGTGGCGGAACTAACCGTGACTGCAGACTTCAATTGCATACCGCCGTCGGTAGCTCGCGGGGAGGTCCTCAGCGACTTTCTCAACAAATGCGACGCCGTTCAATGTGCAGCACAACTACTAAGCAGGATGTATGCTGCACGAGAATTTAGTCAGTCGTCTTGGTGAGACCAGCGCCGCATTTGTGATCGGCCTTACTCATCACAATCCGGCAAACGCCGACATATAAGAGCAGATTTCTCCGGTTTTCATGCCCACTTTCCCGCCCTCGTCTACCGCCCCCCATCAACAAGGTCGACTGTGAGTGCTCTTTCCACCGTTTCTGGGCATCCTGGGCTGCGTGAAGTGCTGGATGTGCCCGTCTGCACCGTAAGACAGTGTATTTGGAGGCTGCAGACGGCGGGTTTGGGTGGATGGGATGGCGTGTAGGCGGATGAGACAGATACTGATTCAACCCTGCAGGATCCAAGATGGGTCGCCGTCCCGCCCGCTGCTACCGTTACTGCAAAAACAAGCCCTATCCCAAATCGCGCTACAACCGTGGTGTTCCCGACTCCAAGGTACGCCCATAGGTCGCCTGGCTCGGTCTGTATTCATCCTGTCGCAGATCCGTATTTTCGACCTTGGCCGTAAGCGCGCGTCCGTCGATGATTTCCCCTTCTGCTGTCATTTGGTCTCGGACGAATACGAGCAGTTATCCTCTGAGGCGCTTGAAGCTGCGCGCATTTGCGCAAACAAGTATGTGACCAAGGTTGCTGGCAAGGACGCCTTCCATATGCGCGTTCGTGTGCATCCGTTCCATGTATTGCGCATCAACAAGATGCTTTCGTGTGCAGGCGCCGATCGCCTGCAAACGGGCATGCGTGGTGCCTGGGGCAAGCCCTATGGTACCGCCGCGCGCGTAAACATTGGCCAGATTATCCTCAGCATCCGTTGCAAGGACTCCAATGCACCCGTTATCCAGGAGGCCCTGCGCCGCGCTCGCTACAAGTTCCCCGGTCGTCAAAAAATTATTGTTTCGAAGAAGTGGGGATTTACCAACGTCGACCGTGAGAACTATCCGAAGCTCAAGGAGGACAAACTTGTCATTCAGTGCGTGTTATCGGTTCATTTTTAGCGACGGTTATTGATCTTCTCTTTTCTCAGGGATGGCGCGTATGTGCAATTTATCCGCCCGAGGGGCCCTCTCGAAGCCAACCTCCGTGCTCAGCTCAAGGCGTAGACACTTGCTTGTGCTATGAGAGACCCCTCTGTATTGTGTATGCATTGATATCGATGCGCGGTTGTGCGTGGTGTGCGTGTGAGCGTGAAATTGAGTTTTCTGGCATGCCCTATTATTCACTACGCCGCCCGACAAGATGGGCGGCGGCTAGGGGAAACGGGGCAAAGATTGACATACCATCTTCCTCTTCATTTTTTGTACTGGCGGGATGCGCGTCTGAGAGCGGCTGCTGCCTCGAGTCGGTGGGACACCTTTTTATTATATTTCAGGCACTAGCAGTACCTAGTATAGCTGCGACGTGTTGTATTCGCGAATATGAAATATGAAATATGAAAACGATGTCTGGCTGATCTTCTGCAAACTGAATGTGTTGTTGTGACGAGATCGTATGGAACCTTGGCGCCGATGAGACACGGATACGGCCAGCCCGAGTCCCCGCTGCTAGGCCGCGTCGCGTTTCTCCCTCGTTTCTCTCGTCTCCCCCTCATACCGCTCTCCATCCTGCGACGACGTCGTGGGCAGCCCTCGCGTCCCAGTCGTCGATTCAACAGACAGAAAATTTTAAGGACCGGACCAACGGGTACCTACACACTACGCGACGCTGCATGCCGTACTGGACTCCGTTCCACCTGTTATTTAGATCTCCAGTCTGTCACAACGACAACTCGGACGCAGCTGTCGACTCCCCCCGCCAATAACGTAGAGAATCCCAAGGGAGGCATTCCGTTTACCTCCAACGATGCCGTTCTCGTACATGTCCGAGCCCGACCCGCCGCCCGTTGCTGCGCAGGGCCACGTTCTACACCCGCACTCCCGGTCGCTATCTTTCTCGCAATCGCTACCCCAATCGTTGTCATACCCAGTGAGTGGTGGAGACCCCTACTTCCAGCACGGTCACTACGAGCAGCAGCAGCAACACGCCTGTGCTGCATACGGCGCTTATGGCGTGTCCTCCGTGTCTCCGTCCATACCCGCGCAAGCGGCGATAGAAACGGGTTCAAAAGGTTACCATAATGGTTACGCACCGACACCGACCTCTGGGGGAGAACGTATGGGGAACTACTACGCCTACCCATCGACTGCCAGCAGCACTATCAACGATGCCTCGATGGCCACGGCGACCGCGGATGCACAGAGCAGAAGCGGGGACCGCGGAGGTAGGGGTTTGTTCCAGATGCCCTCGTTTTTACTCGGCGGGCTCGGGACGCTTGCGCCCGGCGGCGGTGCGGAGGTTCTTCCGTCTGCGGGTGCCCTACCTGTTCCCCTCGCCGGCGGCGCATCCGCCTTCAACTTCGACGCGGCGTACGGATACGAGAAGCCCCGCCAGTGGCAGCCGACGTACGTCAATATAGTTACCTCCTTTCATTTTCCTTATCGTCTGTCGATGTTGATCGTGTTTATTCAGGAAATATTATACAATTACAGAGGAGACTTATCCACAACAAAACGCACGTTCCCCCCCGGCACCGACGTCGACGCCGACGCCTGTTCATGAGAAGCAGGCGACGTCGCCTTTCGGGTATATATCCACGGAGCCACAGCGGGAACAGGAACAGCGCGCCACTGACGACGAAGCGTTTGTCTCTGCACATGAAGCGGCTCCAGATGACTCGCGACCAGCACCCCCGACTCCGACCGATAACGCAAGCGCAGATGTATCAACAGCAATATCTCCAGGGGGCTTGCAGCTTCCACACATACATGCACCCCGGCCATCTGCGCCAACTGCCGGGATCCCTGTCTACTCCCAGTCAGGCTTCGACATGCTGAATATACTAGGTCGTGTCGCGACACGCGCAAACCCGCGTATTGCTCTCGGACCTGTTGATCTTACCTGTGCATTTGTCGTCGCGGATGTGCGCCGTTTCGATACGCCGATAGTGTATGCTTCACCCACGTTTTGTAAGCTCACAGGCTATACGGAGGACGAGGTGGTTGGTCGCAACTGCCGCTTCTTGCAGGCACCAGGCGGCTGCGTGCAGCGCGGCGATACGCGCCGCTTTACGTCGGACGGGTCAGTTCGCGCACTACGCTTCGCAGTGCAATCGGATCGTGAAGTTCAGGTCAGCCTCATCAACTACCGTAAGGACGGCCGTCCATTCGTCAACCGCCTATCCATTGTACCTATTCCGGCCACGGAGGGCGGTACGGAAATAGCCTACCATGTTGGCTTTCAGGTCGATCTTCATGAACACCCAACCCACCTCCCCCAGCGTGCTCAGGATGGCTACTTGAACGATATCAACAGTACTGCGCAAGTATTAACGCCCGCGGAGCGCAGCGCAAGGGGTATAGGCAAAACGCTCCGCACGCTACTTACCGACGCATCCTTCCAGTCCTCCGTTAAACTTACCTCCTCTTGCAATGTCTCTCATTATCCCTCTTCTTCCTCCTTTACCTCCATCCCAAATGCGATCTCACAAACTCAGTCAACTGCAGATCCGGCATATAGCGATGGGCGTCCCGACGCTCGCGACACACACCAGTGGTTGCATTTACTACTTCTCGAATACGCACCGGATTTTGTGCATGTGCTCTCACTAAAAGGTCACTTCCTTTATGTGTCACCGGGCGTAGCTCGCGTGCTTGGCTACGCTCCCGACGAACTTATTGGGCGTTGTGTGGGTGACTTCTGCCACCCCAGTGATTTAGTACCCCTTTTGCGCGAGCTCAAGGAGGGCTGCTCCGCTTCCGGAAACGGACCTGCACCAGGGGAGGGCCAAGATCAGTCATCTGGCACTATGTCTGGTACCGATTGTAGCTCTGAAGTCTCCCGCTCACAACACCTACCACCCTCTCGCACTCCGTCTCGACGCACGATTAACCTACTCTTCCGCATGCGCGTGAAGGACGGTGCGTACACGTGGGTCGAGTGCCTCGGGCGGCTGCACGTCGAGCCAGGAAAGGGTCGTAAGGCTATTGTTCTCAGTGGACGTACATGTGCAGTCCCGAGTCTCCGATGGGGCGCCATTGAAAGGGTGGGCGGGCTTGCTGCACCCGTACCTTCTACTGTTCTCACGTCTAACCCTGGCTCTGCTGCCAGGTACCCTTCTGAAGACGATGTTCCAAGGTGGTCGCGAGGAACAGACGGAAGCGCGCAGATGAAGTCCCCGGGTGGTCTGGGGAACACTGTGGAACATGAACGCGAGTTTTGGGCAATGTTATGTGCTGATGGACTTTTCCTTGTTGCAAGTGCAGGGGTACGCGATGTGCTTGGGTGGGGTGCGGGTGAGGTCATTGGGCGTGCCATACGTGACTTTGTGCAGGAATGTGATAGCGGCGTACCTGGACAACCGGACGCCTGTGCATCGGTAGCTCAAGTCCGCTCAGCGATCGAGCGAGCATGTACAGCGGATTGTGAAGACCTTAACGCAAGTCCTGGGAGCAACGACTCCGTGCCCATCTCTATGGATATGGACTCGGACGGGTCGCAAAAACTGTCCGTTTGCATGAAGACACGCGACAACAAAACTATCCGGATGAACGTCATCGTGTTTGCATCTGCAAAAGGGTCCGCGACGGGCACTCAGCAAGCCATTGTACAGTTCAAGCTGCTTGATGTTGATTCCTCTTCAAGTACTCCACTTACATGCATGCCTTGCCCTCCTGGTAGTTACACCTCGCAATCAAATATTCCTTACGAGGCATCCGTTGCTCATTCAAACCATTACACCCACGTTCAATCTCAGTCGAATGGGGACGCCTCGTCCTTCCACCCCGCACCCTTTCCACACCAGCAACCTTCCCTCCGGTATCGTGACTCGCGCGGTACATCATCAGCATGTATACTCGGTGCGCTAGATGCAAACTTATTTGCAGAGCTAGAGCCGCGGAGCGAGTCGTCTTGGCAATACGAGTTACAACAGCTTAAGTTTGCAAACCGCAAGTTGCGCGAAGAAATTGCCGCGCTTGAAGAGCATCGTTGTCAGCACCGACAAATGCGAACCATGCGAGCAACGACATGGTAATCCATGGGTTGGATTCTGTTAACTCCTTCAGATGCGAACCAAAATTGTACGACGGGGCACGTCACTGCAAGCTTTTACAACTTGACCTTTATCTTATTTGAGGGAGAGATAATTTTTCTCCAGCGCTGTCGGACATTACTACGGACATGAGTTCTGCCGGGAAGTGCCTGGGGAGTATTGAAATACGTACGTAGATAGATTTTCGGGCGCAAATACCGCGCTACAGGCGCTCATTTGTATTCTGTTGTCTCGTTCGCTAGTCGTTTTTGTTTTCTTTTTGGTCGGATACCCCATTGTACCACCGTAGTATGTTGCGCTGTCTTTTTTGCTTTCTTTTCGCTTTTGGCTCCGTCCACCCACGCATTGTATATTAAATCGCGTCACTGTAAGCTGCTCTCCCTTCACATAGCACTTCTCAATAGTCTCAGTTCAAATATTATGTTTGGAATGTGAATTTCGTATATTGAGAAACTAAACGAGTGTTTTCAACTGGGTTTTCGCAAGCGCGATAAAGGAGTGACTAAATATATGAGTAGAGTAAAGAATTGCCATCCAAGTTATCAACTTTCAGTATCATAGATCCGATCCAACAGCGTCCACAACATATAATACTTGTTGAGGCCTCACAAAAAGGCCCCTATACTCCGCGCCGGACATGTCAGACACCGACGGGGACGCGCTACGAAAGCGTTTCCTGCGCTCGACGCTCAGACTCAGCTGGTCGCCCTCACGCTTCGTGCCCTTTTGGCCTGCACCATTACCATTCATCCAATCAACACGACGACGGCGTGCAGCACGGTCATCATCGCCCCATTCGGAGGCGGTCGCGCCAACCTCAAAGTAGCGTATTCCGCCCCATGAGCCGTCGTGCCACTGGCGGCCCTGGCCCTCGAGTTGTTCACCTGCCCATGTATCGCCCAAAGGCACCTCGACTCCAACCCAAGGCCCGCGCTCGCCCTCCACTTCACCAATGTAGCGTGCAAAAGCACGGAAGCGTTTCCGCTTCGACGAGATAATGCACGGAATACCGATATCGAGTGTCGCACCACGCGGCTGCAGCGAGCCAATTACCTCACCCGGTGTGCCCTCGGCTCCTACCTTTTCCTTCAGGGCAGGGACGCGAGCAATAGTAATCGTGTCGTTCGACTCTTTTCGTTTCAACGTGCGACGGGTCGCGCTGGACCCTTCGCCACTCGATCGTGCGGACTTGTTAGCGGCGGTGATCGTGTCTGCGCGCGCCTTTCCTTTCACTGTCAGCGTACTGCTTGTGTTTGTAGGCCCGTCGGGATCCACATTCTCTTTTGAGGGCATCCTCGGGAGTGGTTTGTCTGGTGACAACGGCTTGCCCGGCTTGCTTAGTCTTTTCGTGTTCATGCCTGTAGACTTCTTGTCTTCTGTAGAGGGCGATTTTTTGATGGCTGTACGCTTCATCGGTGGTGAATGTGACGTCGTTGAACGTATCGATGCTGCTGACGGTGACCGTCTTTCCACAAGCGTCTTACCCCCAGGAGTTGCGGTCGACGTGGAAGCGGTCGATACCTTTCGTATACGCGGCGCGCCCGGTGTTGCTACTGAGCCCGTCTCTGATGACCGACGCGGCCTACTAGAAGATAAAACGGGAGCGGGCATGCGTGGCGAGCGCGATGCACCACTGCGAACGGACAAGTTCGAAATAGTTGAGGTTGACGAAATCTTTCGCGAGCGGGACATAGACTCGCGTGGGGTTTTGAATACAGATGTTGACGTGGTTGATGCTTCACTCTTGCTAACTGTCGACAAAACCGATGCTGCAGAAGTCGGGCGGGCAGGAGAGCGAGGGGGGCGAAGCGTCGCATTTGCGGCGCCGGTATTCCGGCGGATTGTTGACGCATGCGATCGTGTAGAGTTGGCGATAGATTTGGGTCGCTGCACACTGATGACACTTGTTTGATGAACGCTGGCGATGCTAACTGTGTCACTGGTATCTCTCCGACTGGCATCTGCGGAGGGCGTAGAGTTCTGCGAATCTGTTATGTTAAGACCTGGACCCCCTGTGGCTCATCGGCACTCGCGTCGATATCCATGGCTGAACTACGAGTGCGCGGGGAGACAGGCGCAAGCTTTGAGTCCGGACGCGACTCCTTGCGCTCGCGTTCCGTCGCGGTCGTACTTGCAGACAGCCTTGATGACATACGACTTGATGCAAGACTGCGCGTGGTACTTCGCATAGGCGGCGCAAGTGGGACGCCAGTGCCGCCACCGCTATTATTATTAGTGCGCGCCATGTTCTTGTTGAGAACACTGGCGCGAAGTGAGTGACTTGTGCTCATGCTGTCTCGGTCCGTGGTATCATCAACCTTGCTAAGCGTTGGACGCAGACCAGTACGTGTAGGCGGGCCGCGCGCCGGTGCAATGACGGGGGTAAGGTCTTCGACCGGAACGTCAATTTCTGTCGCGCGTGCCAAGCGTATCAATTTAGATGCCCGGGATGTTGGAAATAGACTCGTGCGACTAACCATGACTGATCTCCTTTAGTGACCAGCTCTCAAGAGCATCAAAACCACCTTCTTGCCGTACACCAACCCAACGTCGCCGTAGCCACCGTATGATGTCCATGCGTGTCTGCTCAACTTGCACGCGGATTTGTGAAATGCTTGAAAGAAGCGATTCATTGGGTTCGGTAGGGTGAGGGCGAAGTAATATAGAAGAGACGAGCGTCTGAATAGCGATAATGAGTCAGCATATATTAGAGAAGAAAATTGTATGGCCTACTTGATAGAGTACTCCGGCATTCGACTCCGACATACCCCTCCGGACTGCATCCATTGTCCATTCAACACGTTCGCCATCTTCAAATCTTCCCAGACCATCATTCTCTAGGATGTCAATCCACTCATGTTCACTAAAACATTTATCTGGCTCGCTACAAAGGACATTGTCAATGACGCCCCGTGCAGTTGTGACCATATCACGGATGCCATCTGCCCAGGCGTCCCGCACCGATCCAAGGCGCCGCAAAGCCGCATGGGCGGCAAATAATAGAGGAAACACATTTGCAGGTAAAGTGCGTTTTGCGAGACCTGTGAGTAGTCCATCCTTCGTCTTCTGAGGGAGGGCAGCAAACTCAGCCGTACACCAGCCCTCACCAAAAAGCCCGACCAGCGCTCGACGCGCGCCGCGTTCAAGGTATACATTCTGCACATCAGGACGCACAGCAAAGAGAAGCGTACGCGGCGCGCGCCGCGCGCACTGCTTACATCGGCAGCCGCCGGTGCCCCAGCGTCCGCCAGTGATGCGTTCGTACTCAGCAAATTCCAGGAATGCATGAAAAAGTCCGTGAAGCATTTCTTGCACGAGGCGTGCCTGCACCTCGTCGTGAAGCGTCTGTAGTTGAAGGTAGTTCGCAGAGCAAAGGATAGCAAAGGCTGTGTCGAGATCATAGGTGCGATTCGAGAAATTAAGCGTGCCAGAGTAGAGAAATCCGAGCATGAAGTGTAAAGCGGGAGGAGTGAAGGGTGGGGCGGGTAGACGAACTGTTGCAGGCTCACCAGGCGCCGGCGCGTTCTTAAGACCATAGGTGACTAGCTGGTCGTAAAAATATGGTGAACGAGTAACAAGTATAAAACGATGCGAGGAGAATACAGCCGTGGTTTCCTCTTCAGCGGGGGAGGGAGTAGAAGACATATCGCCGTGAAGCTCAATGCGCACATCCGAATAAAGACGAGATCTCCACATGAATACAAGGTCCTTGCGAAACTTATCGATACGAGCCTCTTCGGCATCTGCGTCGCCCTCCGCACCTTTCTCATTCGCGTCGAAGAGGAATTCAAACGCAGCACCGAAACCCTTGCCTGTATAAAGATACTCGAGCTCGTTTGCAAAGAGTGCAGGATTATGGGCTAATGGGATACGCGTGAGCGCGCCGATAACGGATGGTGCCGGAGAAGCAGAGCGAAAGTGAGAGGGTGAACCAGAGCGAAGCGACGCGGAGTATGGAAACTCAACGCCGAGGTTGAGAGAAAGTGCTGAAGTCGTCGGCATCGGAATCGACGGCGACGGAGAGGCTGCATAAGGCTGAGGAGACGCGATGGGCGCCGGGCGAAAGGAAAAGTAGCGAGCCTGAAAACTCGGTGGAGCACGCGCATACACGATAGCTGATGATGATAAGTGAATTGACAGTAACAAAGTTGGCTGGGTGCGCTTACCTTTATGTCCCCAGACCTCATCGGCGTTGGCGTCGTCTGCGGCATCCTCGTCGACGAGATCCCAGACGACGTCGGGGAAGCGATCTTTTGCACGATGGAACAGAGATTGGAGGTCATCCTGCCACGCTGCTGTCGACCTCTTCGTCGCCTCGAGGAGCGCAGGAGGACGCTGAGGCGGCTGCGTGGGGGCAGCGACCATGTTTGTAATGCAAGATAAACCAGAAAACGAGCAAACCCAAAAGAGACCAGAGAGTAAACAGGAGAGAAAGGGGCGGGTTGAAAATCAGGAAACCAGGGTATATTGCTTGCGCACAGTGTGCGGTGGGACAACGACGACGAGAACAACGACGAGCTGGAGACAAGGACGACGAGAGACAGCCAACGTCGACACGAGGTGACAAGTCACATGCTGCGCATTTATTCCATATTTTTTGATTTTTATCTGTGTAACCCGGTCTTGCACAGCGCAACATCTGCTCAAAGGCATAAAACTCACACGAAAGACACACTGCGCCGTCTCTTCCCCTTCTCCCTCAAGAGATACAGCACAATCATTGAATACAACAAAAAAGTAGGGAAAGACTCGTATCCGAAACTCAAGTAACGCTGTGCACGTGACTAGTCACTTGCATATTTTGCTTAACTCTAATTTTACTTCACTTTCTTCTGCGCTTCGCGCACTAATGACCCCAAAAGTGAGCAGCTCGCTGCCGCCGTCCAAAAAGCAAAAGACGAGTGCGTCTAGCTATGCGTCTTCGTCGCTGCTGCAGACCATCACCGCGCTCGAGTCCTCCATCTCCGCTGCACTGGCCGCCGATGCATCCCTTAACCCGCTCGCAGACCTCCTTCATATTGCCGTCGCACCGCCTGACGAGGACGCGGAGGTCACCCTTAAGGCCATTTTCGCTCTCTACCGTCTTTTCACGCTCATATCCCAGAAGGGGATATTGACCGTGAGCGCGGATGAAAGCGGCGACAGGAAGCTCGTTCGCACATGGATCGTAGCACGCCTTGCAGCCTTCGTCGAGCTGCTATGTGCGCTGCTCAGCGACGAGGAGAAGACTTTACGGGTGTGTTCGTATCTATGCTGCATCTGCCTCTGATGCATATTTCCCACTTATGTTAGATATCGTCTCTTAAAATACTATTCTCACTCCTTCGCCAACTCTCCTCGTCCATCGGCAAGTCTGGCGAAGCTTCTTCTTCGGCCGCAATCCTGCATTTCGACGTTCCGCTTTTCAAAAAAATTGTCCACGCGTTGCTCACTTGCCCCGCATCTCCGCGTGCGTCTCGAGTCAGAAAAAGGAATACGAAGGACCTGAAAGACGAAAAAGACACGGATATCGCGGGAGGGGGCGAAGTGCTTAATATTGACGTACGCGACCTTTTCCTCGATACCTGGCTTAATGTCTACACAGACATCAGGTGGTTCTTCCTTCGGGAAACTGCGTAAGTGAAAATCCATATTACTCCAATCCCCCCTCCCCACCCCCTTCGAGACGTGAAAGGTGTTCGTAATACTGAATTTATCTTCAGTACTCTTTTAGAGAACCCAGTCCTCATTTCTGCCCACCCCTTCTTGCCTGCTAATGCGCTTTCTATCCTTGAAAAGCTCACCGGCATGCCTTCTGCCGATACTATCTCTTCCGGTTCGAATCCTCCGCTAAAGGCACAGAAGCCACAGTTCTGGATTGAAGAACTGAACACAAAGCCAAAGCTAAGGCGTAGCAATAAACTTTCTTCGAACTCGGAATCTAGGTCTGAATCTGAAAGTGAGAGCGATGACGGTGGCGAGCAGGACAAAGGGGAAGATGACTGGCGTTTATTTTTTGAGGATACGAATCCGTCAAAAGACACGAAAGTGTCAAAACAGAAAAACGGTGCCGGAAAAGGTCGCCGGCTGCACACACTCTCCATACATGCGCAACTTCACACTCCCATCGCTCACCGCGCAGTCTTCACGCGCAGCTGGCTTGCTCTCCTGCCTCATCTATCCGGCGTCGCCCTTGCTTCAAATGGCGAAAAAGGCGGAGAGCAGGAAGAGGAAGAACGGATGCGTCTGGCTCTTGTCTCGCGCGCCCTGACGGTGTTACATCATGGTGTGCTTCCGTACCTCACGCGCGCCGTACTCGTCATGGACTGGGTTGCCGGTTGTGTCGACCACGGTGAGTCATTCATTGCGAGCAAGAAATCAATTCTGTGATTGACCGGTTTCATCACGACTATCTTAGGCGGAAGTGTTGGATTGCTCGCACTTAACGCTCTCTTCGTTCTCATGCGAGAGTATAATCTGTAAATGTCCATTGTCCTTTAATTGTTTGCTTCTCCTGATTTATCTTGCACCTCTGTGTTCTAGCGACTACCCTCAGTTCTATACGCGCCTATATGCATTCCTAGACCGCAACGTATTGCACCTTCGGTATCGCGCACGCTTCTTCCGGCTTACCGAGCTGTTCTTAAGTTCTTCGTATGTTACTTTTTACTTTCCAGCCCGTTCATCGGTTTTGATTGCTTGCCGATTTGCATGGTGCTCATTTTCTTCGGTACTGTAGTCACCTTCCCGCGACGCTTCTCGCTTCCTTCGTAAAACGACTTGCGCGTCTCTCCTTAAGCGCACCACCCGCGGCAATCATCATGGCCATTCCGTTCACATACAACATTCTTAAGCGCCACCCCGCACTCATGACTATGATTCATCGTGCTGAATCCGATTCGGATCAGAATTCCGAGGCTATTGGTGTGTATCCTCTGGTGAAAATTTATTTGTATACCAAAACTGAAATTGCATGTGGCATAGATCCGTTTCTCGCTGCCGAGACGAATCCGACGCAAACGGGTGCACTGCAGTCGTCTTTGTGGGAGTTGGCGACACACCGATATCACTATCACAGTTCTGTCGCAACGCTTGCGCGTGTGCTTGAGGCAGCATTTACGCGCAACGTGTACGGTATGGAGGACTTCCTGGACCACACATACGCAACGGTAGGGCTGCTCCACAATATCGACGTCCTGATCTTCTGTTAATATCTTGATGAGTAGCTCTTTGACACAGAGATGAATCGCAAGATCAAGCGGGAACCGGCACTAGCCGAATTAGAACTCGCGAAACCGCTGGTTGTACGGACGGGAAAGGCCGTCACTGAAGAGGATGAGAGAGATAGTGAAGTACAAACGGATGTGATCAGTTCGATGTGGGTTTTCGCCTGATTCGGGCCAATTGTCTGGTGCATCTGTAGTTCCCGTATTTTGTATGTTTTTCTCCCTGGAGAGGATGATCAAAGGACCAAAAATGAAATTGGAGTGAACACTTGCATGGCCATGAGTCAGAATATAATTACCAAAACGGGTCGTCCGTAACTTTTGAAGTCTCCTGCACCTGCTCACCTACTCCTGCAGACTTACTCGTACCTCCTGCCCTAATCCTCTAATCGAAAGGACACAGAACGCAATGCGTTACTATGAGCAGCGGTATCCGGAGGTGGACGAGCTTGTGATGGTGCAGGTGCGCCAGATCGCTGAGATGGGCGCATATGTTAAGCTGGTGAGCGAGAAGAACAGGGACGACTGGTACAGAGCTGACCGACGGCTGTCTTTACACAGTTAGAGTACGATAACATAGAAGGAATGATTTTGCTTTCTGAGCTCTCGAGACGACGCATACGCTCGATTCAAAAGCTCATCCGTGTAGGACGCAACGAAGTCGTCGTCGTCTTGCGTGTAGACAAGGAGAAGGGTATGTTCTACTTCTTACATTTCCTCTTCTTTTCGTCACCTGGACTGACTCGCCACTTCCCCGAGGCTACATCGACCTGTCGAAGCGACGTGTTTCGCCGGAGGATATAACGAAATGTGAGGAGCGCTTCATGAAATCCAAGACTGTCGCCTCCATTCTGCGGCACGTCGCATCGAAACTCTCATCGGAAGAGGTGGCCGCCGCCGCCGCAGATGGGGCGGCCCCATCAGCCAAACCGATCGAGGGGCCGGCTGGCGATGAGGAGGAGGAGGCGGGAGGCCCTGCGGGAGGTACTGAGGAAGCGCGGCTTGAAGCGCTGTACGATCAAATTGGGTGGCCTCTAGGCAAACAGTACGGACACCCGTACGACGCATTCAAGCTCGCCTTGACGTATGCTCCTTCTCCTTTTTTCGTAAAAGTCTTATGTGTTAATGCGGCTTAGCGAGCCTGAAAAGGTGTTTTCATCTCTGTCTCCCCCGCCGTCGGCGGCGACGCTGACGCAGCTAACGGCAACGATCGCACGGCGGTTGACGCCCCAACCGATCAAACTGCGTGCAGACGTCGAGTTGACTTGCTACACAGATGCAGGTATTGATGCGATTAAGCGTGCGCTGCGTGCGGGAGAGGCAGCAGGATCTGAAGCAGTTCCGATAAAGGCGAAACTTGTCGCGCCGCCGCTGTACGTCCTCGGCACGAACGCCACAGACAAAGTGTGTCCATTTGTTGAATCAGTTGATCCACTCCGACTAATGGTTTGTGTAGTACGCAGCGGTAGAGCGCCTGGAGCGCGCAATCGAGAGGATACAGAGCACAATCGAAGAAGAAGGCGGCAACTTAGTTGTTAAAATGAAGGCAAGTTCTTTTGTGCCTATAAATAAAACGCGGACGTCTCACAACGTCTCACACGTATTTGCGTCTCTCAGCCCAAGGCGGTGTCAGAGACGGACGAGCAGGACCTGGCACAGCTCATGGCCAAGGCTGGGCAGGAGAATGCGGAGGTCTCGGGCGACGAGGACGAGGAGGAATGAGGAAAAGCATGTGTGCGTGTACTGACAAAAGTAAGTTAGCTATGTATCCTAGCACATACAGTGTACGTTTGGCCCCAGGAAAAAATGAGAAAATAAAAAAAGAGTGAAGAAAAGTAAGCATGAGCGGTAAGAAGGCCAGGACGGGCAGAGTGAGGACATGTGCCGCGCGCGAGCCGGTCACAAAGTTTGCATCCAACCACATCGACTACAGCGTCGACACACCCCCCTCCGCTGCAAACTACATCGAGCTCAAGCTCGAGACCACTTCCAGATGGCCGCGCCCGACGTATTCGACGACACAGACGTAGCCGACTCGCTCGAGAGCAAATCAGAAAAGGATAGCAAGTCCGCTAAGGGCGGTAAGAGCTCTGGCTCCTCCAAAGGTGCGCATCCATCCCATTTCACCCCCACTTCTCTTGTCGTTATGCGGGGCAAAAAAAAAAAAAAATCGCTGTCCGCCAACGATGATGATGACAATAAACTGATTCAGTCAAAGATCTCTCGCATGTCCCGTGCAAATTTTTCCGAGTCGGCTCGTGCACGGCAGGCTCGTCCTGCCCGTTCTCGCATCACATCCTCGAGCCCGGCCAGCAGAAGGATGTCTGCGCCTGGTTTGTCAAAGGGAACTGCAAGTTTGGTCACAAATGTGCGCTCGCCCACGTCCTCCCCGGCCAGAGTATGGCCATGGACCGCCGCAACAAAAAGGCCGCGCAGCTTGCTGCGGGCGGTGGCGGTGGCCAAAAGGACAGGGATGGTCGGGACGGTAGGGACAACAGGGACAGAGATAGAGAGAAGGATGCGCGCAGTAGGAAATCGGCGGTGGGCGCGGGCCAGGGCGCAGGGCGCGTGAGCGCCGTACCTACTCGCAACGGGCTGCTCTCGGGCTCGACGGCGCCGACGCGTGTGCTTCCTCCGGGTGCACGCCCCCCGCTTGCGATTTCCAAAGCCGTCCCCGTTCCCGCCGCGCCTGCTCCTGCACTCCAGGATGCCGACTTCGCCTCATTTGATTTCGTCAAGTCGGGCGAGCAGGACGCCGCGCCAGGTGAAGAGAGCGAAAAGGGGCGGGAAGCAACGGGTAGTCCCTCCGTCGGTGCGACCGCGTCCCCGGCGACGGATGCAGGTGCTTTCCCCGTCTCGACGCCGTCGCAGCCCTTGCGCTTTACTGGCAGGCATGGCTCGTCTCCCTCGGTTGATTTCGGGCCCGTCGGGTCGCCGCCGCGCGCGTCGCCTACGAACCCAATCCGCATAAATGGGTTTTCTCCAGGAACTTCCCCGCGTAACGCTGTGCCTATCGCGCAGCCACTCGCGCCCAATACGACATTCAGTGCACCAGGCCAAGGCCCCTCCCAGAGTATGTTTATGCACCTCGAGCGTGGTGTCCCCAACAGCAGTGACTTCAAGAGCCGCAGCGGGCTTGCCGCTTCCCTTGGCGTAGGACAAGCGCAGACGCCCTTCAACGTCGGCTCGCTGCCTGTACTGTCGCGAGGCACAGGGAGCGTCACCGACTCCCTTGGTGCGTTCGCAGAGGTGCTGGACGATGGGGACATGGAAGATTTTGTCCCATCGTCGCTCAAGGACTTGCTTACCCCAGAGGAGCAGAGTCGCCGCTTGTCGCGCACGACTGCTGCGACCTCGGGCGGAGTTGCACCGGTCGCGACTACAGCCGCGCGTCCTGGAATGGGCGTGCAGGACAACCGCCATCGTCATTCGCGCTCTGTGCCGGCTCCGTCCATCATGCAGGATATACGCACAATCTGGGCGGATGCGGAGGGTGAATTGACGCAAAAGGACGGCGGACTGGGAGCTGGCTTTGGGTTCTCGCCGGGAGCACCGGGTGCGCTGGGAACAAGTATGGGCACGTCTTCGTCATTCAAGTCAAGCTATACGGATGGACCGTCTCCGAGTATGCTTCACCCGACGAATGCAAGTGCCGCATTCCTTCCAGGTCTACACCATTACATGTCCCGCGTACCTCCGAGCTCTGTTCGTGCTACCTCGCACGGGAATGCTAATCTCCATCATTTCCACCAGGGTGGCCCCACCGGTGCCGGTCTCGGTCAAGGCGATGGCCTCACGAACGGAAACGGACTTTCCGCGTCTCCATCCCGCCTCGGTGGTGGTTCTTCTATGCTCTCTATGTCTATGTCGACTGCAAACCCGTTTGACGGATTCTCCTCGTCCCCCCAGCGTTCACTCGCAGCACCTCCGGCAGGACGACCTATCCCGCCCGCGACGAGCACGCATACGAATACAACTTTCCGCGCACCGGAGCACCCCACGCATCTCTCACCATCCACACGCGCACTGCAATCGCATGCGCCTGGACAGTCGCTCCCACAGGGACTCGCCGCAGGCTATTCACGTATTCATTTGCAACCTGCTGCCACTAGCCCCAGCTCCGCTGGCGCATTCTCCCCGGGCTCTACAGGACAAGGTCGAGGCTTGCACGGAGCTGCGCAAGGTGCAGGGCAACTCAGCGGCTCGGACTGGCTGGGGATCAATGCGACACCTACAAAATACCATATCGGCTCTGCCGAACAGCCTTCTATATCGGCTGCGTCGCCGCCAGCGACTGCGGGCGCGGGGGGATACGGCGAGCAGGCTAATTCAAACACGGCCGGCGCAAACGAGACAGACCTCGGCGGTCTGACGTCGATGTTCTCGCATCTCTCATATTCCTCTGTCGCCCGGGCCGGAGGCGTCGGGCTCGGCCACGCACATACACTCACACACGGCGGGCCAGGAAGCGCCGCAGTGTCAGTACCGCACTCCATGACACGACGGCCGAGTGCGAAAGGCTGGAGCGCGCATCCGTTGTCGAGTCCGTTGAGCGGGCCCGTGCTTACGAATGACGACGACGAGGTATTTTCAATGGATGAGGAAAAGTAACCCGGCGGCGGCAGGTCCCCCTCCAGTCGCCTTGAGATGCAATTCTTTTTTACCAAAGTAAACACTTTGCTCTCGGACGAAATGCAAAAAAGGTCTATTATCTATTCGTTGTCCTCCATTTTTTCCCCGTTTTTTTCTGTTCATCTATCTCCTCCGCCCTCCTTCACGACTGTTGTACCTATCGTACATGCACATCCACAAACTAGATAAGAGGCCGAGTGGCTTTGGTTTCGATCGTGGGCTTTCCTTCCTTTTGGTACACGGGTATCCTGAGTGCCCAGTCTCACGCCCTGCTCAGATTTATTCGCCCACTCATACCAAAGCCCATTCATTGTCCGTCCCTGCAGGACACACGGCCCCGCCCCTACCTATCTGTTCCCTACCTGTCAGCATTAGTGTAGTTAGTGTCTGTCTGTCTGTACCTGGACCTCCCCTTCCTTCTCCCTTTTCTCTCTCCCTCTCTCTCTCTCTTTCTCTCTCTCGGTTCTCTAAAAAAATTGGTTTGAACGTTTCCTGCCGCTCCTAACTTGCCGCTCTTACTTCCCATACACAAAACATTTGAACGAACCCCCTCATTGTTACATTGTATCCTTATGTACAGCATGTTTGAATTGCCAAGTATGTTTGTTTCCCAGGCTGTTCTAGGACGTGCAAGGCATATATTGATTTAATCCGGGTTATTCCGGGTCCCCATAAAGAACAGGTTACCAGGGGTGGGTATGATCTATATATGCAGTAACTATACATGTATACTACAGATGCGACTGAGTAATGTCGTGAAGTGGAGCGTCATAGATGTACATAAAACCGTACAGACGTCGTGGAAACGTTTCATTTTTATAATTACTATCTTCGTTATCACCTCTTCCACGCGCGGCATCGCTCCGAGTCCACTTGTGCAATCCCTCTCTACCTCCCGACCGACCAGGTAGTTCACATGCACCGAGCCGATGGGCAATAACAAATATACCGTGTGTCGATTGAGTGATTCACAGACCCCAGGACTCAGGAGTGCTTGAGTAAATCACATGTAAGGGCCATCGACGAGTCAACGTGTTCTTGCCGATATGTCCGAAATGTCCGTATCCTGCCGAACATCCACACCCGTCGCTCACTGCAGCGGCTCGCGCGAGCTCGAAAGACGGTTCAGATGAATATAAACATCGGTGCCATAGCCCTCCATACTGATCAACTTAAGGTCACCGCCAAAGTAGCGCGCATACTGCAGAGAACGATAAAGGTCCGGCGTCAGCGCGGCGCATTCCGATTTTGAGCTCCCAAAATGAACAAAGTTAAAATTTGGGTTCCCCAGGGAAACGAGGTTGGAACTGGTGTTCAATTGTTTCGACCCAGCGGGACGTCCTCCAATTTGGCTCGGCACGTGCGAGAGCGGAAGGAACTTTGATTTCGAATTCGCACTCACCAGTCTTGAAAGCGGCAGGCCATATCCAAAGCCCGCCATCGGCGCCTTGAAGTCCGTGTCCCTGAAGTCTTCAACGAGACCTTGGTCCGCCATAGTCGTGTACATGTACGTCCAAATAAGGGGTATCGCGCTCCTGGGTATTCCACCTCCCTCATCCGAAATTTTGATTGTGATATCCTCCTTCCCTTCGCTAACAATCACCTTAATCGTCGGCAGCCTATCTGCATCTCCGGCACCGAATCGCTCGACAACGGCGCGGAGACTATTCTTGAGCAGCTCAAAGCATATATGACTTAAATGGCCCGGCACATACGCGAAGTTAAGCTCAGGTGCGCATATAAGCTGCACAGGTGGGCCACGGAACATGCCATAGTGCTCCTCGCATACGAAGCGCGCGTTCTCGATCGCCTCGTGGACAATGTCGCGCACGTTCGCGCGTGTGCAAATGATCCCCACGTAATCTGGGTGCGGCTCGAGCGTGTTGAGTGCAACATGCTGGCCAATCAGGAAACGGATGCCGATACGCGACATATAGAAGCGGTCAAGCCAAGCTTGGACGTCCAGCCCAATATGTGTGCGTGCGGCGGGCTGCAGACGCTTCCACTCAAGGACACCCTGGGCAACAGTTGTAACCGTCGGGTCGTGTCTCCGCTTGATGGCATCGAGCAGACGAGTGAAGCGTGCATTGTAATCATACAGTTCCGGTGGCCAGGACGTTGACGGCGAGCCCGCCGCGGCGTAGTAGCGCCGCTCGATTGGGATACGTAGTTTCGAGTGGGAACTGTTTCCATTATTGTTCTGGGTGGCGTGTCCGTGTCCACTTCCGCTAAAAGGGTAGTTATATGACGGGTCTGAGTCACCATCGGTGAAGGCGAGGAGGCTTGGATTCGGAACAGACTGGGGAAGCTTCAGACTGTGACCTGGAGGGCCACCGTTTGCGGGGTAGAGCAACTTCTTGAGCTCCGGGGAAGTTTGATATTTAGGAAAATTAATGAGTTCCTGCGAACAGAAGAATCAGTGTAAGAGCATATGACTCGTGCCTTTCATGCACCAGGTACAACAGACGCGGTGCTGGCACAGGAGACGCACATCAAATGATTGGCAGTACCAGTTCTTGACCTTCTTGATAGACGGCATGTCTGAGAGATTGTGAGGGAGCTCATCAAGCTCCTTTGCACGGTGTGCGAGACGAATTGGAAGTTCCTCTAAAATCCAATTTGTGACGAGCCACACAAGAGACACGAGGCACTCACCAACAAGAAACTGGGAAGCCCTGAACAACGTTCCCTGCGACGGGTTCTGTCCGAAGAGAACCATCTGCTGGAGCGAGACGCCGGTCTGGGGGAAGCTAGCAAAGTGGTGTATGCGGTCCCACAGCGCGGCGGAGATGCGGAAGCCGGAGGCCATGGCGGGCAAACGACGTTCGGGCCGTCTTGAGTAGGACGAGCAGCGACGGCGAGGGTAAGTAAAGGGGGGGCACGGTGGGACTGATGGTGGACGAGGAGCGGGTGGGAGGAGTCGAAGTTGTAGTCGGTGCTAAAGTACTTACCCCGCACCTGTACTTTGCCCAGGCATTCCGGAATCACGCGCGTTTTGTTCCACGCTGTTTCACGTGACCCACCTCCGCCGGCCGTCGGAACTTGCATTCCTTCAAGCCAAACCAGTCCACCTTCAATATGCTGAGATGAAGCGTTTCAATGAACCACGACCTTTGCAGCGCTGTCTTTTTCTTGCATTTTTAGAGGAATTTTTTGCAGCAGTTTGCAACTTTCGGACTCGGAGCCCCGATGTTTTTTCCTTGTGGCGCCGTCGGGCGGCGAGTCTCGACGACGCGAGTAGTATTCGGACGATACCGCTAACTCTTCGTCGCCCATCGCACACCCGCCTTTCCGTCCCTTGCCCTGCACAGAACCCGGCTTTCGCATCCCGCTCGAATCTCCCACTAGTGTTTCCGGTTTCAGATTCCGTCGTTTTCAGCTGCCGGTATCCACTCGTTCAATCCCACCAAGTTCAGGGGCTAACGATCCTATACCTAGCCTTTCCAAGCCGCCTTTAACCTACTTCTCGTCTTGGATCCTTTCCGCTCAACTCCCGCAAAAGCTAATCTCTTCAATCAGGGTACACCCACCGAGCTGATCCATGAAAGATCTGGGCGCCGAATTCTCAAAAAAAACTGCACTCGCGGTTCCGACTCCGAGTCCGTCCGTGCTCCGGACTGCAACGCCCGAACTCCTGCCTTCTGTGAATAGCGCTCGTCTTTCGCGCTTTGTCTTGCCCCACTACGCGCGCACTTTGCAGTCCAGGGGTTCACTCTGGGTCTGGGCTGGTTAACAACTTCACCAAAAGCCGTAATGAATTAACAAAACGGATCTTGCAATTCTGTGGCTGGGCCCTGTGGAGAGCACGCGCCTTACAATATTGCGGTTTCGGGCCGAACTACGATGCTAAATGACTTCGAGCCATATCTGCTTTAGATCTAGCGCCTAAGCCCTTCTCTCACGGGCTGAAGAACTTCACACCACCTGATACCTAGTCGCTGAGTTATGTTTAGACTGATGCTGTCGCATCGCAAACATATTTGAGTGTTGACCTTCTGGTAAAGCACCACTCTAGTCGCAATATCAAACCCTCCAACTCTACTCATGAAAAGCAGCTGGTTCCAATACTAACGAACGGTTAATCACACAAGAAATCGGTATTTTTCAAGAAAGAGAAGAACTCAGAGAACCCGAACAGGGCGCGTTTTGTCTCCCACATCGACGGCCCACCGGAACCAGGACCGACCTTGCCACGAACCTGCGCCGCGAAGGGGTAAGACGAAAAAAATCATTCGCACATATACATCTAGTAAATAATATACAAGCCCGAGTCATTTTCCTCCAAGAACATCAAAACAAGTTAACCAGTGCTCATAATCGCAACTGTGGAAACGCATCAAACGATCTTTCCCTGAGCCTAGACTGCAACAATGAATCGACTCACAAATTAGAAACCATACATCGAGGCGAGAGAGATATAACAAATACGCATAGAACAGGACCCAAGTTCGAACTGAACAGCAAATCAGCAGCAGCACACACAACAGTCGTCTTCTCGACGATGCCGCCGCCCTCCTTGATAGTATCCTCCACTGGAACTAATTGAATGTCACCATCAGCAGCCTATAGGGGTGTGTTAAAAGCTTACCTTCTCCCATAACATCCACAACACCCATCTTCCTCATACCCTCCATACACGCGCGGACGTGTATCATACCTCCCGTCATCACCACAGCAGCAGCTCCAGCACCCCGTCCCCCCTCCTCCCCTGCCACTGTTCCCGCACCCACAGCAGTCATCATCCGCATGGTAGTTGTAATGCGATCCACGCCGATGTCGGCCACGGTACATTCGGAAGATGTTGCTGCGCGGCGCGAGGTACGAGTAGACCATGGGTGCCGTATATTGCGGCTGCGCAAGCGTGACTTGGTAAGGCACGCCGCTGTGGCCGGCTGTCGGATGGCGGGTAGCGTCAGTATCAATATATCAGCCTAGCTCCAGAACTCCAAACCGAGAGATAGAAAACCAGCGGTAAGAGAAACACAATGATTGTAATCCTTGAAATGAAATAATAAAACAGAGAAACAACGTACGCTGGTAATACGCCGTGCCTCCATTTATACTCGACGAGTAATATGGTGCAGGGGTCTGTGCGCTGACGTACTCCGTATACGGGGGCGCATAGCTAACAGAACCCCCAGGCGACCCAAAGTAACCAAAGCTCGACCCGCGTCGGGGGCTCGAAGGGAAGTATGTCCGAGGCGGCGAAGCGGGCGGTGAGGCCTGGTAGTACACCGACATCGTATCTTTGTCTCCGTCTCTTTTAGTTTTTCTCTTGTCTAGTAGTGCCAGAAAAGAGTATCTATCGAGCGCCAGACAGATAAGAAACTACAGATCCTGGATCGAGACCACCAGCGTTTAGGATAGTCGAAAGAGCAAACAGCGAACAGTGAACGTCTGGGCGATCGAGCAGAACGGGGTACTAGACAAGTAAGAGGGCAAGAAGCACGAGGAGGCAGGAGACAGGCAGGACGGAGGAAGCACGCAGTTCGTGCTCGTGACGGCTCATTATAGCTGATGAAATGAATATGTGCAGCTCCGGTATTAGCCCCAGTTAGGTCTGTTTCCTCTTTCATGTACTCGTCTCTTCGCAAGACTCCGGACGCGAATATATATCCGCTGGTTCAATGCAGCGGACGTTGAACAATCGGAAGTTTGCCTGCAGTAAAGGCGCGAGAGCTGTGCATACCATTGTACAAGCCAGGTACGATTGCACGATCAAGCCACAGGTGTGGAGGACGTGTCCTCGGCCTAACCCTTAGGAGACGAGGTCCGAAGAAGCGAGGAGATGACTATACTTGCAAACGATGAAAACAGCGTTGCTGAGGGATGGATATATTTAAGCACAAGCACAGAAGAGCAGGCTCGTGGTATCCAGACAAGCCTTGTGAGCACCTGAGGATTGAGATGATCGTGGGATGAGAGAGAAGTATTCCGTGCGGGGTAAGATCGGGTTGATGGATTCTATTTTTGGAAGGATCGACGCTGAATTGATGCACAGCACTTGAAGTACTTATTGTAAGCCCTACTTACTTGTATACTGTATAATGACTGTCAGACACAGAGAGGCCGGCGTCCTCGGTACTGAACGTCAACGCACACGCTCTAGCCGTCGCTCACGATCACAAACGACTTGCAGCATCAGCTACAGGTTGTCTGCCATAATCGCTGACGGAACGGGTGGCTTTCACAGAAAAAAGTGAGTAAGGGCCGTAAATACTGTGCACTGAAACCCGTCAAAAGCACTAAACAATTAATGCCATTTGCCATAGCAGGAAGACGCGATTACGCCCCCACATGGTTCTTGGCGACGGATAATCTCAAAGAACGAATTGTGAGCGAATAAGCACATTATGAATGAGGACTAGCTAGCATCAACAAGTAAACCTTAACTTGTTGTAATTTGAAAGTAAATGCAGGACCAAACACGTGATAAGCACACCAGCACGCATATATTCTACAATTGAGGTTCTCCTGCCACCGATATGTGAGGCGGTACTCGCACACGCACGACGAAAGTTGATTTAATAGAAGCAGCCGGTGCTTTGTTTTGTTTTGATCGGCGGCGGCGGCGCACAAGTTTCCCATAGGCGCCATCAAACTAGAGCACTGTTTATACATAACAATCTGAGCAAGCATAAAGTCCATTTGAGTCGTGAATGGTATAATGTTCTGATGAGCTCCAGGCCACCAGACAACGGATAAGATATTCATCAAGCTACATCCAAAGGCACTGCTGTTAACAGCAACATGCCGCACAACAGACAAGCCCGGCGCACAAGCCCGCGAAGCTGAAAATCCGCGTAAGCCCGACTGTAACGTGAGAGTATGCAGAGAAAACGGGAGGGCGGGTTGCACAAAAACAAAACGCCAAGAATTGCCGGGGGGCACGTCTAGCGGGTGATATACGGCAGATCCGACCGAATGAAAGAAGCTTGCGGTACTAAAGGGACTTTGATACCGATGTGTAAGTGACTCACCAGCCGCAGCAGTCCATCAGATGTGGCCCACCCAAGCGCACTTTTTGTACCGACTGTACGTCGTCGTAACCGCCTTGTCCAGCTTCGTACTCATGTGCATATGTCGTGTCGAACACCCCCTGCGACCCTTCGTGAGCACCTTGATGAGCTGCTTGGTGGGATAAGATCCTATCTTCGGGAGCGGGACGCATGCTTCCGTGTGGGAGAGGTTGTGTCATTTGCGGACCGTGCGGCATGTATGGAGGCGGAGGCGACGAGGCATTTCGTATCGCTGCCGGGCCACCGTCAGGTGGGTAAGAATGTGAGATACCTTGAGAAGAAAAACTCGGTTCAGCGAACAAAAGGGCGAACGAAAAGGAGGGAGATACGCACTTCCGATGGAACCCTGGCCAGCTGTGTGCGAACTGCGATTCTGCCCGTGCGGATTTGGGAAAGACGGGGGCGGTGGCGACGATCCCGACGGGCCCCGTGCGTGCGCGGGAGCTGGGACACTCGGAGTCGGAAAGGCTGGCGGACCGGCCAAAGGAGGAGAACGCGTCCGGCCTCCGAGTGTTCTTCGTTGCCAAGGTTATACAGCGTCGGCATCTGCATCTGCGGAGGCTGGTAGCTGCTGCGGCCAATACCACTTTCATTCGGTGCGGCTGCCATTGTCAATGGTTGATGGGAGCTAAGTATGAAAGGAAAAGAGGACGAAGCGGTTTAAAAGCAAGGTATAGATTGCCATCAGATCCCGCCGTAGCGATGGCCACTGCGCCGAAGTTGTGTCTTTCAAGAAAGAATTAATGTCGAGCACGTTTGAAGAGAGGCGGTGAAGATGACTGTCCGTGGGCTTGTTTTGCGGCTTCGGGCCGAGGCAGCTTGGAGGCGCCCATCGTGTCGCGTCTCGTCGCGTCCTCGCACCCGCACGGTGTTCAGTTGCCGTTTGAATGCATTGCGGTCGACTCGTGGGCATGAAAGGCGGCGGCTTAAGCTGGTATGTCCTGCATTTTCTCAGCAATTGGCGTTTGTCCGAATTTCTCGCACAAGCTTGAGGTTATGATTTACTGGTGGAATTGAAAAAGAACCAAGCTCTTACTCTTCGGCCGTGACTCTCGGTGTGAATGCCCTATGAAACGGGACGAACAATATGAGGTCATTTCCTCATCCGATATATTTCGCTGTCCGAGATGCAGTAGGAGGCCGCATCTGCCAGTATTTCAATACTGAATACGAATCCCCATATGAACCACATTTCGGCTTTACATCCAGGAAACGAATACGGTGGTGGCCTGGGAAAGCAACTTCACTGACGACGCTGACGACGTCCTGCTGCACAACGACCCCGTCATTCGTACGGAAACATTCGACACCGTCGACAATTCCGGGGCCGAAACCCATACGGACTGTGCACTCGATGGGTCCTGAGCCGGGGATGGCATAGACGTGCTTTGGGACTTACGACAGCGATACCAGCGGAGATGACAGACCCAAGGCGAGACAAACACTTCTACTATATGATACTAGACACCAATCAGCTTCAAGCGGCTGCTGTCA
The DNA here is from genome assembly GCA_002794785.1 of Coniferiporia sulphurascens. NCBI lineage: Eukaryota > Fungi > Basidiomycota > Agaricomycetes > Hymenochaetales > Hymenochaetaceae > Coniferiporia > Coniferiporia sulphurascens. Next base: position 1,631,845 of record NBBA01000010.1, on the reverse strand, counting down.
GGTCCAGAATGGCGACCGCGAAGGAGACGGGCAACTATGGTTGCGAAAGGAATTTCGCCGACACCAACTTTGACGGAGATGATGAGATGATGGGCGGCGATGAGGCGGCCCTAGAAGAGGCAAGGCTCAAAGAGATTACAGATGTACCGCAGGGAGTCGCTGCATGTATGCGGTGCATTTCTTGAACTTTATCTACAGAGGATAGAACCAAGGCGCTAACAGTGCCGGTCTCACGCGGGTAGTCTATCAACAAAAATGAAGAAGCGATCGTGTAAAAAAACAAACCCACGAATTGTGCGCACGTCCTCACGAACGAACGAACGGGATGAAAGACTCGTGCCGGGTAATTTTCGGCTTCCGTGCCGCGGCAACCCGGGTTAGAAGTCCGCTGCACCGCCCAGTCGCGTCGCGTCGCGTCTCCTCACAGACTCGCAATTGCAAATTACAGCCTTAGAGCAATTTCTTGGAACCATGCCGAGTAGTCGTCCAGACGGTCTGCGATTAGCCCACGAACGCGAGAAGCGGAGGCTGGAACTGGTGCGCCGTACTTTTCTCCCATGAATCGCGGTTTTCCCGAGTCTGAGTCCTCGCAAACAATTTTACCCATAGAGAATCGAGGAGAAAGACAGAGAGATCGTGGCCCTCCGTGCCGCATTGACCGCGTACAACATCGCCAATGGGACCCCCGAGGCCGGTGAGAACGCCCATATAAATTGTGACGATGATTCAAAGCCGAAACGAGAAGAGCAATCAGACGACGAGGAAAGCGACACCGAATCAGAGCCAGGAACTTTTTTCGATTATTTTGACAATATCTTCCGCTGCTCGGGGTGCGGTTGGGAGGTTTCAAACAACCTCTGTCAGGGCTGTGACATAAAACACGAGCCTGATGACGACGACGGCGATGATGATGATGAGGTACGTTCCGACCACATTTGTCCGTCCGACCCCTCTTATTCATGATGGTTCGCCTTAGGTCGATTTCGGCGCTGAGCTATACAGAAGCGTCGTCACAGACCACGAAGCTCTCAACCCCGACCGACGTCTCGCACCACGCGGTACCACGCCCACGCTCGAAGCGGGCAAAAACATCCGCCTCGTCGATATCCCTTTTCCATACAAAAAAGGACACAGGGCCGAGTACTCCGCGCTGCTCTCCCGCGGCGCGACGCGCGCAATGTGCGAGATGTTCCTCCTGGAATTCAACAACGAGACAGGCATCGTCGCGTGGGCGGACCAGGACATCTTCGACGCGTTCTCGAGCCCGGTGATGAAGCAGGGCGACTGCTGGAAAATCTACCTAGGCCGACGCGTCGAGCTCTCCTCTGACGACCTCGACGGTACGCAGTTCATCGAAGACCTGCTCGAAGAGGTAATCCTGTATCCGCTTCGATTTCCCGACCCAGAGCACCCCCATCTCGAGGAAAAATGGGAGACGGTACTAGAGTCTCCTGGAGTGTGGGCTACGCGCCCCGCCGTAGCTTTCGAAGCCGGTACTGGCCAGAAGCAAGACGAAGACGGGGAGAAGATGGAGGAAGACGGCGAAAGCGATCAAGAGGACGAGGTTATTGATTTGGAAGCTGTAGAAGGTGACGAAAACTCAGAGTCAGACGACTCCACTATGGACAGCAGCGAGGCAGGGAAGGCAGAGGATGAATACAACGAGACCTTAGGAAAGCGTGTTATTGCTGAAGACGCGGAATTGGACGAACCCTACGACAGCCGGCTATACAACGGTCCCGTCATCCGCACAGAAGAGTACGACACCACCGACGACGATCCCGAACTCGAAAACGAAGCAGACTATGTACCCGGTTTAAACTGGCCCAAGAACGGGATAGACGCGCACTGGGACTCGGAAGCAGATTACAGCACCGATATCAGTGAGGATGACGAACTCAAGCTTAAGGTGGAGCAGACACTCTCGGACGCCGACCATCTTCAGTTAGCGGCGTCCGGTTCTGGGCAGATGGACGCGATGATGAGCGACAGGGACTGTACGATGAGCTCCGTAGACAGCGACTTTGACGAAGATGAGGTGCTGAGCGGAGACGAAGCAGCCCCAGGGGAAGCAAGACTCATTAAAGGAACAACATTGACGAAGACTTGGGATAGCGTCGTTACTATATATGCGACTAAATGTTAGAGTTTATACAAACTCGACATATGACTAATGACTTGGATATAAGAACAATAGGTTTATTCGCATAGTGCATGTCTAATATTATTGGTATATACGTATTAGTCCATTGATAGGAACATTTACATAGAGTGATGGTTACGGATGTACTGATTATATGCACACTAAATCGCAATGTAAATAGTGCTGGCCGCCCCTTGATGCGCACATTCTTATGGTAATAATATTTATAGCAAATAGCCACACCTCAACTGGATACTAACTAGGGAATTGTACGAACACGAGCGCATCGGCGAAAAAAGGCGGTAGAAAATCCAAAGGCGCGCCAGCCTGGGTGGCTCTGCAAACATTGCATCGGCGTATGGAAACTGATATCTTTTGATGCGACGGAAAATGAAACAGTTTGAGTCTCGGTTCGTTTCAGATGCAGCCTGAGAGTTGCTGCATACGACGACGCAACGAATGCGACGTAGCTCGAGCCCGGGTGAGCTGACGTAGAGAGGGGTGCCCCTATAACAGGATGCAGCGACGGCTGAGCTCATGACTCGACAACGTGTCGATACATTAAAGCCATCCGAGCTTCCATCACACAATCACGCCGAAAGCCCATGTTAACCAGGAACGTCGATGTTGGCCATTATCCACCGGGGGTATGCTTCCCGGACGCATAGTTCGACAAAGGGAGGGATGGAGAGGAGTCGGCTAGCGTCGCCCCTTTCTGGCTCGACTCCATTGTACGCACGTCTCCCGTCTTAGTGTGCGCAGTAGGGACGACAATACACTAAAGTCCAATCAATCTCCTCTCCTCCTTAATGCCGCCTGCTGTGGGAACACTTGCTCCATCATTTGATCACACAACCCATTCGACATGTGCCCCTCACAAAGGATGATGCATCAAACGACACGACGATTATGCGGCAGCGCGTTCGCCTTTGCCAGCCCAACAGATCAGATGATCGCCGCCGCGTCTCCTACCAACTGCATCATCAACTTGTTGGATAGCGCGTCCGGGTAGATAAAATAACGCCTAGCGATGCCGTTGATGAGAGATTCTAAGCCCACCGCCGGGATCCATTGAAGTTTGAAGCTTGTCCCCCTAAAGGAACTCCAGTGGATTCGTGGAAGCGTTCAAAGGAGCGACTCGGAAGCGACACGACAATTCTATTTCCGGTGGCCGCGTATATAGACTCGTCAAACCAACGACTCCTTTACAATTCCTCCCTACAACCAGCCCGCTTAACTGCATCCCCTCATGGCAACCATGACTCAAACACAGACAGCCTTGAATCCGCACACCTCGCCTCCCTCGCCCACCCGCAAGCGTTTCTCGTACATATCTCCCACCAGGGCCGTCGTGTCCATCATCGCGCCGAAGCGCCGCAGCAGCCAGATCGTCTTCCCCAGCATGCAGTCTCCGCCGCCGCAACGCCGCTCCGTGTCGAACCCCGAGCGCGCCGCTGCAGCCACAGAGTCCGAAAGCGTGCCCTCGGACAAGGAGGGCGACCAGCCACCCGCCTCGCCCACCTCGAGCAAGTCGGTGGCGGCACGCTCGCTCTCCTTCCCGCACGTCGCGAACATATTCGTCAAGCTGCGGCGTGTGCAGAAGAAGGTCAAAGCGCATCATATCGAGTCGACGTCAGGGCCTGAGCCCATAACGCACTCTTCGCTCCTCACGGCGGACGATGCGGAGGGTACACACAAAAGACGCGCGCGCCTCGAAGTTCAGGACGTCTTCACTTGCGCGGACGCCGTGGACGTTCCAAGACTTTTGCGCGCAAGCCGCGCAAGTCTTCTGGACCGTGCTAGCCTTTTCCACGCAAACGTATTGGTCGACGAGCAGTGGGTTCCGTTCATCCGACTTCCTTAGTCGCTACCTTTTACTTACGTCTCCGTTACGCAGTTGGTCGTGCTCCATTTGTGGTCCTAAACACCGAAGCGATGGTAGCTATAGAGTTCTGGTAAGTCTTGTGTGCACAAACCTTCGTATCTTCGTGGACCTCTCTCCGCGCACTACTTCCTCGCGTTGTCCGTGCGTAGCCGCTTACTTCAATTTGCGCTCTAGGTCCGCTACACCGCAACTGCAGCTTGCTCGCCCCTCCGTGAACCGCGTCAGCCCGTCGCGTTGGAGCAAGTGAAAGGGGTAGAAGGTCTTATGACGATTACCAACCGTGAGATTGCGAGCACGAATGTCGTCGAAGTCTTCCAGGAATCATGAGCCTTGGGCAAATCTCTCACTCCCTTCACACCATTGTTTCATACTCCTCTCGCCCCGATCCGCTCGTTCGTTTTTCATTACCTCAATTTCATCTGGGGCCTCACCTTTCTCGCTCCGCTTCTATTCTCTCTCCACACCCACGTCTACATCACAATCACACCAACACGCTTCCTCTCCTTTTCCTCCACTCAAAAAACGAAATCGTTCATGTAATACTCTCTCGGACTTTGCGCTCATAAGATTAGCCTCCCCATATTTTTATACTTTCGGAAGCCCCTCCAACCCGATAAGCATGTCAAGCAGTTCTTCCATACAATTGTACTTAGCTTGTATAAGTAGTAAGTTAGAAGCACGTAGTATTTAATAGTCACGCGGCCGTATAGAATTTGCTTACCCGCCTTCTCCACCCCCTTGTTTCCGTTTCTGCCGGATCCTCGCTCTCTCCTTTCTGCTCCTTTCCTTTTCCTAGGACAGCCCGTACCCTCTTTCGTTCTTCTAATCATTGATTACCGCGTATCATTAATTGCGGGCCTTCGCCTCTCGGCGTCCTTGTCTAGTGTCCTTAGGGTGCATTTCTAGTCGCACCGATGGTCAATATAACCTTTTTTTTAAATAAAAAAACGAAGGCTGGCTAATGACTCAGGCGATACTGTCTGTGTGCTAATTGCTGCGAGTATAAAGCGGTTTTGCGTTTGTGGCGGAGGCAACTATTAATGGCACTGGTTAACATAAGCCCATATGCGAACTTTATTTTTACGCAACAGGGGGGTGCCGGCATTAATTGTTTGTTAGAACGACATGCTACCTGTCAGCCCCTGCTGAAGTAATGCTTAGCTGTCCAGGCATTCAACTGCATTTTTACCCCTCTTCATCGTTACCTTCTCTTGTTGTGAACTGTTTGCGTTTGTCGGAAACAAAGAAAAGAAAATTATTTACGTAATTGGAGTCGTGAACCAAATGCGGCATTGATGCACCGCCCATGATCCATGATTGCCAATAATAATGCCAAGACTGTGTAGTGGCGCGGACGAGGGGGTGCGGTCGACTCGGATTTGTTCTACTTAACATCTACCATCATCGCTCGTCTTTCTAATCTTTACATCTGTACCACCATCGTCTCAGAGCATTATCTCTAAATTTTGAACCTCGAAGGACGCCGCGGCTGCCAGCACTAGTGAGAATAACGCAAAACGCAAGAAGGATGCCGTCCAGCTCAAGCTCGACGACTCTACTCATAATACTCTTCGTGCTACTCGTATGTCTACCAGGAAATGGCGTATACGCCTTCGGAGCGGGTAATATTCCGAGGTACGTACGAGCTTTGACTGTTGTCTGTGAATGGTGTGCTGAGGCGCGTTTTAGCTTCGCATATATGGAGGGACGCGCATTCCGGCATGGCGATATCGTGCGTTTATCTTAATCTCAATGGGTAAAGCGGGACCGGGGTCTGACGATTCTGCATCTACTCAGGAAGACATACTCGCAGAGATTGCGAAGAAATCTGGTGGGGAATTATGGGAGCGTTGGCCGGCAAGAGCAAGTTCGGGGGGCTGGACATCAAGAGGATATACTTTGGGTGCGTAACGCAGGATCTATGCGATATTTTTTCAATTATAAATTCCTACCTCTTTGCCAGAAATTGGCTTCGCGATTACTCGCAAGCCGTCGATATCGCTAGTCTCAAAAAGCTTCCGCTGCAAGTAAGTTTTTCTTTTCTTTTGTACCGCTGGATGATCGGAAATAGCGCTATGACGTCGTAATGAAGAGATCGGCACATGCTTCGCTCTACTATGGTTCAAGCTTACTTTACTTTTGGCTAATTAACTATGATTATTTACAGACGATCATCAATCTATGCATGGCGCTTGGCTTCCTCGCGCACGGGTACGCAACGCATGAATTTGAAGTGACGGAGGAGCGGCTCGGAGTCTATCTCCCAGTGCGTTCCTCTTATTATTAATGGATTTTAATGTCTTGATGATGTTGTTCTAAAAAGACAGAGCACATTGACAACCCTAAAGGTTATGGAGAGGGCGAAGATGCGCGGAAATACAATCCAAAACTTCGCGGCCCGTTGACTCCCGTGAACTGGAGATTGATCCGCGAACGGGTATGAAGAACTACATCGCAAACGGTCTGCATTATTAGCGTTGTAGCTTGGAAAGAAAAAGGGTTTTAACGGATATAATATCTACAGAAAATGGTACGTGGGACACCTCAAAGGCCGTTGTTCGACGAACCTTGGAAAGGTGCATTCACCTTGGACGCCAACATCGTGCGAGTGGCCAGAAGCAAGATTTATACGAGTCTTACCGACTTCTCGGGCAGGCCGTGAGTATATAACTCCCCTTCATTCCGTGCATCGGGCCCTTAATGACGTCTTCGAAAAGCTGCACACTCTCGAGGACTTCACTGCGCATTCGAACTTCTGCGAGCTTGTGCTCGTATCTATGGGACACACGCAAGTATTCGTCCATGTGGGTGATCGGGTGAGAATACAGGCACCGGGCGGGAAGTCCGTGGCGCCCCTTGTTACAGGTATCCTTAAGGAGCTTCTGTAGAGTGCGTTCACGCTAACACAAATTAATGAAAAGGCAGCTTCGGATCGAGCGATTTCATTCACAGTTTGTTAGGAGAAGCAACAGATCACATCGTGCGTGTGCAGTACCCATTCGTACGCATTCTAAATGACCCTCATGCACATTCATTCACCAGAGCGAAGCGTCCGTCTCGGATCTGAACCGCGAGCTCGACAAGGCGAGCAGCCGTTCCCGCTCCGGTCCTGGTGGGCCGGGTGACAGCGGCATTTCTGCAGGGCTCATCCGGGAGCTGCTAGGAAGAATCCCTTTCGGAAACGACGACTCGGGCATGAGCAAGTCCGAGATGAGTCGCGGAATGGATGACATTGAGCGTATCCGTGCGGGCCCTGCTGCTGGCGGAAAGCGCCCGGAAGACATGAATCCACAGGAGCTGCATGCAGTATTGTGGCAGGTGCTGACCTTTAGAGACTCTGGTAAGCAAGAGACCGCTGACGCGGGGGGAGGATCTCCGGCTGACTTTATGTATATTAATGGTGCACACATTCTGAAGTTGTCAAGAAGATCGAAAAGACTATTGGTGAGCTTCTAGATATGCTTGGTCGGTGACGTCGATGACAGACTGACGCGTCTTCAGAGAAAATACCTGGACTCGGGCCGCTCATTGAGAAGCTTATGGATTCCATTTCTGTGTTTGTCTTTACGACACTTGAGCCATTCTTGAAGCCTATCATGAAGGCTGCAACGACTGGGCTCATGAGCGCGTCGGGAGAAGTCATTGATAATCATGATCAATATGAAGTAAGCTCTACCAGATTATACAGCACTCTTTGACCTAATTCAATCCGTGTCAAGGTATTCAATGACGCGAATGCTGTGAGTATCGGCGCTCCCTTTTTCTTATGGAAAGAAAATAAATGGCAAATTGTGTTTGTAGTCTGACCCTACACACTCTTTCCTTAGTAAAGATCACTTTGTGAGTGGCCTAATGACGCGTGAACAATTTGCAATACTGACGCTGTTTGCAGAACTTGGTCCTTAATGAGCCTGCAGGAAAGATAGCCAGAGTTATTGTCGGATACGCCGCCAACTCTATCGTAAAGGCTTGGGGCGATACTTCTGTCAACGTACACCAAGTTACGGAAGATATCCTACAGTGCATGTAAGAAACCAAGTCTTCGATGCTCCTCTTCCGGTTGTCTCATGGGTCATTAAGGTTTCACCCGGATTTCCACAGCTCCCACTCGCAGATCCAGCGGGAAATGATGCAGTGTATGCGTGACTGGGTACAGGGCCTTGGACAAAGGCAGCAATCGGTTATTGGACGCCTGACGAAGGAGTCCGTTCGTGGGCATAATAACATCCGTGGTAAGGGCGACGGTGGCGAGTCCTCCGCGACTGGTGGTGTCGCGTGGAATGCCGCACAAGGTGCGCAGCAACAGCTCAATAGCTACGTGAGCGCAATACCGGGAGTCTCCCAGGCGCAATCGCTGCTGAACCAAGCTTCGTCATTCCACCCGGGTCAACACGCAAACCCGGGTTACGGATATAGGGAAGGTCATGTCCATACACACACTGGCGGGGGTGCAGGATCTTCGTCGTCATCTGGATATTACTCGGGCACGTCTGCAAATGCGCCCTGCGCCTGTGTCTTCGACGGGCGAAGCTGCAAGCTACTATTCTGGAAGGATGCACACGTCGGTAAGTACGGGCTCTGGTACCACTAGTCAATACTCGACGTCAAGCTATTCGGGTACGGGACCATTCAGTGCACCGCCAGGATCGCCACCGTCTTTACCGCCCTTCGCAGGCGCTGGAGGCAGACGGGATGAATTTTCACCACCAGGAGTACCACCGTCCTTCCCGCCCTTTTCGGGTTCCGGGGGTAGGCAGGATAATATTGCACCACCGGGACCGCCCCCGTCATTCCCATCCTTCCCGGGAAGTTCAGGACCAGATAGCAGACAGGATGATCATGCGCATCATGGTTACGCGCCATCTTACGGCGGTCCTCCTCCGGGACCACCATCGTCTTCTTTCGGAGGCCCATCATTCCCAGGTGCCGACACGCCTGGAGGATATTCAATGCCCAGAGGCGGTCCGCAGTTCCCCAGTGCTGGTGGCCCGCCGTCGTTCCCTGTGCTGGCGGCCCGCCGTCGTTCCCGGTGCTGGCGGCCCACCATCGTTCCCTGACGCAGGCGCGTATGCGGCGCCTCCGGGTCCACCACCATTCCCTGGTGAGAGTAGCTACTACAGCAGCCCTCCACCTGGAGGGTACCAGCGCCCACCCGGACCGCCTGGTGGATGGTAAATATGGCGACGAGACACGAGAACATACTGTACGAAACTGTTGAATCGTCGGATGTAGGCTAGGAATTGCGCGCTCAAACGCTATCACTTGAACATGTACCTCCACTCATTGTATCTGTCGAGAAGTGCTATGATAGACAGAGACGTAACTTATTAGACGCGTTGGCTTTTTGTAGAACGATGTGTGAGCTCGAAAAATGGAATGTTCGGTGTCCCTGACCAGCGAAGTCCGACTCGCTGTCCTGCCTAATTCGGCAATCCGGCGGCGGAGTATCCAGCATCGTTTAAAGCTTAGTACTAGTGTTCGGACTTAGACTTCAACCTCTGCTACGGTCCGCCACATCATGATATGTACTCGTCGTCTGTCCTATGAAGAGTCCATTCAACATGCCTACCAAGAACGCTCGCCGACACGCTGTCTGTGACTGCCTCCTTCAGATGTATTGAGTGCCACAAAGCCCAAGAAGCAGGCTGCAGGTGGCCTCTTCGGGCCCGCATTCCGCTCACGCAGACTCGGAATCGCCTTCAACGCCTCAATTCTCAGTTTAGACATGCAAACTCCTGTCTGCATTTCAAAAAGCCGCCTCAACCTAGAAGCACCCGCGCGTAAAAGAAACTTTAAGCCTCGTCCGTCTATTAATATTCTTGGGTCCGCCGTCAATCATCCCGGCGTAAAACTCTTTCATCCATTTCGGGGTGGTCTACTCTGTCAGTGTCAAATCAATTGAAGCTACAGCACTGCAGCGGCCGACAGTCAAACTAGGCAAGGCCGCGTCGCAACGAGGACCCGGCGATAAATATGTCACTGGCAACTCCTGCGTGGAGTCTCAAGGGCTACCTGGACTACAGCCTATAAATGTGCGGTATCCACGGCTCGGATTTCCTGCGCTTCATATCCTCCATCTCGCGGGCCCTACCTCAGGAACTCTGCCATAGGCCTCTCACTTGAAGTATTGTCTTTGAAATATGCCAGTGCGCCACTCGAAGTCAATGAACTTCCCTTCAAAAAGGACTAGGCTTGTCATCCCCGACCTCATATCAGACTGTCCATTTACACTACACCTAAATCCGGACGGCGAAAAAGCGGGCGTTCAATCGGACGCATGGCTCTCTGCACAAGGTGGCCTTGGGGTTAAGAAGCAAGTTATCTTAAGAGGACTTAAATGCGGCCTGCTCGCAGCGATGACGTACCCCGACGCCCCGGCGTATGAGCTCCGCACATGTTGCGATTTCTTGAGCTTCTTGTTCCACTTGGATGACCTTTCGGACGAGATGGACAAACGTGGGGCACTGAGCACCCGGAAAGTAGTCATCGGTTCCATGTGCGACCCTACGTTTGACTCGGGGACGAGGGTGGGGAGGATGGCCAGGAGGTATGTAACGGTATCCAACCTTAGTATCGACTCCTGCGTTCCTATTCTTATCCAAAATTCTAGTATATGGAATAGGATTATTCCGTTCGCTTCAGCAGGAACGAAGGCCCGGTTCATTAGCACCTTTGAACTATTCTTTCGAGCAGTCTCTCAGCAGGCTTTCGACCGTCGCGCCGGTGTCGTACCGGATCTCAAATCCTACATTTCTCAGCGGCGAGACACGAGCGGATGCAAACCGTGTTGGGTGCTCATAGAGTATGCGAACGGGCTCGATATTCCAGACGCGGTCATGGGACACGAGGCTATCGAAACGCTGGGGGAAGCTACAAACGATCTCGTTTCGTGGTCGAATGTAAGATATCATTTTTTGTCTTGTTTCAAATCCGTTTCATCCGAGAACTTCTGTTCACTCACGCTATTCATCCCCTCACCACAGGACATCTTCTCGTTCAAAGTCGAAAACGCGCGTGACGACACACACAACATGATTTCCATCTCGATGCTCACACTAGGGTTATCTCTACAAGACGCCGTCGACTACGTCGGCGAGCTCTGCTCCGCGTCTATCGCGCGCTTCCTCGCCGCAAAACGGCGACTGCCCTCCTTCGATCAAGGCGGATGCGTGGACCGCGACGTCGCCATGTACGTGCGAGGGCTGGAAGACTGGATCGTCGGGAGCCTCCACTGGAGCTTCGAGAGCGCACGCTATTTCGGCGGAGAAGGTGTAGGTGTGCGGAAAACGCGGATCGTAAGGCTGGTGGAATCGCCCCAAAGCACGCGGGGGGATTTCCTGGCTAAGTTGGGGCCATGGACGTGTATGATGCCCCATGATTTTTGAGAATTCCGTTCCGTCGATTGAGCTTGATGGGGTGTATTGTATTGCTTTTTCTCTCTCTCTCAGGGTTTCTGCCTCTGTCTTGCGAGATCATGGTATTGTACTGGTACTGCTTTGATTTGATTTGAGGCCTTTTCTCTCTCCATAATTCCTCTCTGTATTCTCCTTTTGAATCGTCGGATGTATACTGTATGTAAAACGAGGTGTTAGTTACTAGTAGATGTAAATTTTAGCTTGCCAGTGAGACCTTATAGATATACATACTAATTAGAAAACATATTGTCGTACAAGGCAGAACGAGGGGCTGCTTCTTACCGTCGCATCCGATGGCCTTTTGACGACGACGGCGAGTTCGTGTGAGCCTGGCCTGAACGCCGTCTCTCCGAGTACTTTCTCCGGTGTGCATGTAGCCGCTCATCCCACTAATCTATACAACACACAGATATGGTTGGCATATACACGCAAGGTCGTGTTCAAATTGATGTATCTCAGAATTCCTGCTCCCACGGAGTGTCGACAATAGCTATCGGTAATTACAGTACGTTCCTATATTCCTTTTTCGAGGAGGGAACTGACATGCCTATTAAAACCACATTATAATCTACTTACAACACGAGTACAGCTTGCTCTACAGTTTCAAAACGACAAAAAAAACCAGCTTCAAGTAAATGAGAAGGTAAAGGGGGAGGAGGAAGGGAAGCCACTTAGGGGGTGCAGCCGAAATGGGAATGTGCTCAAGCAAAGGTGATCGGTTCTATCTCCCCATGCGCGAGTTTATTGACGAATGCCCTTCCTTGGATGCTCAGGTCGGCCTCCGAATCAAGGCAATCCTCTTCCGCGATACGCTCATGCATACGGGAGAAATGAAACCCTATGCTCATGCGTTTCTGTGAGGCAAGAGAACGTAATTAGTAACTCAGGTCACTTGTCCACCAAAACAATGAGCACACCACCTACCTGCTCATCCAAAGAGTCGGGACCAGCAGACCCGTCCGACTTTATGCGCGGACCGTACCTTTGCGAAGGCGTGACCGGCGAAGCCGTAGTCACCGAGATGAAGTCCGTGTTGATCTGCAGACGGGCCGCCTCTGCCTCTGCGCGTAGATTCACGCGCGAGTTAAGCCTGTAGATCACCAAGAGAGTAGTGAATATTCATCCTACGGATATAAAAGATGGAAGAGGTTCTGACACTGCGACTACGGATGCACGGTCAGTGTTCTTGCTTAGAATAGATATAATTTGAAGTTAACGCACGTATTGTGTTCACATGGAGCTTGCTCAGACATAGGTGGAACGGTACCCTACCAACAATCGGAAGCAAGTGCGACGATCAGGTGTTGGTAGATGTCATGTGCGGGCCGTAGCATACCAGTAAATCTTCCCAGGGAACGCCAGGAACAGCACCAGATGGCATACCTGAACCACAGCGGCCAAGACACCGCAATTCATTGCGAAAAAGAGCGGGGTGCTCAGAATAGTGCGTGTACTTCATGAATTTATAAGCTCGGAAAGCATAAAAAGAAAGTGTATGTATGCATACCCTTTCTTTGCCGGACGGGGCTGCGTCGGAAAGCAGCAAAATGTCACACTGGACACGGTATCACAGGCCGCCGCGAACGAGGTGGCAACACTTAGGCAAATCTTTTTCGTGAAGGGTACCAGAGCATTCGTGTGTTAATGCCGGGTTTACATAGATTAAGACATAGCACACCTGAAAATTTCTGCCAAGGGAACTCGCTACAGGATGGTTGGCTACGAAAAGCTTGCCGACAAAAGCTGGAAGATATTCAGACCTGATCAGATCTAGGGCTTGCCACGCGACATCAATAATTGGTTATACCTAGGCCAGCGCCGAGGGAAACAACGGATAAGACAAGCTAAGATATGCTGGTCGGTCGCGTTAAGACAGGACGTCGTCTAATGCTTACAATTGAAATCGGTATCCAAAGGTGTCTTTTCACTAGTGACTTAGATTAGCAGACGCAATCCTCCTGTCATTGTAAAAGTCACACTTGGACTAGCGTATACCCTCCATGCGTAAAAGACCTGAGTCCTGTCAAATGTTCCCGATTTAAATAAAAAAAGATAGATAGAGACGCAGAGACAAAATAACTCACAGAAAGATTATGAGGGTGGTGATTACGTGTTCAGCGATATAGGGCCTTTATGGAGTGGGGACGACATGGACAAGCGTCAGTATATTTTTTTAAACTCCTGATGGCAATTTCAGTCTCACTTCGTCATGTACAATAGCGCCAATGGATTTCCAAAGGCAAATATCTGTATTCCATCATCAGTGAGCCTCAGCTTGGCAAACCCAGATTAGGGGATCGAGAAAAGGGCGCACCAGATAGTAATTAAGATATTCCGACGACAAGGCCGTTGTAGCAAAGACAAGCGCCCTTCAGGTAACCGTTAGCAACGCAGCATGGGCTGAATGTGCACGAATATTGCAAAACTCACAACATAAGCGCAATCTGTATGCAGCGCGTGAGATATATTGCAAGCTTCGATATAAAGTAAAGGGCTTACATATGCCTTCAATTTGAACACATCCTTGCTGCTAACAAAGAAAAAGTAGCCTTGAACGATGGAAGTCCCCAGAAGACTGAGGGTAATGAGCGCAGTGTCAGAATCTGGAAACAGTATGGATAGTGCGAGGATCGATCATACACAGTCGCGATCACGAAGCCTTTGAAGTCCAAGCCGGAGGAACAGTTCATTAGATGAAGAGTTGGCACAAGATTAAAGTCATGATAAAAACACACCCCAGTAGATTACACCGAAAGTCGAGGACAGATCAATGTCAGCCATGTTGAAATCAACCCGGTATTGGACTTGCGACGGCGAGGGCACCGTTTCAGGAAGACGACCCGTCTTATACTTATACGTGAACGGATAGAGCAGGCAGTGAGGCGGAAGAACCAGGTGGGCCAGTTGATGGGAAGATGCCGACTGGAATTGCGGAAGTACCGAGAAGAAGCGGGAGCGGCGACGCTAGACCAAAAGGTGTCCAACCTGTAGCACTTTCACGCAGGTTTGCCTGGTTCGTTTCGTCGCATATATATACTATTCGACCGAGACCGAGCACGAGCAGTTTCGCAGTTAGAATTGTGATAAGAACGACGGAGGAAAATACATAGAAGACTGGTCAAGGGAATTGGTGGCGTCGTTCCACGCTAGAGCCCACTTATCGGATTATCTCCCGCCGGACACAGTAATAGGTATCCTGACTGCCCGTTCTTTTGTCTTTTCGAAACACGTATTTGAGCACACCAAGATAGTTGGGGGATCCATAGTAAAGGTTCGAAACGAGACACCCAGCCGTAAAGCGCTCCCGCCTTCCGAATTGCCTTCATCTATTGGAAAGGTTTCCGTTCGACCCGGCGGCGAGAGGTCCCGCGCCACTGATGGGAAGGATGCGATCGTCCGAACGTGATTGGGAGCGCCGAGTGACTCAGGTCATGAGATCAATTTTTTTCTCTCAGCCATGAATAGCCGAAGCCGACTCTGAAACGCAAGTGTTGGGTTCTTGCCATCTTTGCCGGGCACGATGGTGGTGCAGGAGATGTTCACTGGAACGGCATCCGATGTTGAGGGAGAGAGTTTTGGAAGCTGAACACTTATTAACGACCCAAAGCTCTTGGAAGTCGGTACCAATATAAAAAGTCGAAGTGACGTTCGGTATCATTCGTAATTGTAAAAAGTGCTGGGTGGAGCCAATGGTGAAGCTCCAGTTGGGAGCCTGCGGTGTTAGTAACTGCAGGACAAATTTAGAGGGTAAGGTACCATAGTAGATCTCGGTGGCACATACGCACAATACAGAACACAGAACTAGAAGTGACTAGACCAACAAATAAATCTTGGAGATCAGCATTTTTTTTCAATAAGTAAGTAAAAATACGCTTTACTCTCACCGAAGTTTCGACCTTCGCCTCAGACGCTCATATACAGTAGCATGGAAGCAACAGACAGCCGCCTGTATTGGATTCGCAATTTCACTGAGACGCGCTTTGCAACGTTTATCCGCAAAATAATCGCGACAGAAGAGCTGCTGCATGCACGCACAGTGCACCCCTGCGACGCCATCAGCAGCATGTCTGGCCCGTCAAGCCCGGGGTTTGCGGCGAGCACGAAGACCAGCATGCGTTCCACGACGAGTGCGAGATGCATTGGGCCCGAAACAAGTAGGCGCTGCACCAAGCGCCCTGCCAGTGGCCCAGGCTCATGAGCAGGCGCCAGTCGCAACTCTAAGGTTTGCAACTGAGCTTGGCGACGATATCTCCCCCTTCAGCAGATTGCCACGCGCTGGCGCCGCCGGAGTGAGCATTGCCGCACTTGCTTTTCGCCATCGTCAACGTCGTTTGTGGCGGCCGAGTCTTGTACGGGCGCCCCGAGTATGGTCGCGTCCAACTAGACGCGCGCCAGACTCGGATATAAAGGGAATAATTTCTTACGTATGCAAACTTTACACCTAGTGACGTCATTGACCCTTGTACACTTGACTGCATTCAAGCTGCACGCCTCTCGCACCCCTCTTGCAGGTTACGACGACGAGCAACACCATAAAGACATCCATGGACAAGACACCAACAGCGCCGACGGAGTCTCTTCAGCCGCCATCCTTGCCTTCCCGCAATCCATCTTCCGAATCTCCCGTAGTGCCCGGAGCGTTCTCCGACTCCAAGGCCGACACAGCGTCTCAAAAGCACGGCTCGTCAAGTCCACAGCCGCGCCCTTCCTCGGGTTCGCGGTTTCTCGGGCGCACGTTGTCAAAAGATAATAAACGCACCGCACGCCGCTTCTTTTCTGCGTACGCGCAGACATGGGTCGGCCTCTCGCCCGTCTGGCTCATGGGAGAAGCACTCTCACCAGGCACCAAAGTCGGCACCCAGTTCAATAAGGGGCGCAAGAAGCTTGTAGACTCTGCGGAAGAAGTGCGCCAATTAGTTGCAACTAGCGGACGCGACGTTGTCGTCATCGTCGACGAAAAGCTAAGGAGTAGCAGCGGGGGCGGAAAGCAAATCGCAGAGCGGACAGCAGAGGTCGTCAAAGCCGCCGGGTATTTTCCTTTTTCCTTTCCCGCAATCACAAAATGAGCTCATAGGGACCTTATTCAGGGAGAACGCGATTCTCGTCGTCACCGCATCGCTTGACAAACTTACCGGCCAACTGTCCTCATCCGAACTCGGAAAGGGCAAGGGCAAAGGGAAAGGCAAGACACTAGACCTGCGGGCGCTTGCACACGATCCAGCTCTCAAGGCATCCCTCCAGCGACACGGGCGAGATGCAATCGTGCTCCTTGACGGCGCGCTGGCGCACCCAGTCATCGTCACGGGTGTCGCACAATTCGCGCGCTCGCGTGGGCTCCCCCACGCAGACGCTCTGCTACGTCTCGCGCGTCTCGGCCTTGGCCGTATTCTCGCTGCAATTCCAGAGCTTGTTCCAGAAGACATGGGTGAGCGAGCTGCAAACGTGCAAGCGGGTGCAGACGAACGGCTCGAGGCGACTATCGAGGAGATCGACGCTGAGGAGCTCGAGCGGCAGAGTACAACTGCGGACCGCGCAGAAGCGGAGGACGTTGGCCGCGTTGCAGAGACCGCTGCAATCCCGAAAATGGATGGCGAGGGGCCTAGAGATGGGGACGATCCGTATGCGGGGATGAAGAAACGAAATGATTGTCTTGTAATGTGATTCCACCGATGACCCGACGACATACTATGCACTCTGTACAACCTGAACACGGACCTGCGCTTTTTGTACTTCATTCGTATTGATTTCTCTTATGACATTTGTGTCTTGTAATGCGAGTTACTTTAGGCTTGCTTGGAATGATTTTTCGGAACGACTGCGACGACTGCAGAACATAGTGGGCCACGCTGGGTATATAATATCCAGTTTAAGTTCCTTCACGTACGTGTAAAATGTTTTTGTGTGCATCATCGAGGAGGGAAGGCGGTCCATACAGTACATGTATTCATGAAGGAGAAAAGGAGGAATTATTTTCCCGAAAGAGGAAAAAACGCGTAAGCGTGCATTATGATATCACGCGCAGTCACGAACAATAGCATGACACAGAGTGCCTCAGCAGTATCTCTCGCCAACCATCATGTCCTCAGAGCCATAACTTTACCGAGACCGTCCAGAGTGGGCCGACATCGTGCCCATTCCGCAGTACGACCCAAACGCGAACCCGGTCGCACCGATATTCTACACCGAAGCCTGCAAGTGTATCTCTAAATAGCACTGTAGAACCCAATGCTCACTACAAGAAATACACAGACAGGGACGTGACAGACTACTTTCGCGCCATCGTAAAGTCCGGGGAGAAAAGCGAGCGCGTGCTGGAGCTCACAGAAAGCATCATTCGACTCAATCCGGCCCACTACTCGGCGTGGTTCGTCTGCGCATCTAGCCGCCTCATTTAAGCTGTGATTAACGCGCATATACCCTGCTCCATCATTGGTTAGGCAATACCGATACCAAACACTTTTGGCCATCGATGCACCCCTCGACGTCGAGCTCGAACTCATGGACGAGCTCGCTGAGAGGTTCCTCAAGACGTACCAAGTCTGGCACCACCGGCGGCTGCTCCTCCAGCGGGGCGCGCTCGGCGCCTCCCCCACCGTCGAGCTCGCGTTCATCGCACGTGCACTCGAGTCCGACGCGAAGAACTACCACACATGGTCGTATCGCCAATGGGTTCTCGCACACTTCAACCAGGACGCACTCTGGACGGGCGAGCTGCGCTACGTCGAGAGCTTGCTCGAGGACGACGTCCGGAATAACTCCGCGTGGCATCACCGCTTCTTCGTCGTGTTCGCGAGTGGGGTGAGGAATGGCGATGAGGACAGGGCAAGCGTCGTACGACGAGAGCTGGTGTTCGCGAAGGAGAAGATTGCGCTTGCGCCGAATAACGCGTCGGCGTGGAACTATCTTCGCGGCGTGCTCGAGCATTCCGAAACCCCGTTCGCGTCGCTGGAAGAATTTATCATGCCGTTCACAGTTCCTGCGCCGTCCACCGGCAGCGAGAACACTGACGAGTCCATCATCGATCTCGAGAACCCCCGACCATCAGCCGGAGCTAACCTACCATGCCCTGCTGCGATCGAGTTCCTCGCTGATATACACGAAGCTGCCGGAGGCGACGATATACCAAAAGCCGTCACGGTGCGCATTGTCTACTCCACTTTACTTTAAATCACATTGCTGACGTATCTCCGAAAGCTCTGGAAATCACTTGCGGACACTTATGATACTACGCGAAAAAAGTACGACGCCGTTTTTCAAATCCGGCTTGTAGTTCGACTCTGATTTGTTTTCCGCAGGTATTGGGAACACCGCATATCGGAGGTGCATAACCCACGACGTGTCCAATGACCCAGGGTATGATAGAGGAAACGGTTGTATATTAGGCTGCAGGATTTATAGTGCTGTATTCAAACATCAAATATGAACACTCACATTACACTTCGTTTATGCTGCGCTTTGAGTGCCACTGCAATGAAAGTAAGGTTATTACCCTGCTAGAATGCACCTCGGTCTTGCCGAAACAAAAATCTTGGAAAGCGAATCCTAGAAAACACAATGGTCACTTTCGACAACGCAACTGTGCACGATTGGCCGGGTCTTTTCGTACTCGTTCACAGAGGGCATCACCAATGAATTTGTGCAGTTTCCGTGGCTGATGGAGAACCCAATGGAGTCGGCGTACGTCTGACGAAAGTCTGCACATAAGGGGGGATCCTACTCTGAAACAAGTTCATGTTCTCCCATTATAAAGTACAAGACGCAGACGCTGAACGAAAGAATGGAACTACTTGTGCACCATCGACATTGACAACAACAACAACGGCAATGCCACCCGCACAGAGATCGATGACGGCGATGGCACCAGCACCGTACGCAGTCATACAGGCAGAAGCGAGTGTGGTGAGTTGCTGCCATATATTAGTACAGAGTTTGTGCAGCACCAAATCTCGTTGTAAATGTTGGTTATGTCGCGTACGCTACCAGGCGCCAGTGACGATGAGGACACCAGCACCGGTTAATCGACAAGTGACTCTGCTAATTTTTTCCAAATGATTTGAGCGAGGCAACGATAGTGATCAAGTGCGAGTCGCGATAGTAGCTTGTCCCACACAAGCCGCGGTGTCACGCTAAGGTCAGAGCAGTGTAGCCATGTGTCGCTAATCCTAGGAAAAATCGTAGGCGTTCGAGGTGCGCGGCCCCAGGTATGACATGAGCCAATAGGGTAGCGCATGAACTTCCACTCGAGCAGCGCCTGATTCCATCTTCTTGGAAACTGTGTCAGATAGGAGAATCTCATAGTAATGACCGGTGTGAATTCAACGAGAAGCGCGCCTGCCGGACGGGCCACCAGACACTATGTGTATAGTAAGAGCCTTCGTTGAGCCGGATAGGTAAGGCGCCGCCTAGGCATGCCTTCGTGCAAGACAGGCTAGCATGACACAGGCAGGGAGCGCAGGCCGTGTCCCTATAAATCCTCGGACAAGGACAGACAGTGTAGGTTCCACATACTCCAGAGCAGCCGCTCGAGAAAATTAGCCTTCTGCGTACTAGGCTCGATAAAGACTAATATGCCGTACCGATTCCACCCCGTCGTCAGCAAGCGAAGGCATGGGTGTGGGGACCATGAACCCAAGGTCGAATTCGCCGATTGATAGAGTCAAGGTGCCGAGTTGAATTGTAGCTGTGCTTTAGAGTTATTTTTGTGTCGTGCTAGCTTACTGTAGATCCATCAAGGTTAGGTGGAAACGGAGCGTACCTTGCAGCTACGCCGCAAAATGCCCTATTTGTACTTGCCGTCGGCTCTCGGAGCCCCTCCAGTCGAGCATGGAAGAAAATGACCGGGCAAGGTCTGCGCAAGCTGTGACTCCAAATTTACCAGACAGTAGACAGACCCACAGCGGTGAAGATCGCATGCTTGTTAAACGCCGAGCTTATCAACCATGCCCTCACGTCTTCACGACATCATAGTCTGAGAGACTCGAGATAAAGACTCTGGAGATCCTCGAGGAAGAGTTTCCACTGCTCCTTGTCCGAGAAGAACGGCATGGAATTTTAATCCTCCGTTCTCCGCATGGGATATCACGTAAAAGCCATACGCTCAAGCCAGCCCCGTAAGCCGAGAAAAGTACGACATCTTCGCTAGTGGATCCTTAAGAAATTATGATGCTTGAAAGTCAATCTCGAGTTTCTTCTCCCGCAATCGCGCGGTCCAAGATGTCGGTTTGTATTTGTAAATTCTGGGAAGTCGTTAGAGGGGAAGATAGGCATGTCTAGGAGGGCCATGGAAGGGGGACTCAGAAGTGCACAGCCCATCACTGAAGTATAAGTTTAAACGGCACGCGGAAGCTGCAAATTTATTTGCGCACGTCAGTGGTACCTGCTACTATCAAGTTCTATTTGCAGCTCCGTGCCAGTACTTACCGGTTCAGTGTCGACCTTCTCCCCATCGGAAGCCAGTAGGGTAAGAACACAGAATCCGAGTGGCGCGAAGAAACTGCCAGTACCAGGACGGATTCGATGGTTTCGACTAATATCTTGGTTAAACACTGCTGCCCGTGGTTAGAGCTAAAAGATGTTTCGTCATCCCGGGCCAAGCGGGAGGCCCGTAATAGTAATCTGAGGGTTCCTCCGTCACAGTGTTGTCACGGTATTACCCACAGAGGAAATAGGCATCACTTTATAAACCGTCTCCTGTGCGTGTACCCCCTAATAAAGCATTTATGTCTCACGATTAAAAGACCATCAATGCTACCTCGTCATCATCCCGACGCCGAACGGTGTCTACCTTTCTCCACTATCTCTTTCTACACCTTCAAATCCTCTGCGAGCGTCGTCGACGATGCTGTCAAAGCGTGTAGTAACAGCAGCGCATTTGCGTGTGCTTTCCGGAACGCGGGCAGTCCGGACGTCTACCCTATCTAGCAGCTGGTAAGTCATGCACTTTTGACAGCTGCGTCCTGATGTGTGCTGAAGTCATATTTTCTTTTTCCTTTCTGTGCGGCATACAGGCAAAAAGCTGGTTCATATGGATTGCGCTCGCAGTTTCACTCCACGCGCCTCGTTCAAGGTTCGCGACGCGCCCCAATTTTTTCAAACGCGTGTCCCATGATCAATTCTAGACGAGGTTGTGAAGGTCCCTACGATGGCCGAGTCGATCTCAGAGGGCACTCTGAGGCAGTGGCAGAAGAAAGTCGGTGATGTGGTAGAGGCGGACGAGGAAGTCGCCACGATTGAGACTGACAAGGTACGACGTGGTTTATCGTTTCCTTCGGGCGCCGTGGTTTCGCTATTCTTGTGCCAGTTGCTGCGAGAACTGAGGTGCACTATGCACGTGCACACATGGCATTGCTATATTTGCACTCGACTGGAGCCAGAAGCAGGGCCTTCTTTTCGGAGAAGGGCTCCGGGCGTGTCGGGTTCCATGAGACGGCCTATCGCGAGCCGAGTTTCCACGTCGCACTAGCGCACCTTCATGCCCGAGGCAGCCTCCCGGTTACGTCTACCTTAGCAGGAAAGCGGCACGGACCTTCATGTGCTGTGTGCTGCGCAGAACCATTTAAATGACGTGATCACTTCATATCCGCTTTATCTTCTCATACGCACCTGTTTCTTATGAAAATATACTCAATGGATTTTTATAGATCGACGTCACGGTTAATGCACCGAAAGCTGGCAAGATCACAGCCCTCCTCGCCGAAGAGGATGACACCGTGACTGTCGGCCAGGATCTTTTCAGGATCGAGGCCGGAGCATCCGGAGAACGTGAGACGGTCTGACTGTATATTTCAGACATTATACTTATTATTACGCAGCCTCATCCTCCGAGAAGCCGTCAGAGGAGCCCAAAGAGCAGGAGGCTCCCAAGGAAGAGCCCAAAGAGGAGTCCAAAGAGCAGGTATCGAAGAAAGACTCCGAACCCCCCGCACCAAAGGAGAGTGAGAAACCCAAACAACCCACTCCACCACCGCCTCCTAAACCCAAACCGACGGAAAAGAAAGAGAAAGACGCGGACAAAGAGAAGGCCGCCGCTCCGAAAGCTCCCGGTGCACGCACGGAGTCGCGCGTAAAGATGTCGCGTATGCGTCTGCGCATCGCGGAGCGTCTCAAGGAGTCTCAGAACGCCGCAGCCTCGCTGACGACGTTCAATGAGATTGATATGTCCGCGCTGATCGCGTTTCGCGCGCGCTTCAAGGACCAAGTCCTCAAAGAGCACGAGGTCAAGCTCGGTTTCATGAGTGCGTTCGCAAAGGCGTCGTGCCTCGCACTCAAGGAAATCCCTGCTGCAAACGCGTCGATCGAGGGCGACGAGATCGTGTACCGCGATTACGTCGACTTGAGCATCGCGGTCGCGACTCCGAAGGGTCTCGTCACACCCGTCGTGCGCAACGCAGAGACAATGGGCTTCGTGGATATCGAGAGGGAGATTGCCGCGCTGGGCAAGAAGGCGCGCGACGGCAAGCTCTCGCTCGAGGATATGGCCGGGGGCTCCTTCACCATGTTCGTCTTCCTTACAAAAAGGGCATCTAGATAATTGCTAACATGATCTACACCAGTTCTAACGGCGGCGTCTTTGGCTCGCTCTACGGCACGCCCATCATTAACCTTCCGCAGGCGGCTGTTCTCGGTTCGTACCGCACACTTGCTCCGACCTGACATTAAACCACCTAACCGTACCGTGCGCACTTTTCTTTAGGCATGCATACGATCAAGGACAAACCCGTCGTAGTCGACGGCCAAATCGTTATCCGCCCCATCATGGTCGTCGCACTGACATACGACCACCGACTGCTCGACGGCCGCGAGGCCACCACCTTCCTCGGTGCGTCCTACTTTGTTCTCTGAACCATTCACGGAAGAAACTCACGCATTTTTTATTTATTCCCTATTCCTTCAAACGTTCCGGACCTCTTCGCAACCTCACGTGTGAACAGTCAAAGTCCGGGACTACATCCAGGACCCACTCAAGATGCTGCTCGCATAGACGGAGACGGCCTCCGGTTCTCTCCACACGCAACGCCGCTTGTTTGCTACTTTCGCTTGCATAACGCATCCCTTACCCTCTAATACACTTTACAAAAATATATTTCCTCTCCTACTTGCGCGCGTACGCACATCTACACGAACGCGTAAGTGCAAGTGTCAGTATAAGTATAAGTGCGCCTATGTTGTTTGAGTGTTTGAGTGTTTGTTACGCGCTCTGCGCGCCGCGTCTAGTAAGCCTACAAGCATATATCATTATGTACACCGGACCATGGATCATCCCCAACGGGTTCCCTCGTTCTTCACAACGTTCTTCACAACAAAACAAAACAAAACAGGGAAAGGAGACGAGACGAGATGAGACGAAATGAGAGAAAGAAAAAAAGAAGTTCCGTCGCACGAACTCATAATATATCTAGGCTTCCAAGCACGGAATCTTCATGCTCATGCCCATGCTCCCAAAACCGAGCCCACTAGACCCGTTCTAAGGAGCTTGGAGAAGCTTGGAGAAGCGCGAACCTCAGTCCGAGTGGTCCGAATCGACCACTCCGAGTCCCACCCTCGCATTCGCATCCGCATGGTCACCCTCGGCTTCGGCCTCGGCGGGCGTACGAACGAGCGCAGTGCCAGTCTTGTCTTTGTAGAACACGATCGCACCTGGACGATAGAGAACCAAGGTGAGACGAGAACGGTGCGAGCGTAAGAGCGCAAGACGAAAAAAAAAATTTAATTAATTAATTAAAGAAAGAAAAGTAAAACACGTACCCTTAGAGTCGACATACTGACAATGCCTGTGGTTCTCCCACAGCGCCTTGAATACAGGCGTGTTGCACTCGTAGTAGTCGCGGCCTAGCACTTCCTTGGCGTGCGCGGTCGCTTCTTCGAGGTGGTCTGTTCGTGTTCGTCGATGGAATGGGGGGTGAGGAAATGAGCGACGGAAGGAAGAAAGGAAGGAGGAGGGGGGGAAACGCGGGACGTACAAAAAGGCATCTTAGGGAAGAAGTGGTGCACAACATGGAAATGCGCGACCTAGAAAATATCAAGCAATTTAGCAACCGTTTTAAATCAGCAACCGCAACCAAGTTTTGACTCGCAGTATAGAGAAACAGAGGTACATAGAAAGAGAGGTACAGAGAAAGGGGAAAAGAAGAAAGTAAGAAAAAAAAGGCTGGCCCTCCTGTACTCACACCATGCAAAAAGAACTTTCCCATCCAGCCCAAAAACGCTCTATCAACAGTCGCCAGCGCGCCCCTCGCATACGTCCACGCCTCCTTCCTATAATGCGGAATCGCCGCGTCCGTGTGCTGCAGGAACACGATCATCGTGATCCAGTTGTTGAGCATGAACCACGGGATGCCGTAGAGCCGCCATATCGCTGCAGTCGAGAGCCCCAGGGAGGAGGAGGCGGAAGAGAGCGAGAGGAGGAAGAGCGTGAGGAGGATGCCGGCGTCGGAGAGCGCGATGGCGAGGCGCTGGTCTGCGCGGAAGAGGGTGCTGTACGCTGTTTTCGAGAGGGAGACATCCGAGTCAGCGTATTTCGCCAAAAGTCGAAGAGAGAGGGGAGAGAGAGGTACGCACGGTCAAAATGGGACGTCCATTGCGGGTACGTCGGCTGGCCGGAGATGTTGAAGAGGAGGTAGCCCTGGAAGCCGAAGGCTTGTTGTACGAGGAGCTGCGCGAGCTGGAAGATCGGTGTGTCCTCGACGAATTCCCAGAGGCCCAAGTTCCCGTGTCCATGTTCGCGTTCATGAGCGTCGGCGGAGGGGGGGTGGTCGCGTGATTTGGGTATCCAGCTGCAATGCAGCAGCAGAGGCAAACGGAGAGAAAGGCGCAAACAAAAGTCAGAAAATCGGTCTACGCGAGAGAACAATTGAACGGAACGGAACGCACTGCTCGTCCTTCTCCATGTGTCCATTATAGCGATGATGCAGGCGATGCGTGTACTTCCAGCTAAAGTACGGCGTGCCGAGGAAAGAGTGCAGGACCTGGCAAGGCGGACAGGATTAGCATATAGTCACGTGCGTTGGTTGGTAGGGGATGGAGAACTTTGACGTACGAAGCCGACTGCGTCGTTAAGGACGGGATACGGCGAGAACGCACTATGGCCGCACTGTACGAGTTTTCAGCAAGGTTAGAGGTAAAAACGGGACCGGACGAACCTCGTGCGCGATGACCCAGAGACCAGTGAACGTCAAGCCCTGGAACCACCAACTACCGGAAGCAGAAAGAGCATCATCGGAACAGTGCCCAGCAGTCGGCGGACGATCAAAAAACGCACTACGAGCACCACATAGCTCCACGAAGGGCAGCGAAATACACAGCCTGCGCTCCAGGCGCAGCCGCGACTCTGCGGGCCTCAAGAACGGCGTCGAAGCTCCAGGCGGCGTAGGCGAGTGCGGCAGCCATGAGGACATCACGGGCGGTGTGGTATAGGGAGGTGGAGGCGTGTCGCTCGAAGAGGCGGGCAGGGATGGCGTTCTTGATCTGGGAGACGGACCTAGGACGGACAAGACGTCAGGATGATGGGGGGTGATTGGGTCGGGGCCCGGGCGGGCAGGACTTACCACTGGGGCACGTGGAACGTCTTGGGCTTGTCGAGACACTGCTGGCACATGATGGGAGAGGACAAGAGACAAAGCTGAGAGGGTATACGAGCGAGCGAGCGAGCTGAAAAGGACGAGCTGAGGCCGGCGCACAAGTAGCTAGTGCATTCATACAGTGTGATACTAGCATTTCATAAGAACCGGGCCGAGACCGCGGACGGGCATAGCATTAAACGTTTGACCCGGAGATAACAATACATGGACAATCCGGCTATCTAACATCACGCCTCGGCTCCCAAAGCGGCCAGCAAACACAAACCCGCTCCCACACCCACGATCGCTGGGCGCTCTGCAATTAGATTACCTATTAGCCAACATCCGAGATTGCCGCCCCTGCGCACACCCCGCATTGGGCAGGTCGCATGTCTTGCAGCACTCGCCGGGGTCCCGACTGAGCCTCCACCGCGGCTGCGGAAGCAAAAAGGTATACACACGAATTGGGTATATTCACATGTAGACCCGCTTTCTACTACTCGATTATTACATCCGAGATCATCCTCGTGCGGTTCTTCTCTCCTAACGTCCTTCTCCCAAGCTTCCTCCAACTTGAGGATCCTTCTCTCCACCCCTACCCGTACGCGCCCACTAGTGAGGACCACTACTCGAAACCATGTCCTCCCCCGCGGTCGACCCTGTCCTCGCGCCCAACGAGAAGCCCCCCGACTCCGAGTCCGCATCCGCTCCCTCGACTATCCAGCCCGCAAAGCAAGAACAACTCCCAGCCCGTGACGCCGACACCGACGCAGATGCACTCGCCTCTCCAAAGCAGAAACGCGGAGCCGCCTTCTGGGCCACAATCTTCGTCATCAACATCACTTACTTCGTCGCTCTCCTCGAAACCGTGCGTCTCCAAAGATTAATCCCACCTTACCCACACCCACCTCAAAATACCACCAGAGCTCGATCTCCACACCCCTCCCCACTATAATTAGTGACCTCCACGGGACAGACTTCGTATGGACCGGCGCAGCCTACAACATCGCCGCCACCGCCATGATGCCCACCACCGGCGGGCTCGCCCAAGCATTCGGCCGTCGCCCCGTCATGCTCGGCTCCCTCCTCTTCTTTTCCGTGGGCAGCGCAATGTGCGGAGCTGCTAATTCGGACAAGCTGCTCGTTGCTGGCCGAAGTGAGTTTTCGAAAAACCTTCGCCTTTACACTTGTCACGAAAGAGATCGAGATTTGGATCTGACACGCGCCGTTTCTGCGTAATCGCGATTGCGGTTTGCGCCTTTTTTTCTTTTTCTTTTCCACAGCTGTACAAGGCGCAGGCGGCGCAGGCCTCTTCTCAATGTCGTATATCATCCTCTCCGACATCGTCCCCCTCAAAGAACGCGGTGCCTTCAACGGGCTCCTCCAGCTGTAAGCATATCGAAATCATACTCCCCTCATCTCTTTCAATACTCAGACAAACTCCAAACTTAAACCTAAACTTAAACTCGAATTCGAAATTCATTAAAACGAAATTAATCTACGAAAAAAACAGCGCATGGTGCATCGCAGCAGGAATCGGACCCGCCCTCGGCGGCGCTCTTGCGCAAGGCGGGAACTGGCGCTGGCTCTTCTGTAAGTCCTCTTTCGGATTTCCATGTTTCTCGTTTCTCCTCCTGTCTTTTATTTTGCCTAAGATTAACTCTAACTCTTATCCGCTCTCCCCTCCTCGCCGCAGACCTGAACCTCCCAATCGCAGGACTAGCAGCCGTACTAGTAGTCATATTCATGCACCTCAAAACGCCTGAGGGAAGCTTCTCCGAAAAGCTCAAGCGGATCGACATGTTGTGCGTTACCACCCACCAATCTCCAAAATTTCCAGGACCTTATCCACCCTTTTTTTATCTTATCCCGGGTTTTGATACTCAATGACCAAAACAAACTTACAGCGGCAACCTACTCGTAATGTCAAGCACCGTCTCAGTTGCCATCGCACTCACCTGGGGCGGCTCCGTCTTCCCTTGGTCCTCCCCACGCGTACTCGTCCCTCTCGTACTCGGTGCCGTCGGTCTTGGCCTGTTCCTGCTCTATGAAGCGCGTTACGCGCGCTTCCCGATCGTACCGTTCCATCTATTGAATAATCGTACGAGTCTTAGCGGGTGCGCGCATTTGTTTATTCGTAGATAGCATGTATACTGAGTGAGGGCGTCTACTAGGTTTCTCCAGAACACACTCGTTACCATCCCGTTCACCTCCCTCGTCTGTACGTCCCCTTTCCCCCCCAAACCCACTAGCATATACTAACCCCCCTCCTTCTCTCACAGTTTACCTCCCGATCTACTTCCAAGCGTGCAAAGGCTTCGGGCCCCTCCGCTCAGGCACAACAATATTCGCACTCGGGTTCAGCGTGGCGCCCATCTCAGTCATCGCCGGCCTCTCCGTCCAATTCACCGGTCGCTACCGTCCACAACTCTGGGCCGGCTGGGCCCTCGCCGTACCCGCCCTCGCGCTCCTCGGTACCACCGGAGTCGATACACCGCTGAGTAGGGTCGTGGGCTACCAAATTCTAGCGGGTGTGGGCTTTGGAGCGGTGTTTTCGGGGAGTTATTTCCCTGTGTTGGCGGCGGTGCCGGTGACGAGTGTCGCACCTGCCGTTGCGCTGTTTTCGTTCTTGAGGCAGTTTGGGCAGGTACGTAACCGTGTGGGAGGAGTTTCGACGCCGAAAGCTAAAAGCCTATATAGATCTGGGCAATAACAATCTCCGGCTCTGTCCTCCAAAACGTTCTCTCCCGGAAGCTCCCCGCCGACTTCACCTCTGTGCTCTCCTCGTCGGGCGTCTCAGTTGGGAGCAGCAGCGACATCGCGTTCGCCGTCATCCCCGCGCTCGCACACACCTCCGAGCCTTTGTTAGGCGAGATCCGGCAGGCGTTCGCGGAGGGGCTGCAGTTGGTGTGGCAGGTGCTGGCAGGGTTCGCGGGGCTGGGGCTGGTGGTGTCGTTGGCGATGAGGGGGCTGCCTTTGCATGGGACGACGGATAAGGAATGGGGGATTGAGGAGAAGGAGAAGAGGGAGAGGGAGAGGGGGGAGAAGGAAAGAGAGGGGCGGGGTGGGTGGGGTGGGAGCGGGAGCGGGGGTGGAGGCGATAAGATTGGGGCCTGTGATGGAGAGTACGAGTACGAGGACGAGTGAGACGGAGGTGCATGCGCATGCACTTGCGCAGGCGGAGGTTTGGAGTGGCCTTGGATCGATTGGACCTTTTGTGTTTGTGTAATAGTTTCTTGTGTTTCTTGTTATGACTGTTCTGATATGCATGCGTAATATTAATACTCTACTGCCTTCATACTCTACTTGTGTTAGCGTCAGCGATACGATATGGGTGCAGGCGTCGACGACGGACGATGCGACGAAAAGCGGATAAGAACCTAAGGTCAAATTTAAAGGTCGTTAACAAATAAATAAATAAATAGATGCTGTAAGTAGCGTTAGTAGCGTTATTGGACGTCGGGTTAAAGGAAGGGAAAGATGTTTTTAAATTTAAAGAAATAAAAGAAAGGAGGGAAAAAGGAAGAAAGGAAGAAAGGAGGAAGAAAACCTACGATGGCGCGCTGATACTACTAGTACTGGTGCTGACGTTACTCAGTCAACCCTACGAACATTAATATTAACGTCCCACTAGTACTCTATTAATACAGCGTATCGTATCGTATCGTACCACATCGTTCGTATCCAATCCAATCCAATCCAATCCAGTAACGACGAGCGGCGAGCAGCGGCGGCGGCGTTTTTGTGCTATACATGTACATGTACATCATGATGTATACACCGTCACGGTGTCCATCAACTTCAAATCAACCGATCATACCCTCCCCCGCCCCCGCCCTCCGTCCCCAGTTCCCCGTTCTTTTTTAAATTTAAATTTAAATTTTTTTCATTCGTGCGTTTTCGTCGGTGATCGACCCATCTCGGTTCTAAGTAGTACTCATCAATCAACCAATTAGGATACGGAAGTACGTGCCCGTGCCAGTGCCAGTGAGTTTGTGGTGTTTTATAAATGGTCGTTTGGCCACTGGCAGTCCCGTCCAGCCAGCCCAATCCAGCCAGTACTAGTCCAATCCAGGAAGAGTGGAGTGGAGTACATACTGTACGTGTATCTACAAATGTAGCGGTCTGCTGATTTGGTGCCGTACCGCGACCGCGCCGGGATCTAAGTGGGATTACTATTCCTATTCCTATCGCAGAGCTAGAATGCACATGGAACATGGAGCATGGAACACCGTGCCGTGACGGACGTGGTGATCCAAAAAAAATCTAATGATTTCATCAACACAGTACTAGTGACATCAATTTTCAATTTTACTGAAAAAAACTGCAAGCCACCACGTTCGTGCTCCCATTCGCGTTCGCGTTCGCATGTCTTTTTGTGGCTCTGGGTGTGGCGTAGGTCGGCTATCCGGGGACGAGATTTACCCGGGGGCCGTCTGCCTGTCTGTCTGTCTGTCTGTCTGTCTGTCTGTCTGTCTGTCTACCTGTCTGTCTGTCTACCTGTCTGGGCGAGCAGACGGGGGTTCTCCGGTTCGTGAATTCGGATTCGCGTAATTCCATCTTTGCACGGTGGCGTGCCTGGATAACATTTCTACGGATGACTCGTAACGAGGGCAAGAGTGGGGCGAATCCCGAACCCCGGCCCCAGGCGCCAAATTCAAATCCAAAGTGACAGGCTCTCCCCCTCCCCGAGCATCACCCGAACAAAAACGGCCGCAGTTCGCAATCACAGTTCTCACGCCATTAATTAATGCTACGGCCCTCAAGAAAGAAGCGTGTATCTGTCCCTTTTTGCGGTCCCACATCGCCCATCGCCCATCAGCCATCAGCCATCACTTGCATTCTTCAAATCGAGTGGAGCCGAACGTGCTGTATCAAAGAGGGTAGGCGTTTGTGTGGCTGGGCCGTGCCGCCGCGGGGGCACGCCGAGCGCCGAGCGCCGTGGCTGTGCATTGTCGAGTGGAGGGATTTGCTTCCGAAATGACACTTTGGACAGGTCATCGCGATCGCGATAATGAATATGAATATTGATCTTGATCTGAGATCTAGGCCCCTTTGAACCCTAAACCCCGGACCCATTTTGCGTCCCTGATCCTGATCCCTGACTCGCTCCAGCACATACGGCCCTGAGCACACGCAGTCAGGCTCAGGCTCCGACAGAGCTTTCCACAGGTAAAGAAGCCTGCGCTGACGAGTGATGCTTGTTCGTCGGAGCTAAATCCGAACCCGAGGACAAGAGCAGGTTGGGTAATACGCCCCTCGTCATCATTACCAACTGCTCACTCAGCATGTCTATTCTTGCGATAAGGGGCGTACGCTCGGCGTTGTGGCTCGGCTGGGCATATGCATGTTGGGTTACTCGAATCTCGCTATTCCCGCTCCAGATATTAATGACCGCGACCACTGATGATCTTACTAGTGCTTTCTGGTAAGTATCCTACTTGCCGCTAACTAGTTCCCCCTCCATGCGCGCAGCACTACAAAAACGCTTCTCCACTCCGCGCTGGTTCTCCTCTCTACGCGCAAAACCTACCTCTCCCGCTCCTACTTCTGCCCCCGCCACAGCAGCACCAGCACCAGCACCAGCACCAACACCGACAATAACAACAACAGCTCCGCCAACCGCCCCAGCTACAGCTACAGCATCCACCATGGTCGAAGGTCCAGTTGTCGTACGCCGCTCGCCTCCCTATCCCTGGTAGTGGTACACTAACACCTACACCGACAGGTCACAGGCGCGTCGGGTTTCCTCGGCTCGCACATCATCACGCAGCTCCTCGCCCAAGGCACCCCCGTCCGCGCGTAAGTACCCAGTCCCATCAGTACCACCAGTACTAATCCTAATCCTCGTCTTACCTCCACCCTCCACCCCCCCCCCCCCCTCCCCCCTAAACCACAAACAGCCTCGTCCGCCCAGGCAAAGTCGAATTCATCAAATCCATCTTCCCATCCAAAGAAGTCACCGTCGCCACCCTGACCGACATCTCCACCGACGACCTCAGCGACGCCTTCGTCGGCGCGTCCGCCATCATCAACTGCGCGTCCCCGCTCGCTACGCGTGGCACGCCGCAGCAGACTGTCGATGTGCGTTCGTGTTTTTTTTTTGGACTCTTTTTGCGATCGATCCTGCGCCGCCTGTTACTTTTATTATTATTTTGCTTTTGTTTTGTTTTGTTTTTGGCGCGCATACATCCGGTACTGGTTACTAATTGCTGTCTGTACCTACAACCAACTCAACAGGCAAACGTCCTCGGGATGGTCAACGTCCTGCGCGGCGCGCTCAAAGCGGGTGTGTCAAAGGTCATCATCACCAGCAGCTGGGCCACGACTATCAACCGTGCGTTCTCCGTCTTTCTTTGAATTTATCACCGGACGTGGACTTGTGCGTTAAACATACTGACTGAGATTGATTGGTTCATCGTTCTCTAGCGGACTTGTCGCAGCAGTACGCAGGTCTATCGTTCGGCCAGGATTGTACGTCGTTTTGATTTTAGAATCGTATTTACTACCTTTTTGCAAGGCGCTGACTGCTCCTCTCTTCTCCTCCTTTTCCGCTTTCACTCCCGCTCCCGCCCCCGCTCCCGTTTCCGATCTCGCGCACAACTCCAGCCTGGGGCGAAGTGACCACCGAACAAATCCTCGACGGCACGCGCAACCCCGTGTACGTCTACCTCGGCGCCAAGATCATCGGCGAGAAAGCCGCATGGGAGTTCGCAGAGGAACACCCCGAGATCGACCTCACCACCAGTTGCGTCTCTTCCTCCCCCTCCCCTTCCTCCCCCTCCCTTCCTCCCCGCGTACACCACGTACCAAGTACCAAGTAAAATAAAATAAAAAGCACCAAGCACTAACGCACCCCCACAGTCAACCCGCCCTTCCTCTTCGGACCCTACATCCCCGGCGTCGTGCCCTCCGGGCCAACCGACATCGGGACCAACCGCTTCCTCTACCGGCTCATCGCCGGTCCCCCGGGACGCCCCCTCCCACCCGACCTCTCCCCCTACTACATCGACGTGCGCGACTGCGCGCGCGCACACATCGCCGCCCTAACCGTCCCCAAAGCCGCACCGGGCGCGCAACGCACGAAGCGCTTCCTCGTCATCGCAGGCGCCGTCACGTGGCGCACCGTCACGGAGTGGCTGTACGAGACGCGTCCCGAGCTGCGGGAGAGGCTTTGCGATGTGAGTGGGGGCATTTATCTGCCGGAGAGTATTTCGAAGAATGATGTGGAGCCGGCGGCGCGGGCGTTGGGGATGAGGGAGTATATACATTGGAAGAAGATGGTGCAGGATGGGGTTGATGATTTTTTGGTGTTGGATGAGAAGTGGACGAGGGAGGCGAGGGAGAGGGAGGAGAAGGAGAAGGAAAAGGAGGCGGCGAGTTCGAAGATTTGAGTGAAAAGCGTGAGGAGGAGTATTGGTGTAGGTGTAGGTGTATTTTTGAAGATGGGGATAGAAGTTGGTACTAGTGTGTTTTAACGTTATTAGCAAGACAAAACAAACAAAACGAACTTGAACATGTTGCACTCGTCTTTCGTCATTCGTCGAACGCGCGATCAATAATCACATGTACATGTATGCAGTCGCATCAATCAGCCTCATGAGTCATGACGATATCCAAGTACCCAAGTACCGTATTTGAGCAAATTCGTACCGACGTCTCCGAGTCGGTAGTAACTGCAGTAGTGGCAGACTGCTAAACACATGCAGCCATCAGCCATCTCGGGCCGAGTCGTTCAGTACAACTACACAAAATGAAAAAAAAAAAAAAATTAGGTGGACTCAATGCTCATGCTCATGCTCGAGCTGAATCACTGGCAGCCCGAGTACGACGCAGGGCCAGTGTACCAGTGTATCACGTCCGAGTCATCATGACTTTACCGTACTGTACTGTACAATGTACTGTATATTCGAGTCCGTATATCCGTATACTGTATACACGAGAAACGTATCACGATGTACAGTACAGTACAGTATATACGCTTGTGTCTAGCCTGAGTCCCGTGTCGTTCGTTCACTGCTCCAAGTCACCGCTCAACGCACTCAACAGCCCGAGGCTCAGGCCTTGCCAGGTCCAGTCGTAAGAACCAGTACTAGTACCAGTACCGATATACTGTACACATATAACATCATGATTGATTATAGATCCCATCAGTGCTTCAAATCCCGAATCCCGAGTCCCAAGTCCCAAGTGAGTCTCGAGTCCCTAGTCCAAAGCCGCAAGTCGCAAGTCGCAGGTGAGTCTGGAGCCCCTAGTCCGAAGTCCCGAGTTTCCCGACCCGACTCCCGGCCACTACTCTGTTGATCCCGTCTGCATCCATCTACGACCGCGACCGAATCCCATCCTCTGCCGTTTCGTGATTCTGAGACTGGTCCCTCCGAGTCGGTCTGGCGCAATACGCAGCGATAGAAAGAGCAAGGGCAAGGGCAGTAGCAAGAGCAATAGCATTAACAATAGTTATAGCTTTCAGTACCACCGAGAAGTCCGAGAGCCGAGAATCAAAACTGGTAATTTTTCCATGATACACAGACAAGTCAAAGCCTAGGAGAGCGACCTGTAAGCCCAGCGACCAGCAACCGGCAGCGGCAGCAGCGGAGGAGATACAGTATACAAAAAGCCAAAAAAGTAAATTCAAAAAAGGGCAAGAAAGACAAAAGAGATAAAAGGAAACGCCCACAACCCCCCAGCGTCCAACCCGGATTCCAGATTCCAGATTCCAGATACCCGTTTAACCCCTGGCTGGGCCGGGGGTGCTGAGTGCCGGCAATTTGAAGCAGAGGATAGAGCCACACACGACTCGTAATCGTATGCATCCGAGTCATGGGCGGCCAAAATCAACGCCGCCATAAAATCGGACGGTGATGGCGGTCTTCAAAAAAATGAGTCGTCACCCCCCCTCGTTGAGGTCCTCATTAAACTTGAAGGTGTTACAGTACTAGCGTGGCAGTCGCACGCCCTTTGGTTCCGGCAGGCTGGCTTCCAGTAGTTGTAGTTGGGACGACAACGACAAGCTAGGCCCGGGGGCACTAATTTTCTTTCATCGACGGCAGTACTAAACAACCAAGGACAAGGACGAGGACGAGGACGGGTACGGGGCAACTTAATTTCACCCCGAAGAGCGGTCGCCGTTCACCGTTTTGACCCATTGGTCCAATAGCAGCTTGAAGTGAGTGCGCTCGCTCGCTTCCCCCTCCGTCTGGCCTTTATCTTTTATGTATCTGGATCTGGATCTCCGCTTGACACGAATGAGCGAATGAGCGAATGAGCTGTTGCAGTGCAGTGCAGTTCCCAACGGAGGTCTTTTGAGACCTAGAGGGGAAAGGCAAGCACAGATAGGTGATCTGGGATGGTCAATGCGTAAACACGTTTAGTATTCCAGCCTAGATCCAACAGACTTGGAATATATAACGTCGATCAGGCCGACCGCAAGGGCGGCTAGGCCTGCATTCATTGCATTTTTGAATGGACAAAGAGTAAACCCGAAGTGTGTCTTTAAACCTGAACTCAGCACTTGGGGCAATCCTCGTCCTTTTATTTAGCACACGGAACTGGTTTCTGCTTTTTTTTGAGAGAGAGAGAGTTCGTTTGGTGGGTACGTTGCTAGTATAGAGTGCGCGCCCCTTTTTGTATCTGTCAATATTAATAACGATTTTGAGTCGAAAACGTACATGTATGTCAATGGCCTCCATGATTTGAAGGGATACGGTATGCACACACCTGCCAAGACGTCGATTGTAGCAATGCCAACCAGTATCCAAGATATTTGCCCAGGCGGACGAAAGCGTTGGGGCTTGGTTCGCCCGAACGACGATCCGAGTCCGTGAATCCATCCTTGAAGTCCTATAGGTCGTCCGATGCAACGTGCGTCTGTTCGGAATTAGAGCGAGCACGGTTCTCCTAGACGACGTCGAGGCCCCTGG
Source organism: Coniferiporia sulphurascens (assembly GCA_002794785.1). Taxonomy (NCBI): domain Eukaryota; kingdom Fungi; phylum Basidiomycota; class Agaricomycetes; order Hymenochaetales; family Hymenochaetaceae; genus Coniferiporia; species Coniferiporia sulphurascens. The sequence continues at coordinate 1,595,927 of NBBA01000010.1, read as the reverse complement.
CGCTGCATTAATATTCTTCCCCGTAGATAGCGATAGCGGCAGTACAGTTTACTCTTTGTGAGCGCGACCAGTCTGGCGTGGGAGGATTGATTGGCAGGACAGCGAGACCCTAGCGTTAGATTCAAATGGCACGTTGCTGAGCCTGAGCCTGACGGGCCGGAATGTTCCGCAGCCCCTCGGCAACCGGCTACACATGTTGCCGGTTGTCCATTATTGCACGCCGCTCAGCTTCTACAAACCACTTGATGGTATTAATATTCCCTGATACCTCAGTCGGGGTACTTTTATTATCCGTGTCCCAGCACAGTCACAGTTCCTCACGCCATTCAGATTCCGTATCCTATCCCTTGATGCTGAGAGTGATCGCAGAGCAAAAAACGCCAGCAGGAAGACCAATCCTGTAACACAGCCGCAAATAGGCACCCGCTGGTAGCAATTGCGAAGAAATCCGCACCTCCCGCGTGTTATTTAACCTGTGCGCTTCGCAGTAGGCTGACTGCACGCCTCCAAGCTGCTGCTTCCCCTCCTAGACCCCAGGGTTGCCTCCCTCCCCCACCGCCGTCTAAAGAACAACTAATGGCTTCCCCGAAATTACAAATACAGTCCCACATTTTCGACGCGCGCGACTTCAGCGGGAGGAACCTCAAACCGACTTATAAGCATTACACGCTCGCGAGGGCTAACCGGTCCGCCAGCGACGAGGTCGTGCTCCTCTTGGCCCACGGAGCCGGCTTGCGTAAGTTATTCGACCTTCACGCGACTGTGTAGCTAAGGCCCCGTGCCATTCCTCACAGACAAAGAGCAATGGGAACCTTTCCTCGAGGATCTCCAGCGTCTCCAACTCGAGTCTCCCGGAGACACTGAAGTCGTGGAAGCGTGGGCGGCGGATTGCCCAAATCACGGAGAGGGCGGCGTGGTAAACGATAGGGAGCTGTACGAGAAACCCGGGCTCATAAGTACGCGTCATTTACTGTCCGCCTGTTCACTGTATTCTAATAAGTCTGGCATATTAGCTTGCGCGGACTTCGCTCATTCATTTCACTGTCTCCTCGACTCTGAACACTGGAAGGGCTCTTCCCGCCGACGACTTGTACAAGTGGGACATTCTGCGGGCGTAATTGCAAGGTACGCCCTCCGAATTGCCTTCCGCCTAATCCCCAACGGCGCCAGGCCTACAGTAGGCTAACGCGTTTCCCCCAAACCAACTCGGAAGCATAATCGCAATGCGACATTACATCAAATCGGGCGAAGTGCTGCCCTTTAGCGAGTTCGTTATCGTGGACATGATACCCAAGTCCATGCCTTCGCGCGCCGACGACGCAGTGGAGGTGAGCCCGGTCAGCGCGGTGGCCCTCGTCGAGCCGACACGCAGACGGAAGGATGTGTGGAAGTCGCGAGAAGAGGCGCACGGCAACCTTCTCCAGCGGTTACCCTGGCGAACATGGGACCCGCGCTGCCTATCCTCATTCGAGGTACGCTCACAAGTCCACACCCTTTCCCATCTACTCTACCTCACGCGCATTGATATTCTTCAAAAATCCACGGTTTCCGTTCCGTCACGTAGAAACACGGTCTGCGCACTCTACCCGTACCATACTACCCCGACCTGAAAGAGGGCGTCACCCTGAGCTGCCACAAGATCCAAGAAAGCGACTCGTACAAGAACGCCGGGGAGGCAAGCGAAGCGGCCTCTTACCTACCCGAGCTGACGAAAGTCCTCCCCGTGCATGTCGTATACGGCGAGCTTAGCCCTTTCGGGTGCGTGTCTTCCGTTAGCAGTTGCACTTGTCACATTTCGTTGCGCTCATGACATGTGTGGTTCTTACCTTAATTCAGCTTCCAAAACGACGAAATCGTGCGCTGCACAAAGAGTAAATCCATACGCTACGCATCGGCTCATACCATACCCGGTGCCTCGCACCTCGTACGTGCCTTTGCAATAATAATAATGCCCGACTTGACTTTCACCGTACTAAACCTCCATGCTATGTGTTTCACAACCGACAGGTCGTGCAAGACCAGCCCGCCGCCCTTGCCCAGCACGTCCTCAAATTACTACGCCGCGAATACATCACCCTCACCAAAGTGGACAGCAGCAGCACTAGTACTGACTCGGACTCGGATGCCGTTAGCACCATCAGTAGGCTCTAGCAAGGCGGCGACTTCGGGTGGAGCGCCTTTCGCTTTCGCGCGCTTTTGAGATCTGGCACTAGTACTGTCTATGGAAGGCAGATGTCACCGGTCTACCCGTCTCTGTCTCTGTTTTTTTCTTTGTTTTGGCATCGCTATCACGGTCTCTCTAGAGCCCAGATTAGCGCTCGTCACGTACGTAGTATGTACCGTATTTATAGGATACACGGTGGACAGCCTGGGGTGGATCGTAGATACAGTACGTCTAACAGCCGTGCTCTTCACTCGCACTCCACCTCTAGATCTATCTTTTATCTTGGGCGATTAGAATAGCAATTAGAATTGCAATTGATCCGACCTAGGGATCGGGCGAGGCCTCCACGAACATTGAACGTTGACAATTGAATGTCTGTAGCCAGACAAGATCTAGGTCTAGAGTCTGAAGTCCGAGCTCGAATAGACTTTTCCCGGACTTTCAATTTGGGGGGTTTCCCTATTTTCCGTATTGAAAAATCGGGCGAAGGGAGGGCGGCCCGGGGAAAAACTGACGCCCCACACGTACGCTTCCGAGAAGAAAAAAAAATAAGCCGCAAGAAGTTCTGAAAAGGAGGCGTCGGGTGAACTATAAGGGGTGTCTAGCTCAGTTGGTAGAGCGCACGCTTCGCATGCGTGAGGTCAGGTGTTCGATTCGCCTGTCATCCATTTCTTTTCCTTTGCTTTTGCTCTTGCTCTTTCTCTCTCTCTACCTTAGACCCCCGGCCTTACTTATCTTCTCAAGACTCGGAAGCGAGCAATTAATATTGTGACGGACTATAATAATACTGTAATACCTCTTCAGGTCATTTTTTATATTTTGCTAGTATGATGACAACAGTGAAAAAAAAACGGTTGATTTGAGTTAAAGGATACATACAGGCTCTCCCTAGTAAAGCATATTGATACACACTCAGGCTGTAACAACAACTTGAAGCCGCGTCTAAAACCACATGTGTATATGCATTATGTATTGCAGACGAAAGTACAAACAACAAATGATAAATACGTCCGTATAACCGTACCAAACTCGAAAGAACAACAGATTGCATTGGGCCACAACAAAGGAGAGGCGTCGCGGCAGCTCCGTTGTAGCTCAAGTCGTGCGAGGGGAGGGTGGTTGCATCTACACGAAGGAAACTCACCAGAGGAGTAGCACAAAACACAAGACAAACCAATATACATACATCATAACCGTCCATACCCCATAAAATATCGAACCCAACTTCCACTTGTACGCAGCACACCAACAGATATCTATAATTGAGCAGTCCGCAACCGCTCACGCATGCCGCGAATCCACGGAGTTCATGTCGCTCATCATCATCGAGTTCCCAGTGCCTTTACTATCCGTGAGGTCAACGACAGAATCGACGTGCGTATGAGAGTCTGTGTTGACAGAGACGGCGACAGGGAGAGCGACGGCCTCCTGACGTTAAAAGCATAATTCGCAGCGAATGAGTAAAACGATACGAATGCATCTCGTCTCGATAAGAGAAAGAGTCGGCAAGGCGAGGTGGGGGCTTACCTTGCGGTCGGCATCGAAATTAGGGAGCATGCTCCGCAGTTGTTTCGAGCGCAGGGAGGGCATTGTGACGGCGTTTGTCTTCTGGCGGAACATCTCACGCGCGTTCAGCGTTGCGAGGAGCGAACAGAAGTACACTTCGATCGTCAGAGAGGGGATCGCATCAGCTGATGCAGATCCTGCCGTAGTTAAGCGAGGGGGGAACTCACGCTTCGACGACACGAAGAAAAGTGCCATGAAAATGTAATTCGTCGGTAGCGCCAAGAACTAATATGTGTCCGGATCAGATAAAAGCTCCAAAAAAAAGTGATTGCGCCATAAGAAGCAAAAGAAACGTACCGTAACGAAGCAGACGATATTCAGACACGTAGTCAGCAGACTCGCGTTGATGCAGTACAGCATAAGGACGTTGATGATCGAATCCGTTCTAAAGAGCACGGGAGATCAGGGTCGTCCATCGACTTCTGTGTGTTTAACAAATACGGGACGCACCTCCGGATACCCGTCCGGTTCGTATATAGGAAGAAGCACAGAGCTGCGGTCATACAGATGTCGCTGACTGCCGCGATTGCCAGAGGTATGTAGACTAGAAACTGTGGTGAGGGCGTAAGTATGTCAGGCAGGAACTGGCGGATCACAACTCTGGAGGCTCACCGAGATACCGTGCATGGCCGCGAAGGAAGAGTGCAAAAAGCTGCGTCGAGATGTTAGCTTCCCCATTCAAACTTCTCAGCCACAAACGAGAGAGATATACGTACGATTCAACAGTGAAGGCTAGTTGAAGCTCTAGTCAATACACTATGTACAGGCATCATAGATAGCTACGCACCCATCCCAAATGCTATAGGCCTTTGAGTAAGTCTATTTCCCAATCCGAATGGTGACCAAGACGCTCACCAAAACTTAAGAAGCTTAAAACGGCCTACAGGGGCGCGATCGAAATCAGTACGACGAATCTGATGCCGACCCTGAGCATAATTTCTGGATACGCACTACAGGGAGCGTGACAAGCATTGATCCTCGGCTGACTGTGTTTTGTGGGTCAGTTCCGAATTCTACTTTTTAAAATTATTGTACTGACTGATCCATATCCTATATGCGAAGAATCTGCGTTCGAAAGCTTAGTGGGAGCCTCTCAGCAGAAGAATGAATAGACCCACAATCGAACGAAAAAATTCGAAATCATCTATTCAGGGATTAGTTAAGCCTTCTTTATTGGAAAAAGACGAAAAACATACCGTGATTAGAGTACAGCACTTCCAGAAATGATCTCGTTAGTCCTTTTTCAGAATAAACAACAATTTAGCATGTAAAGTTCTCACCGCCAGACTCCTGTAAGTCGGCGATCGCTGAATTAGACATTACAACCCTTTAAGCTAAGCTCTGCCTGCCTACCAGTATGTGCCAGACAATGCGACTGGGTTGTTGAAATTCTGAACGAGATAGTAATTGACCGTTGTGATGTTAAAGCCAAGGTGCATCGTGTTTATAATCCTTCATACAACACTCAAGGATTAGTCCCCAGGGATAGATCAGAGCAAAACAAGAAGCCTACCAAAGGATTCCGACCTTTGTACATGGGAACAAATTAAATTACTTTAATCAATGTGGCACAATGTCTGCACTCCGTTCAGATGACTTACAATCGCCTTGATCATGGTACTGTCATTTCTGGTCTTCGCATGCTGGTAGAACGTAAATGCCTGCACACAATTGATGCCGAACAAGCTGGAAGCAGGGGCGCACCCCGATGTGAGCTCAGATCAAAATCGAAATCGAGCGCCGAATAGCTTACATCGCGTTCCCAAAAGCACCGAGCTGCAGCAGGCCAACCGTATTGCTAAGAATCGACAAAGGTACTCCGCCAGGGGCCATGGCTACAGGCTGACTCGCTGTGGGCTCGGGCTCGGGTTCTGGAGGGGGGGTGCTGAACGAGCGGAGAAGCGGCGCTGACTGAGAGAAGAATCACGCCGCCTTTACCAGTGCGGTCACGCATGTTTATACTGAACTATTTGCGTATGCGGAAGCTGGTGCACGTGCAAAGAAGAAGAGGAGCCATACCGACAATAGACAAGGCGTGGATACCGGTGTTTGATCCCGTCAATTCCAGTGTTGATCGGAACCAAATTTCAAACGATGCGTGCCAGTGATCACGGCGCAGCAGCCGCGAAGGTGGAACGACACCGTCAATGCTGACGCGAACTACGCCCGCCGCCCGTCTGAACGATTCTTAGAGCCAATATGCCTGACGTTAAAGATCTTCTGATGATGATATCCGGTGTTTAGGTCTTCGAAGTAATTTTGGCCTGCGGGTGTAGTGCTATGATAGTTATCCGCGGCTCTTGCCCAGAAGACGGCCGGTTCGGGAATAATTGCCTATTGTGGTACCTCTCCCGGCATGTGCCGGGAGAACACCCTTGGTGCTGTCGGATTAGGCCGAGAGTCCGGATTCCGCAAATTGAATCATGACATTTAGGGGCTTACGAAAGGGTCCTTTCTCATCGGCTATGACTTGTGAGTGTTCTGTTGTCGTAAGTTTCAAGAGGCATCAGCTTCGAATACAATTTTCAGACGTAACGGAGTCTGGAATTACATTGCGTCTCACAGTCATCATACGGATTTGGGCGCTTCTCGCACTTTTCGAAGTTCAAATAGTCTGGTGACTGCTTCCAACGCGAACAGGTAACTTAACAGGAATGGCAAGAACATCACATTGTGAGGGGTGGAAGATGTTCGTCAAACTATAAGCAGAGTGCAAGGAGTAGAGTCAGTGACCATCAAGTCAATTCAAGGTACCCAACAGCAAAAAAAGAAAGGAATCGATTACAGACAGCCGCCAAAACGCCCTGGTCGCAGACAGCGCTGATGGAGCCCAGCCCAAAATCAACTCCACCCCTCAAGCTCGATTTCAGCATCCCCTGCTGCGATAGGGATAAGCCTCCTTACGTCCTCACTGCGCGCGGTCAACTCCATATGGAATGGCTTCGGCCTTCTAACGAGTCCCGGCGTGTACGCGGACGAGTCAGGCGGAGCTAGGGCGACTCCCATCTCATCAGTACCCGAAGAGATGTCGAACGCCCACAATATCCTGCCAATAAGTACATTGAATGAATAAAAATGAGACTGCAGTGCGAGGATCCCAAAAAACAGCGACACATACCGCGAGATGACGATGAACATCGATTGGACAGCGACATATTGGCCCGGACAGATGCGGCGTCCGAAACCGAACGGGATATCAAAGTCTACCAGTCGCGGATCGGTCGTCTCCAAGAACCTCTCGGGGCGAAACGCCTCTGCATCCGGGAAAAGTTCGGGGTCTTGACAAATCGCGCTGAGGGCGAAGTTAAGATCACGTGAGTTGGATCTGAAAGAAAACCGCCCTTACGCTATGTTCGCGTAGACAGTGGTGCCCTTGGGGATGAAATAACCCCCGTAGTAATCATCTTGCGTGAGGGAGTGAGGGATACCTGTCGGCGCAATAGGTCGCCAACTATACGCAAAAAAAGAACAATAGAAACCAGTTGTCAAGTTTTAAATCAGTCCTCTAGGGAACGAGAATAAAAAGTAACGGAACTAGTCACTAAGAAAGGGACGTACCGCAGGACCTCCTTGACGATGGCGCAGACGTAGGGCATAGCGGGCTCGTCTCCAAAGTCTGGCATGCGCGCACGTCCAACAGCGGCATCTATTTCCGCTTGCGCCTTCTTCGCACATGCAGGGTTGTGCAGCATCGCCACTGCGAAGTAACATAATTACCAGGCACAAGTGAATTAAAGGTTAATCAGTCAGTGGCCCACGACCGCAGAACTGGAAGGCTCGCTTACGCAGGAAGGTCTCCAAGCTACCCGAGACCTACGGATCGACGTTCCCATTAGCCTAACTATTGGAGGAGCAAAAGAATATATTTCGTACCGTGTCGATCCCTGCAGAGAAGGGCGAGCACGCGGCGTACGACATCTCTACCTCGCTTGCACCTTCCGCCTCTCCGGCGGCGGAGAGTGCGAGCATGCGCGAGCTCATACTCTCCTTCGCTATGCCTTCTGCTATCCTGCGCTGCACGTCGCGGAAGCATCCGACGTAAAGATTAATGTCTAGCAGACGTCTCTTGTCGAGCTCTCCACGGAACCATTGCAAGCATTTCTGCAATGCGGAGCCGTACCTGTTAGTAGAGCTAAAGACGGGCGTGAATGTAGTGCGGACATACGGGGAGTCGGAGAAGGATTGGCCACTTCAAAATAACTGTTAGTATCCGTCGGGGAGAACCCAGCATTTGCTTACCGAGTCAGCGAGATACCTTCCGGGAACCCTGATGCCGAAGGTTACTACTCTCTAGAAGCGATACCAAACAAATGTATAAAAGCTCACTGTGTCCTAAAATTAAGACAGCCCCAAATCAATAAATCATTTCTGTCTATCCAGGAATTATACGTACTCGCTAAAGGCTGTAAAAAGCGACCTTAAAATCAGAGTGGCAACTGTGATTGATGGACTGGAATTTACCTTTCATAGCCTTTGTATTTTCTATTACGACTTCCTCATCCAAGGAACTTATCCGAGTGCCATAGCTAATGGCAAAAGCAACTGACGTCCCAAACCTTTTATTGGGAACCTTGTCAGATCCTGTGAACTCACTATACCATAAGGACCATACCGCTTCAAAATGGCACCATATGCGTCCGGATTCTGCATGACTTCATTTAAGAGAATGCATGTCTCCAGTGATTGGAACTGGCGATAGCTCTGAGCGGCTTTTCCACGACCCATGCCTGCATGTTGCAGCTGTAAATAAATGCCGACGAGTTTGAGAGGTAGATGATCGAGAGTTTTCGGGCAGACGTACCTTCCTCCAACGCTTCCATCGGTCTCCGTATTGCATGGCTAACCCTCTCATGTTTCCCGCAAGTACCATTTGTCTGTAGGAAACTGTTCAATCACCGTAACAAGTAACTCACGCCCTCTTTCATATTTCCTTACCCCATAACCAGCACTGGACGACTCGAGTATATTTCTCCTCTCTTGTCCAAAATTTCGAATGCATCCTTTACAGAGTTCACAACTAGAAAGTTCCGATAAGGGGCTTTCCAATACAAAGGGATTGAGGTAGAGTCTCAACGCACCGACGACAGGCCTCCACCCGAAATATACGGAGATAACCGGACCTATCATACGTTCAGCTTATCTTGACACATTCCCAGCGGAATTGGACCATACGGACTGACCAAACTTCTTTGACCAGGCAAAAAACGTCTTCCATGGTTCGCCTGGTGAGATCTGGCTGCGGTTACCGAACAGGCCAGCCGGAGGGCCCGGGGGGAGCTTGCGCTGCCTCCGCTTCAGCAGATATATCGTAGAGAAAGCGACCGCAACTGCGACAACGTCTATGGTTCCTATGTGTATTGCGAAGCTCGACATCCTAGGAAGAGTGCTAGCTCCTATTGAATATCCGGATCTAAAGTCGCTAAAGGTCCCCTGTACGGAGGGCTCCTGTGTGGGACGAAGTTGCACGAACTGTTAAGCCTGGAAGAGATAACGGCGCTGGCGAGAGCGGCAGTGGGCGCGCAAGGAGTAGTCTTAACTCGGCGGAAGTGTATGGCAGCACTCAATAGTGGTCAGAAGTATGCGGCGGTGATCAGAATTACTTTAGTTGTGGGTAAACTTGCATGTAATGATGGAGAATGTGAGTTTCCGCGTGTATTTAGGTCATCCTGGAAGAACCCGCGCCCAACGTCATCAATCACTTGTTCCTCTCGCAGAAGACGAAAGGTTCACGGGGAGAGATCATCAAACGAACAGAGGCGGCGGCGGACCATGCCACTGCATCGTGTACTGATTACGGTAAGTACATCAGCTTAGTCATCATGGCTGTATAATTCTCCCGGCATCCTAGCCCAGAAGACGGACTGGGATAGCCGGGGCCAAGGCGTCCCATAGCTTCAATCTTTTTTCGGGCCCGGATATGGATTCGGTTCGCAAAAATTGTCACTTCAAGGCTGGTGTTGCTCTAACTAACATATGATTCTTCCCTCCAGCTGGATTTTCCTGAATCTGGGAAAGGAAGCCATAACTACATGAGAGTGGAAGATGCGATTTGCGAGTGAGCATGCTGTTCAACGGCGTTCGGCCTGCACCCGGACCAGTTGAGAACTTACGGTCCATTCTGTGCTGGCAACTTCTGGCCCTCTACGGAACGAACCTTCGCCGGCGAGCGCGTTTCCCAGCAGGGTCTGGTCGGACAAGCTCGAATGCGCGATTTGCCTCCCGGGAACTGTTCCAACTTCCCAAATATCATTACAGCTTCTTCTATCAGCGTATGGAATAGTTCTAGCAGAGTCAGACGACACAAGGTCAGGATTCCGCTTGCGCCCAATCCAGCGCAGGGCACTTCGGCCCATGCTTACTTCTTACGCCGACACGGCCCGTGGCCATTTCGGACAACATGAGAATACTGATGTAATGCGGAGAGTACAAGTTTAAGGAGCACCGCTCGTGTTCCACAACCCTCCACGCCCTCCAAATGTTCTCCCCCATTGCGACCCTTCACACTCTGGGCCCAGACATCCTCCCAGGGGGTGTACTCGTCATCAGCTCACTAGTCCCTGCTTTGGTGTACTTCATCTGGAAATTCGCCCTGTCCTCGAAGCACCGCGCGGTCGTTCCTCCAGGTCCTCCGGGAAAGCCCTTTATCGGCAACGCCTTGCAGTTTCCAAAAGTTGAGCCATGGCTGAAGTTGAGAGAGCTCGGACGCAAGTATGGTACGTCTTCCCTGTGTTGGCGGCTCTTGGCAACACGAGGACTTGGACTTACGTCATTCTATTAGGGGAGGTTTCGCAAATGAAGCTATTCAACAGGAGACTCATAATGCTCAACTCTTACGATGGAGTCGTCGACCTGTTTGACAAACGGTCGGCTCTGTACTGCCATCGTCCACCGCGGACAATGGCTTTGCTGTGAGCTCATTATGATGCACCGGTCTTTAACTAAAAGTTATGCATTGAAGTTGCTAAACGTATAATTACCAGTTGCGGGTTTACGGACGCCATTGTGTTCCAGAATTACGGCGAGAAGTTCCGTGGCGCGCGCAAGATGTTGTCCGCGGAGATAGGGCCGCGGGGCGTCACAAGCCATTACTCCTTGCTGTTGGACGAGGCTCGTTTAATGGCCCGCCGCCTGTTAGACGCGCAGGGGGCGGCGTCGCGCCAACAAGAAGTGAAATTGTAAGGTCGATTTTCAGAAATCTCAAGTTGCTGTACACTTAAGCGCCCGCGCATATAGGACCGCGTCAAGAGTTTTACTCATGGTTGGTTTCGGTCATCAAGTCCAAACACTGTCTATCGACGATCCTCTAGTAAGGCATGCAGAAATCGTCGGCGAATTTTTATCCGATTGCACGAGGTCCGGAAAGTATCTTGTCGATTCATTTCCCATTTGTGAGTGGATACAAGCCATCTCACGCTAATTAATCCAACGCATCCTCGTTGCAGTGAAGTATCTCCCCGCTTGGGTTCCTGGCTGTGGGTTTCAGAGGGACGCAAAGAAGAGCAGAGAGGTGCTTCATTGGTTTCTGAATGTTCCGTTCGATGATGTGAAGAAGAAAATGGTACGTGAATTTGCACTTCATGTCCTGATATAGCATCCCGGGACGACTGACGGGAGTTATGTACTTGCATTTAAACTTAAAGTCCGGTGGAAATGCCCTGCCTTGCTTCGTCTCAAGATCTCTCGAAAAGTTTGCAACTACAGAGCAGGATGAAGAGCTCGTCAAGTGGACTGCCGGAGGCATCTACGGAGGTGAGCGAAACGGCAACATGGAGAAGCATCACTAACCAAAGGATAACTCACGCGTCGTTAGCCGGGTTAGACACGGTTAGTACTTCTTTTCCTAAGGTTCTCTTTCGGGAGCATTCCCACGGGACAAATTCCTTTCTCCTGAATTAATCAAAATTTTGACGAGCTCGGTCAGACACGGAGCGCGTTGGATTCATTTTTCCTTGGGATGACACTGTTCCCTGAAGCCCAAAGGAAGGCACAGGAAGAATTAGACCGCGTACTTGGTCCAGGTATCCTCCCCACATTCGCCGATAGGAAACGACTACCATATATTGAGGGTGTATTGAAGGAGACGCTTCGTTGGAACCCAAGTGCACCTCTGGGTGAGTATTCGTGTATGAGGCTTCTCAGTTTTCAACTGATGATTGTTTCTAAGTCACGCATAGCACGATTGTAGATGATGAATACAAGGGCTTTAAGATTCCGGCGCGCTCCATGGTAGTAGCTAACACCTGGTAAGCTTTTTCATATTCCCACACTTTCGTCCGTACATTTGTCTGACACGCGAGTGTATCTGTTCTGCAGGGCATATACACATGACCCCGAAACCTACACGGATCCACTCATATTCAATCCGGATCGCTATATGCCTTCACAAGAACCTGGCTCTGATCGCAGCCCGCAAACGGATCCCCGTCAGTATGCCTTCGGATATGGAAGACGGTGCGTGTCTGCTTTGTTACTTCATATTCCTTATGCAACGCCATAACCTAATACCTCGTCTATTAATCTACAGGACGTGTCCGGGGATGCACCTCGCTGACGCTTTCTTGTTTATCAACATCTCGACCATCCTAACTCTGTACAACATATCACCTGAACTCGACAAGCAAGGAAATCCTATACTACCCAAGATCGTGTATTCCACCGGAGCCGTTAGGTCAGTCTGCGACCCTGACTTGTTTGCCTCGGTTCTAGGCGATATCGTAATTCGGAGGGCTAATTAATGTTTATTCTCATTTTCCTGTGATGGGAAAACGATAGCCATCCTCCGGACTTCTCCTGCATAGTCCAAAAGAGGTCTGACGCCGCCGAGAAGCTCATACGCGATGCGACCGATTGATTCCATCACCTTCTCCGTATCTATATTCCCTCCGAATCACCCACCCCCGCAGTACGCGGGGTACGTTTCAATTACGAACCATACCTGGAACTCTGTCTTGATCATGGAAGCGCGTGTGTATGAATACGAAGGCGAGTGCAGTGATGAGGAAGGATGGAGTCGACCTTGTGGCGTGGGGTGGAGGAGTGGCATTGTTCGGTGCCTGCGGATTCAGTGCAGTATGATGCTGCGAATATCGCCGATGCGCATTCATCGATGTTGTAAGAAATATGTGGGGGAGTCTTTTTGTAAATTATTCAGGTACTATCGGAAAATGGCTCTGCCATGCGCTATGCAGTACGATTTTATAAATGAACGAGCTTTGTTCAAGACCCGGGCGATAAATTTACGTAGGGACATGCGGGCGCCCGCGAAGTGTTCTCAAACTGTATTCACGCATGAAAGGTGATTTGACGGCTCCGATATAGCCCGAGAGGCTCTCTGTTCGGAGAGTCAAATCTTTGATAAAGAAACGAAGCTGCGTACTGACCCTCAGTTTACCACGGTAGCCAATCCTAAAACACTTATTGACTTGCTGTGAGAGGAGAAGCAAGGTCCCCAATATAAATAAGAAACTGGTTTAAACGGTACTTATAAAGACGACAGCGACAGCGAGTCGTCAGTTCGCAAGACCTTGAACTATATGCCTTGGCGGGGACGCCCAAGAATCGCTTCGCTCATCTCAATAATGCAGTACGACATAGAAGCGGCACCGTGACTGTGCGACTGTACTGACACACTTGCGCGGGCGCTATCTAAAGTCAAATTCATAATATCCTTTTAAGTTTAACACGTGCGCCTCCGAGTCGGATCACCAAGTCCCTCCTTGGTCTGCGGTAGGGGTGTCCCGTGGAAGAGCAGAAGACAAGTGAGAGCTTGGAGGGAGTTCGCTTTCTTCGGGGCACTTCGCTACAAGGTCAATTGTACCGCTTTTTTCACAGTAATACTAGACCATAGCAGGTGCGTCACGATTATTTATTAGATTTTGACAATATCCCTCTGGAGTATAACAAATTTTATATGAGAGTTCTGAGGTTGTGCTTGTGTATTGAGCGGACTGCGGCACGATATCAGTCGAGACTCGAGTTGAGTTTGGTGGGCGGTGGACGAGAAACGAAGATAGTAATAAAGTTTGATGAACCTTGAGAAGAAAACACCTTTCCGGGATACGAGTTGCCACGTGCACTTCTGTGAATTGTCGACCGTCCTGCTTTTGTTGTGTCCCACCTAGCATCTTATACACTTCGATAATTGCCAATTTATGTCTCGGGAAACCGCAAATAAACTCCAATCACCACTCTGCGCACACATCCCTCTGTTGCGGTTGCGAACGATTCGGATGCCGCCAGACTTCGACACCACGGCGTTAGTGAAATGATCATGGGAAAAACTCGGGAAGAAAGAGTATGTCGTAAAACCCGAGGTAGTCGCAGAAGGCACGTCCGTGTAATTGATATTTGAACGTGTGCAGAAGCACACCTTGAAGTAACCAAATACAGCCAAGGTATCAGCTTCGCCATGATCAAAGATTTTGGGGTGACGGGATTTACCAGGTCGGCCAGTTCACACCTGCTCATCCGGCAATTCCTTATCATGGGAGAGTCGGAGGAGACCCTGTGCTTGTTCAGGGCGAATGCATAACCGAATCTGGCACGGACCGTATTCCTATCCCCTTTGAATGTGAGTGCATTCACGTTGCCATCGTGAGAGTCACCACAATAGCACATCCACTGCGGCATAGACCAATGATCAATTTGTTGAACCGGGGCGCTCATCTGCAGCAATCTGATCTGCGGTTAAGAGGCGTTCCAATTGTTGCGTGAGACGTTCCTAAGCAGCTCAATCAGACTTTCGTGTGTTGAGTATCGGGATTCCAAAGACGCGCCCTAGCCATCTGCTAGAAGCCCAAGTCCCTTACAATATGGTGCGGATACTTTGTGCACTGCTTGTCACGCACTCGGCTCCAATAGATCCGAGCCTTGAAGATGTGTGTTACAGCGCTTCCGGCGGGGTACAAATCAGACAGATAAAGTAGTTTTTTACGCCTTCGAAAGTGTGCAACATGACCCCGTTTATCCTAGACTCGCTAAATTGGAGCGTAGACAATCTCTCTTCTGGCAGAGCTATCGTCATCGGTTCTTCTGTACTTGCTTCCGTGTACCTTGTGCTTAGATTTACGCTCTTGCACAAGCGTCGTCCCCTTGTTCCTCCTGGCCCACCGGGAAAGCCTTTTTTCGGTAATATTCTAGAGTTTCCGAGGGATGAGACGTGGCTCGGTTTGGCGGAGCTTGGGCGCAAGTATGGTACGTTTCTTTTCCCAGTTTGAATTACGGAGAACAATATGATATACGTTCTTCATGAACAGGGGATATTATGCAGTTGAAAATATTTGGTCGAAAGTACATTGTGCTCAACTCCTATGAAGCTGCCGTCGACTTGCTCAGCAAGCGGTCGGAAATGTATGCGCATCGCCCACCACAGGCGATGGCACATCTGTAAGTCAGTTTCGCATATGCTCGGCAGTGGTTTCCTCAGTTCAGTATGTGTGCAATCCTCAACCTAGCTGCGGTTTGGGAGCTGGCGCTTTGCTATTCCAAAATTACGACGATAACCTCCGTGACTCGCGTAAGATGCTTTCTGCGGAAATCGGACCGAGGGGAATCGCGCGCCATTATGATTTGATGCAGGAGGAAGCGCGTCTCATGGTTCATCGTATGCTGAATGTCCCCGGGGCGGCTTCGCGCCTGATGGACGTGTCGATGTACGCGCTTTCGGCAATGTTTTCGATGATGCATGTTGACACGGTTTGACTATAAGTACGTCTTGGAAGGTCCTACTTATGGTGAGTTTTGGGGAGCAGGCCGGGGATGGCGCACTTGCGATGCATACAAAGGTCGTCGGAGAATATTTGCTTGAGGCAACGAAGCATGAAAGATATGTTGTCGATTCTTTCCCGATTCGTAAGTAAATTGCTTATTTTCATTACAACCTGGTCTTTAAATTGATGTATGCCATCCACAGTGAGGTATCTTCCTGAATGGGTACCTGGCTGCGGATTTCAGGGGACGGCAAGGAGGAGTAGAGAGTCACTAGAATATCTTCTGAATGCCCCATTTAATAGAACCAAGAAAAGAATGGTGCGTATGATGTACCGCAGGCACTCGCGGGCAAACGCACATCATTCTATGTGTATCTGACACTCGAGTTCTTACATCTGGCTTAAAGGCGGACGGGACCTCTCCGCCTTGCTTCGTCTCTAATAGTCTCGAAAATTTGGAGACTCCGGGGCGAAATGAAGAACTCGTCAAATGGGCTGCAGGGAGCATGTTTGGAGGTGAGTAGGATTGCATTGCATTGGCTATGTAACGGTGCTAAATTAAGGCTTATGAAATTGGCACAACAGCTGGTCTGCCTACAGTCAGTAAATGCCATATACCTTGTTTAATGACAAATTAGTCGCTGGTTTTACTCCTTTTACTAATTCGAGCTTCTACTCGTGCTCCGATTTTCAGACAAGAAGTTCCGTACTAGCGTTTTTCCTTGCGATGATACTTTACCCGGAAGTGCAAAGAAAAGCACAAGAAGAGCTTGATCGTGTACTAGGGCCTGGTATCCTCCCGACATTCGCTGACAGGGCCCGTCTACCATATATAGAGTGCGTGTTGAAAGAGACACTGCGGTGGCACCCTGTGGTGCCTTTGCGTAAGTGTCAATATTCTCGGAATCATTGTTTTCCGGCTAACCACTGCGTCGTAAGCTGTACACAGTCCTTTAGTGGACGATGAGTACAAGGGCTTTGCAATTCCAGCGCAATCCTTGGTGGTCGCAAATGCTTGGTAAGCCTTGTTATTCCAATAATAACCTCACAACTTCCTTTCACTTGAGAATGGGCTTCGTGGATGATGTAAAGCTCACGGTCAATTTTCGAAGGGCGTACACACATAATCCTGATGTCTATCAGGATCCTCTTTCGTTCAATCCCGATCGCTTCCTTCCTTCGGAGGGCCCCTCATCGGAACGCGCGCCGGAGACGGACCCTCGACAGTTTGTTTTCGGGTTCGGAAGACGGTGCGAGTCCTTTTCCATCCCTCTGTTATGCCACGAGATAGAAACTCAACTCGAGAACATAAGAACATGTCCGGGCATGCACCTCGCCGACCCTTTCTTGTTTATCACCATCTCGACCGTCCTATCTTCATTCACTATCGCACCCAAGCTTGACGAGTATGGGAAACCTGTCTTGCCCAAGCTTACCACTGGCAGGTCCGCCATATTTCTTCTTCATTATGCCATGGTACTCCTAACTGACTCCGACGGTTCACAGCCGACCTTGTGATTTCGAGTGCGTTGTTGAGAGAAGGACCGATGCCTTCGAGAAGCTCGCATAGAAATATTGGTTCGACATTTTCATTTTCACTAGATACTGTGTGCCTGCTGCGATGCGATCGTCATGGTAGAGACTTTTGTCTGAACTGTAATCATGTAGAAAGACTGCGTAACATAAAGAGAGACAGGGCCAACAATTTCATGTTCTTTTATAAGCGATAAGTAACGTTCGGAGTTTCAATTGGGACGACATGATCGGCTTTGTCTCGACGTAACCTTCTGGATGGTCTGTTGTGAGCACGCTCATCATTCTCAGGTACATGTTTCCCAGGAAACCCAGCAAGTGCAGAAGACGAATTGGCGGGTTATGTACTATAATCATAATGTGTTCTCCTAATACACTTCAATGGGCGGTGTGCACATTAAATCCGGCCCGTTTTTGTATACTCGTAGGACATTCCTTCAGGAAATCGCTACGCTCGGCCAGGAGTGGGTTGGCAGAATGGCTCATTTAAAACTCCGGCAAACGATACCAACACTTGGGGTACGAAACAACCCTTTGTTTATTTACTGGTAAACTCCTCCGACGATGTAAACGATCTAGGAGGATAGCGGCATGTAAGGGTCGCAGATATCAAGTTACTGGTGGTCGGCGACGATGCATAATTCATATTAAATCTCGTATCTTGTTCAGTAACTGCGGCGGCAGGCCTAGGGACCTGTTCCAAATCCGACCCGGGTGTGGGCCGACTGCCTTTTAGGGCATGGATCGTCACCTATGTAAGCATCGGCAATTCGGCAAGATGTCGAGCTTGGAAAATATCTGCCGTTTTTGAGTCGCAAGCTTTCGGATCGGCGATCAGTTGGGCAAGTATATTTTATCGCTTGACAAAATTATGGTTCGTGTCAGCTTTTTGTTCCCCTAGATCGACCTACCCTGACCGCTTTGACAAAGCAAAAGGAATTGAAGCTCACCACGGTAGTCCATCAATCTCGGTGACAACCGCTCTCATTCAATTCGTAAAGCCGGAAAATTACTTGAAACACTTGTATATCCTGGCTACACTACGTGCTTATATTTAATGATGAATTATTTATCCATGGAGTCTCAATAACCATCATGATCGAACTGGGGCGGGAGTCGTTATTATTTCTCACTCTGCAATATAGTAGTCATGCGCAGGAGCTTTGATCCGTATTGTAATTTAATCGAGAGCGACTCTGCGACGCTCTTAGTACCGAATGGCGTTATTCCTATTAGTCCGTATCTCCGTGTTACGCACAGCGCTGCTCACGGAGGAATTAAAATGCAGCAGGGTCGGGTTGTGTTCATGGATACCTGAGGAAAGGAAACTGAAAGGGTTGGCTCCACTACATTTTTGTACTAGCGGAATGAATGTTCGTACCTTAGACGGTAAAGGATTCAGGTTTCGCTCAAGGCACCGATGCTCAGGACGACAGGGATTGGATACGGATCAACTAGTAGCGCCGGATCGAGGGATGGTTGATGATCAAACATTTACATACACACCTTTGTGGAGGTAAGACTGAGTTTACGGAAATCGCGGAACAAGGTTCTTGAGAAAGTCCTAGAGATCGTCCGTATACTTTTCCTCCCGTAGACATGATCTGCGAAAGTCGTGGTTTTTGAAGATTCAAGCTTTGGTGGAGCTATGATAACCCATTACAAATGTTGCGCATGTCGTAACCTTAGGTCAACAATAAAATCAACAAGTAAAATGTACCAGCCGAATGGCTCCTAGACCCTGCCTCTCTAGAGCCGAAGATACCCCCGGGCTTAGCTGACCGGATGACTGGCTGGACGACCCCTTTCATTCAGTCCCAATTGTGGCTCGCTCACATATAAAGCGATAACACTCGTAACAGGACCGGGCTATATAGAGCACTCTTCACCCGCTTGGACATAGGATGCTCTTAGGCATTGATGTGCCCCAGCAACTGAGCACCAGCCTTCCGGGCGGCATGTTCGCTATTTGCTCGTTTGTCTTTGTTTCGATATGTGCCGTTCTTAAATTTGTGCTCTTTCCAAAGCAACGCCTTTCCGCTCCCCCTGGCCCTCCTGGACGGCTCTTTTTCGGCAATGTTCTGCAATTTCCGAGAGCGCAGCCGTGGCTCAGGCTGACGGAGCTCGGGCACAAGTACGGTGTGTTCTTCTCTTATACTATTCATTGATTGAAAAGTGACATGTGCTCATCATGAATAGGGAGTATAACACGATTGAACATCTTCAGTCGGAAGTATATAGTGCTCAACTCCTACGAGGATGTCAACAATCTATTTATTAAACGATCGGAGATATACGCGTACCGCCCGCCACAAGCCATGGTACAACTGTAAGAAGACCCATACACGGCCATGATTTCTCGCTGTTGTTTGGCTGCTCCATACTAACGTCGCGCCTTGTTAGATGCGGCCTCGGGGATGGTGCCTTACTTTTCCAGAACGACGGCAACAAACTCCGCGACGCACGTAAACTGCTGTCTGCGGAGATCGGCCAGCGAGGGATCGTCCATCATCACGGACTGATGCAGGACGAGGCACGTTTTATGGCGCGCCGCTTGCTCGATACCCCGGGAGCAACATCACGCTCGATGGAAGTTACAATGTGAGCTCTGTTGAGTGAGCTTGAGTATGCATTATATAACATTATCCTCGCTGCAGAACGTCTTGGAGAGTTCTCCATATGATAGGGTTTGGAGATCAGACAATAGACGAAACGCTCGCCAAACACACGACTGTCGTCGGCAAACTCTTATCCAACGTGACACAGTATGATAAGTACCTCGTCGACTCTTTCCCTATTTGTGAGTACTACTCGCACTTTTATATCGCACAAGCCAGCGACGTACATAATCATGCTCTGCTTGACCGTATCAGTGAGACATCTGCCTGAATGGGTTCCTGATTGTGGCTTCAAAAAGGTAGCGAGGGAGAGCAAGGAATCTCTCAATTACTTCTCAAGTGTTCCATTCGAAGATGTGAGGAAGAAAATGGTACGCACAATTAAAAGCAGGTGCTCGTGCCCGTGAGCCACAAATGTTACGAGCTTACATACTGTATTGGTCCATCCGCATTCGGACATAACAGATCGACGGGACTTCTTTACCCTGCTTTGTCTCGAAGCACCTCGGTCATGCGGACAGGAATAATGAACTCGTCAAATGGACTGCGTCGAGCATGTTTGGGGGTGCGTCGAGTTTATTTCCCTCCGTTAATACTTTTTTAAATCCTTTGTTTTTCTTTTTGCACACCGAAAGCTGGGTTGACCACGGTTAGTGGAACTCTCCTTTACTCCGTCCGAACTGAGGGGATGTTTTTAGTGACTACTAATACCCTATAGACTATGAGTATATTGATGTCGTTTTTCCTTGCGATGATATTATACCCGGACGTGCAAGTGAAAGCTCAGGAGGAGCTCGACCGTGTGCTTGGTCCTGGTGTTCTCCCAACATTCGCCGATAGGGAACGCCTTCCATACATCGAGTGTATACTCAAGGAGCTGCTTCGGTGGCATCCTGTTGTGCCTTTGAGTGAGTACTTAGCTTCCCTTTGGATCCCGTTGGCGAGCTTACTAGTGAATGATCCGGAAGTTGCTCACAGTACAATGGTGGATGACGAGTATAAGGGTTTTAAGATACCGGCGCGGTCCATCATAGTCGCCAACAGTTGGTGAGCACTTCTACAATATAATTCCTCCGTATAGTTGTACATGGGCTTGATGCGATTGCATGCTTGTACTGCTCAATTCAACAGGGCATTTATGCACGATCCCAACGTTTATAAGGATCCGGATGCATTTAATCCAGACCGCTTCCTTTCCCCGCAGCTTACTACTAGAGAAAAGTTCAACCAAACAATGAACCTCCGCCAGCTCGCCTTCGGATACGGACGGCGGTATGTTTCCTTCGACATTTCTTACTCCGTATCGGTACCTTACCTTTGCGCCTGAAGGACCTGTCCGGGGATGCACTTCGCCGACTCATTCGTATACATCACAGTTGCGACCGTCCTCTCTTGCTTCACCATCACGCCGGAGCTCGATGCGTACAAACGGCCGGTCCTACCCGAGATCGAGTATTCCGCTGGCGCCATTAGGTTCGCTCGAGTTCCCAGATTAGCGTACCCTTGCACGTCATTTTCAAATACCCGGAACTGACTCTTTTTTTGTCATCCTCCTCGCTGCTTACCCAATTTGGGTCATGCATAGCTATCCTCCGGAGTTTACATGCGTCGTCGAGAAGAGGTCGGACGCTACAGAAAGGCTCATACGCGAGACAGCCTTCTGAAATTGCTGTTTCGTCCCGAGTTTGCATCCGGGATGGTGATTGTTGGAGTGCAACGGTCCTCGTAACACTCTTGAGGATTTTTGGTATCAACGTCGGCTCAATGTAATTGGTCCCGCCGCTTCCCTCTTCACAAGGTATTAGTGTAGTAATAATTGATATGGGCTTTGTACATAAAGGACTAGTGAATGTGTTGTATTAGTAAATTTAATTTTCTGCGGTGATTTGAAATAGTTTTGCTCTAGGTTTCAATCACGTGCTTATTTATTATTTATTAAAAAATCGACATTTACAGTCGAACCTAAGATGAACGCAAGCTGAGACTGTTTGTAACAAGACGAATCGGGACGAACATTAACCCCGCCTGCAAGATTAATCGGGCTCACTTTGACACTAGAGGATCATATCACCTATGAGCACGCGAATTGCAACCACTGCCAACCAGAACGATGATGGCAATCAGTCCAGAACGACAAACTTCATGTGAAAGTTCTAAATCAGAATAGCTTTTAAATACAGATGCCAGACGGACTTCCTGCGTACTCCTCGCATCAGCACAGAAGCGCTAATTTACTATTCCCGAACTTACGTTTGTGACCGTAAACATCCGGAGACGCCGCGCACGAAGACTCATTGTGTACGCTATCAACCCCAGATGTCGTTCGCGCGTAGCCACCAGCGAGTAGCAGCGGAGCTTAAAATAGATGTGAAGGCGAGGACAGACAGCACGCTCGAGACTTCACAAAAAACAATATCTGATGTTCTGCAGACCATCCTTTGATGCTGGGAAGAAACACTATGGCTCTTTCGCACCCACTAGCCGCCACTAGGCTGTTCTGTCTGATGATCTGTTTTTCACACACTGTGCAGGCGTTCTCGGTATTCTGAGCTACTTTGACGAGGAGGGCTGTGTCGTGGGAGTCCTTGATGTTCTCTTTCAGCGCGCCGGATTACTAGCTCTGGATCTTCTCCATTTAAAATACAAACGTTGCCGGTGCTACAAATGCGGGCACAGTCCACTTCCCGCGTATCCCATTCTTGAGCTCCCCAGCGCCCCTCCTCCATCAGGCCTCACGATGAGCTTTACATACACCCGCATGGCGTGGGTCGCCGGCATTGCCGCCCTCGCTGCGTCATGGATGAGCCTGCGCGACGGTGGCAGCACCAAACTGGCTGCGCCAGTCGTGTCGTTTGCGGAGGCCGACTGGGCGGGGCTCAACACGACTGTGCACGGTCGCCTTTTCACTGGCATTCCGTTTTCTCGTTCTTGTTTCTATGATGCGAGCGGTACGGGTGGGTCTTTCCATGCCGGAAACTGCGCTGTCGTGCAGGAGAACTATGTAAATAGGAGTACGTGCTTTTCCTTTTCCCCCTTCACGGCTGTTGGACGTATCGGTTGACGTTCCGCAGCCCACAGACGCCATGATTTTGGAGCGTACATGAATGTATGTGCTGATAATTCCTTATTTTCATTTCCAATTCGGGGCGAACGTTCTTGTTACAGACGGAATGGGAGACTTGTCAAGCGACATCTGAACAGTGCCTTCTGGACGCGAGTAACCCCAGTGATCCGAGTGCAAGCGCTTCCCCGCGGGTGTGCAGTCAGGGTAGCGTTCCCCCGTACTATGTACGTAATGCCGCTTTCGCAAATATGCCGAGACTTTCCTTTTCCTGAACGTGCCATTCAGATTGATGTTGAGACTACGGAAGATATCGCTGCTGGCTTCGAGTTTGCGGAGAAAACGGGTGTATCCCTTGTTGTAAAGAATACCGGCGTACGTTTACATGCAACTCTGAAAGTGCTTTGGCTCATCGAATTCCGTATGCGTACTGTCCTCAGCATGACTTCTTTGGGAGAAGTAGCGCACCGAACTCACTGGCGTTATTTGTACGTGGAACGAGTATTGCATGTCGAGCATCAAGTCGAGTTTTCTGACAGTCTTACCCGTAGATGCATAACCTCGACTCGGTTGGTGCTTCCAAGACCTCTGAACCTGATCAGATTTCTTAAAAGTTCAATGAAATAGTTGTCTCTGAACAACGACTTCAAGCCTATGGGGTGCAGCAAATGCGAAGGCCGGCCTGCTGTGACGATGGGGGTAAGCAGGTGCCATTTTATACCGGTTGGAGCTATATCTTATCCTAAGTGCGCTAGGCCGGAACGACGTTCTTGCAACTCTACCAGTTTGCTGACGCCAACAACATCACAATTCCTGGTGGCGCGGACCCGGTAGTAGGCGCGGCGGGTGGATATCTTATGGTAAAGTCCTTTTCAGTCCTGGTTTTCTTATCAACTCCACTAACTTCAAGGACAGGGCGGCGGACATAGGTCAGCTCGAAGGCTAACCTCTCCTTTCTTTCTGAGTACTGACTTTGGCACGACTGAACTTGTGATGTAGCATGTTGTCAAACACGTACGGCTTATTCGTCGACCGACTGGTGTGTTCGCTCTCCGAAGTTATCATTTCCCTATTCTCCTAACAAGATTCGTTGACTAGCTCGAAGTGGAGGTTGTCGCGCCGACAGGGCAGGTGCTCATTGCGAACGAGTACCGGAACGCTGATCTATTCTTCGCCATCCGGGGTGGTGGAGGTGGTACCTTTGGAGTTGTCACCTCGATCACAACTGTAGCCTTGCCTAAAATGTCACTTCCTGTGTGCGTATCTGTTACTTGGACATCCATCATTAGCATTCGTTTTTCTCCTTCTGTCCACGAAAGGTTAGAGATGCTGATGCTGTCTCAATCCTGTTAGATTCTTTGTGATGGCGCAGACGCTCGCGACCGACCTTGCAAACCAGACCAAATGGCTGAACTTCATGGCCTCCAGGGCTCTTGACTTGTCCAAGACCGGTATGTTTTCCCTTTAAAGCGATCTTATTCACTTGATCTGATATCCCGTTCTGATTTCGGTCAGGCTGGGGAGGATATATTTTCGTGCGTCCGCACTACCTCCTTTTTTGTGGGATTTCTGACGTCTTTCCAAATAGCCTAACCTTGGAATGGTCTATACGAACCCGCTGCTGGATGACGCAGCCGCGACAGCCGAGATTCAAGACATTCTGGACTACGCTACGAAGGAGTTCGGCGCGATGATCATTCACACAGTCGAGCCGTCGTACCTATCGTTCTACGAGGTTTACATTGTCCCAGCCGTGGTGGTACGTCACTCCGAGGGATGTGCCTGTTCAGTTTAGGACGGTGACTAACCGTCGGATTACACTAATGTAGCCTGTCGGTCTGCCCTTCGCGACGGCATCACGACTCCTGCCCATAGCGAACTTTGCCACGGAGGAGTCACGGCGAGAGCTCATCGACGCGGTTGCACCCGCTTGCAACAGCGTCCAGCTCCCAATCATATTCCAGGTTACCCCTTTGTATTACGCGGCTCAAGGCAACGACCTTAGCAAGACCGGCGTCACACCGGCGTGGGGAGAGTCGTTGTGGCATGTATGTCGTCCTCATGTTATTTCCCCTATGCGTATCTCTGATGTTTACTCTTTACGCTCGGCACAGGTGACAACGTCGACGTTCTGGAGCTACAACTTGACCCTCGGCGAGTCTGCGCAGATCTTCAAGGACCTAAACACTAAAATGGAGGCTGTGAGGAAGGTCACGCCTGGTGGGGGTGCTTACTTCGTATGTTCTTCCTTCTTCAGGATGTTTCTATATCTCACTTCTTCGCCTCGTGCTTGCTCAGAACGAAGCAGACGTGTACGAGCCGAACTACCAAGGTGTGTTTTTTCTCGCAGTAATATGTAGTAATGACGACAATGGCTGACATGTTGATGCTTCTGCAGAATCTTTCTGGGGTTCAAATTATGACAAGCTCCTCGCGATCAAGAACAAATAGTAAGTCAACTACGATTAAACCCCGAGGACGCCTTCTGTGGGCCCTGCACCTGCGATCGCGTAAATCTAACCATGGCCATTTTCGTTTGCAGCGACCCCAAGCACATTTTGGACTGCTGGCGATGCGGTTGGTCGCAGTTCCTTTTCGTACAGGGACGATCGTTCTGACGATCTTCTTTTTTTTCCGTTCTAGTCGGCTTCAAAGGTGTCAAGAACCCGCGGTACAAGTGCTACATCCCAGAAGAGATGATCTGAGCACACAGCGTGCTCCCGGGTGCGGTCCGCCCGAGTTAAAAATGTTTTTGGGTGTCTAATCTACGTTTCTTGCATTCTGTTCGTGTGTTGATGGATATATGTGTATATATATCCCGGATGTACGTGTCATGCTGTACCGCGTTTTGTTCGGTTCGCATGACTGTACCAAGCCGGGAATCTAATTCGTATTTATTCATGTGCGTGTGTGCGATTGTTTGAGAGAGCTCAGAAGAGAGCCACTTGTAGGGCTGCTGGCCACTCGGAGGTGCTTAGACCACCGAGCGGCAACGGCGTGACACAGTGCTACTGAACATTAGTCTCCCCTTGATTCAACTCGACCGAACTTTCAGGAACTTTCATCGACAATATCAATCACCACAGTACATACGATGCATTATGTCCGCTGAGGTACCTCACAATATGTCCGTGCACAAAGCTATAGTATACTTCCACTAGTGTTTCGATTAGCTTGGTATTGACATTACAGCAGACATGTCAGCCCTTACCTTTTTCTAGCGGTTTTTATTCATTATAAGCCTCAATGCTTAAGATGTATACGGGAAGCCCAGATAGAAGTTGCTGCCTCTGTTTGTTTGTTATGTCGCCAGTACGGTATGTCAGCGATGTATGGTTGGTTAACTTCAAAACCGTGCTGTTTTAGTTCAGTGTGTCAAGCCCAATATGTGTTTTGGTCATCACAATCCGTCACAGTATTGTCCAGTCAAATAAATAGATAAAAAGTAGTATACCTAATATCGCAGGAAAACCTCCAGAGAGTGTTCACGACGCAATTTGGCAGTGAAAAATCCTTCCTCTCCCCGTGTAACTTTTTGTCAGAAAGTACAGTACGGTGACTACGGTCTCCATTCAGTTTCCAAACCGGGCTAAAAATGGTCATCCCGCGACTCGCCTATGGTATCCCAGTTTTTTTAGTTCTGTAGATAAGATAAGCGCATAATGGACGCATATGGACAAACCGCGGGCCGCAGAGCCGAATTAGCTTCCGTCCGCCATACGTAACCCAAATAGGCAGAACGGGCCGGGAACACCCGGCAGCGGATTGAAGCTTCTTCGCTCTCGAGTCTCGATGCTTCAACACTTTTTGCGTTCGTGCACACATTTGCCTCTGGTTGACAGTGCAAAAATACGCACTTGACCGCGAAGGTCCAGAATTCTCGGATGCAAAAAAGCTGTCACTTAAGTCGTATGCTCATAACACGAATGTGAAGTTGTGCCACGAGGGGGCGAACACAGAAGATCCGAAACTACTACACCTTTTCGAACAGAAAAACCCTAACCCAAACCTTGTCTTCCTTTATTTATCGTCTTCTCATGTGAGGATGTACTGGGGATAGATAACTGCCATTGGTGTCCCAGAGTTGGGTCTGAAAAGGCGGATATATTAACAAGAACTGTGAGCCGATTAGCCCGGATGGCAAAAACTTTTTAGAAGCTGATGCAAATACAAGGAAGGCAGAGGTAGTGACCGCCGCACTGATAGGAGGAAGCCGGAAAGTAAGTGAAAAGTAAGTAACTCGTCTATTCTAGCATAGAATCGTGATGGTGGTCAGTGCTGGCACTGACAATTGGTTGTCTAATGGGCATCAGTTCTCACGGAATTTAAATCGCTACAGATACTTATTCGTAAATCCTTCGATCGTCGTAAAACTGAGTTTATCCTGTGGCCTTCTGGAAAGGAAATAAAAAGTAGTGCAACGAGATTTGAAATACAGGATATCCGACCTATGAGCGTCGGGACTGGAAGTCTCCATAAAAAGCCATCGAGCGGGAGTAGCAGGGGCGAAGAAGGGAGTCTCCAGACAGCTGCGCAGGAAATCGGCTACGAGCCGTGAGCTGCGCGACTGGGAAAAGGTAATTTGCGTGCGGGTGTACCCGACGTCCTCACCTAGCATTGGATTCACTAAAAAAATCATGGAGCACTCTGGATGCACTGCATAGGACTTGAAGGAGCTGCGGTCTCCCCGGGTGGCGTTTTTCCGAGCACCCGAAGAACTACGAACCCTGGTGCGCACATCGGAGGGACGTATCATAAGTGCGACTCAGTTTGACAGGTCACCACGCATCGAGCTGTACGCCACAAAATTTAGAAGGTTTCGGAGTTGGCGTGTGTGTGCACGGTCGGTCGCCGGCGGCGGATTTGTGGAAGTCAGCCTCTTCCCCGGGATGTGATGCCTAACGGTTTTGCCAGGTACGTAAAAAAGCCAGTAGTCCTCGTTCCTTTATTCTTAATATAGAGAAAGTTCCTGAGTACCTGCTTTCACGCGGCAACAAGAAGCCAACTTCAGCAGGAAGATGTTGAAGCGTAGTGAATGTGTAATAGGATGCAGTGTATTGTACCACAATGACCAATGTGCGAGTGTTTCAAGTAGAGGAAGTTTCCTAAAGTGTGTATTAGGTTCTCATCTGCCTGCTGCGGATGTGTAGATGTATTAACAGCACGCCCTCTACAAGCGGACAAACGACTCTGGGATGTAGCACTGGAACCTAGGATCACGCTCCCCATTCGAGCCAACTGTGCAATGATGAACAGGGTCAGTAAAGGGGTGCCATTTGCATGCGGAGCGTCTTAATACTTACCACAGTGCCAACAATCGAGGAGATGGTCAGGATCGCTGAATTGCGAAGGAGAACCGTCAGCTCCGGTGCAACGCATTTCCGGAGGGGAACAGCATCGTTACTCACTACTTCTCCTTGATAGCGAGAAGTCTCGCATAGTTCGAGCCCCAGTAAGACTCTGCATGAGATGGGAGGTGAGCTGCGTTAATTAAGTTTATATTTGGGTTCAGCGGCTTGCCTGTATGATTCGGTTCGTAGACGTCGGCCTCGTTCTGGAAATCAAAAACCGTTAGTAGAGTGAACAATGTGCTTGTTGACGAGAGGACGAGAAGGCGAACCTGGTATGCACCGGAACCAGGTGTTATGCTCCTCACAGAGTCCATCATTTTTGTCAGCGAGCTATAGATCTCGAGTCGTTCCACAAAAGTTGTATTGAAGTTCCAGAACTCCGATGCTGTCACCTGCGTCCTCAAGTGATCAATTTCTATTCGATGTGAAGCGAAAAGGGGTGGAAGAGCAAAATTGAATTTAACATACATGCCAAAGTGATTTATACCAGATCGGGTTGATGCTCGTTACGCTGGTGTTTCCGCCATTCTCCGCAAAAAAGGATGGCGCGACGGAGAAGATAATAAAAGACGGTACACTGTTGGCAACCGGCAGAAGCGCGTCGAGGAGCTCAGCCCGACTTTCAGCTGTCTCGAAGTTGGTTTTCGGTATGACGCGCGAAGATATGGCGAATGGAAGTCCGACGGGCTATACAGCACATAAAAGTTAGCCAAAACAAATTATATGTCCGATGGATGATATGTAGACGAACCACATCGGTGGGGAGAAGGAATGTGGTGAAGAAATCTAGCCATGATGGCATAAACACGGATAAGAAGGTCCCGTTCAGCTTTTCGGTAACCAGTGACTGCAGTCCCTGCATTGATACGTCCGCTTCGGCCTTGGTCATATTAGGATTCGCAAATATCAGTCCGCTAGATGGCTGTATGAAAGACTGAAGTTAGCCGATGTGAATTTCAAGACAGTTCAGATGTTCACTCACAATAATGAATCCACCCCATCCTAGTCACGCACTAATGAGTAACAATGTTTGGAATATTTTGAACATAAACAAGGGATTACCTTGCTGAGCAAAATCACTCATATTTTCAGTTATAAAGTTCATGAACAGCTGCTGATTATCAGAATTATTGACGAATTGAACATTGACGCTGAGGTAGGCGAAGTCAGCGATTGGAAGCGAGAATGTAGAGCAGATCACTCACACCGGGAATGACAATTGCGGAAGGGCCAGCTCGGTTACGCTAAGCACTACGCCGAATGTACTTCCACCCCCGCCTCTCAATGCGAAGAAGAGGTCTGCATTCTGGCACTCGTTTGCAATAAGGATATCCCCGGTAGGGACAACAACTTCTATCTGGAGCTGTTAATTCTACGCGTTAGTAGCTGTGCGCATGAGAACATGCAAAAAAAACCAGACGTACTGCCCTGTCGACTGCCAAGCCAAATATATTCGAGAGTGCACTTTTTTTTCTAATGAGCCTACATTCCAAAAGAATAGCGCTTCCAAAACGCCTACCTGTGGCCTCCTCCCTGAAAGCACACATCAGACGTACGTATTTTGTTTTAAAATAGGTTACATACCTGAAAGTATCCACCGGCCGCGCCTACAGTTGGATCCGTTCCCCCAAGAACTGTAACATTGTTCGCATCGGCGAACGCGTACAGCTCAGCATGCTTCACACCAGCCTAGTGAAGTTTTGAGCCAAGAGGCTTAGAGATGATATTATTGTAACTGACCCCGAGTGTTACTGCTGGTTTTACTGAGGAGGAGGGACAACCCTCCGGGACGAACGAGGGATCATACGACAGCTGATTTACCTCGGAATTAGAATTAGAGTTATTAAATATCTGGGAGATAATATTACGTTTTGGAAGTTATGGGTCTGTACACATCGTGAGCATATAACAAACTGGAGCACTGTGGCGGACAATGTAGCTTACCCAGATCGCTAATGTTCCTGGACCACTACTTCGCCCCTTGTAGTCATGCTAGTAAATCGACATAGTAAGCAAAAAAAAACATAACGAAGGGCTTGCGGGGTTAGAGAACGCACGCCTGTATTTTTTATCACAAGAGGAACTCCGGTATCCCTAGAGAAATTGAATGCAGCGACTATATCATTCGCGTTGAGTGCATCAACCTGAGGTGATGGACGGTATCCTGTCAGAATATCAAACGCCGACGACCTTTCTGACGTGCTCACATAAGCCGAGGGGACACTCCCTTGTGCGCAAGTGCGGTTGTCGAAGGCCAGAGAATTGGTAGGCTGTGATGAGTCTAGCAGACACTCTTGCGACGACAGTTGACAAGTTTCCCATTCAGTCTAAAGAAAAACAGAGTTCAGAAAAAAGATCGCCGATTCAATTCTAACACTTACATTCATGTACGCGCCAAATTCTTGAATACGGAGGTCTATTGCGAAGCATAAGTACGTGATTGGCAAAAAGGTAGACAACTTGGAAGTACCCCTTGTTGTGTAGTTGTTCTGTATAAGAGTGCATTCTTCCGAATCGAATACCCCGCCGGTCCTATGTGCACTGGTAAAGCAAGGCCGAGAATACGGGGTTCCTTGAAAAAGTCGGCCTTCAACCGAAGCATTCAAGGTTTGCCAGTCCGCCGGAAAAGCTAGAGCGGCTGATAGCGTAACGATGTGCAAGACGGAAAAGAGGACTATTGACGGAGACATTGGATGTACCCTTGCCCAAGAGCTGTTTCGTGTAACATCCTAATGTTTATAACCAGGACCTTTGATCTCCCTGAGGAATATTAGACCACAATAATAGACATCAGATCTAGGGTGCGCAAATATTTAGCACATCGGTAGCACAGACTACGTAGTTTGATGATAATCAAAAGATGATACTTGTATCAATGTCATGGACAAAAATGCAGGGCAGGCGGCACAAATTTCATTGCAGTCAAATTGGACATCCCGTAAAGGCGCTTGATGCGCTCTTCAATACTGCCTTCATTCTATAGATATACCCAACTGCAGCGGGTCAGTTATCGGTCGCCGAGCCAGCAGTCCGTAACATTGGAAACGAGATACAAGCCTGCGCCCGGCCGCAGTGCGAATCCTGGAAACAGATTGTCGTCGGAAGTGGCGTGAGAAACTGCAACCGGCTACTATGTTTGGTAAGATTGCCTCGACTTTTTTCATCAGCTCGGCCTTTTGACTATGCGATGTGCCTCTGTTGATCAGACCTGCGGAAATGTCCCGTCGCCTGCCTTTTCTCCAGCAATCTCTCAGCATCATGGGAAATGGCAGTTTGTTTGCAGATCTGTGAATCGACCCGGACATTTCGGTACCTGCAACGGAAAAGTGCGGCACGATCGGTGTTGGTATTAGGTACAACGCAAAAGTGGAAGTTCCCGATATCCAGGACTCGTCTAAGTTACCGAAATTGGTCTACATTTGACGCCGTCCTTCGCAATCACAAGGATATTCTCCGCGAGCCTCGAGGTCCATCTCTCCTACTTACGTGGGTCAGATTCTTTGCTACCTGCTTCGATCATTGCCAGCAGTGGCTACTACTACTTCGAGTCTTTCCACCCCCGAGTCGTGTCTCAATGTCCGGTCTCAACGGCGAGGTCCATATTCTTAAGGTCCCAGAGAGCGAGTTCTTCGATGTCTCCGTCAAACACTACACAGCGCTCGACGAGGGACTTCCTTCCGAACGCTTGAAGAGCCCTATCGCGCGCGTCACTCTTTTCTTAGCTCATGGGATAGGCCTGCGTGAGTTTCCGTGACCGCAAAATGCGGCAGGGGTTGACGGTTCGCACTTAGACAAGGAACTCTTCGAACCGCTTTTGTGCGATCTGAAAGATTTACAAACGAAGAGCGTTCAAACTATCAATACCGTCGTTGCCGATGCTTGGGCTATTGATTGTCCAAATCACGGTGACTCCTCGTTGCTTAACGAGAGGAAGCTTGTGTTGAACAATCGCTTCACGAGTGCGCTATTCCCCATCATTTCGATGGCTTCTTCTAAGTACCGACAACAGGTCCCCAGGATCATGCGGAAGCATTTCTTGGACTCTTGGACTCTGGACTAATACCGGATGTGGCTTCGCGACGGATAGTACTGGTCGGCCATTCTGCGGGGGCAACTACGGCGTGTGTATCACCATCATTTAGGAGTTTTTCTTAACTTACGCATTGAAAACCGAAGGGTATTTTGCGCGGCTGAAATTATTAAGAGGGGGAGACCCGATCAGTTCTCATCCTTGATCCTTTTGGAGCCTCCGACAATCTCGACACCTCTCATCTCCGTGGACGATGTAGTTGCTAAGTGGAAGAGACGATCACCGCTCTATACAAAAGTTATAAATGCTAGGAAGGACAAGTTCCTGACTAAGGAGGATGCACTCGAGCAGTTCCGAAATAGCTTACCGTACAGCTCATGGGACAAGCGCGCTCTGGAACTATATGTAGTACGTTCGCTACTTCTTTTGAAAAAGCACGTATTTCTGAGAGTAATATATCTAGGAGCATGGCCTACGACCACTCCCTTCAGGATTTTACCCCGAGATTAAGACGGGATTCACCTTGAAATGTTACAAGCTGCATGAAAGCGCTGGCTTCGCGAGAGACGAAGATGTATTGGGGATATCAAATTCCTTGCCTAGCGTGTGCCGAGCAACCCAGGTGCATTTAATATGTGCGGAGAAAAGTGCATTCCGGTAGGCAAGCCCTAGAACACATCTGCGCACCAAGGGCTTATTGTTACCCTTTAACAGGCCAGGCCTCAAAGATCTCGCCCTGATGTCCGAGGGAAAGAGTGCCAAGTACCCGTGCGCTGAATATGCTTCAGTCAGGCTTGTCCCCGACGCGGGTCATTTCGTGAGTTTCCTCTCTCCATTTGGTAAACAGTTATTCAGGCGCTTTATTACTTAAAATACAGATCGCACAAGAGATGCCAGCGGTAGCCGCAATGTATGTACTTGATGCACTGAACGGCCATGGTAGGATCGTACAGAGTAAACTTTAGTTGGATGTGTCGGAATAGGTCTAAAGGCAGTTTGATTGGGATACAAGTTAGTTTTCTGTTGCATCTCTGACCAGCTTGGCTGCGGCTGAGGATCGTGGCTCTACGCGGCACTTGAACGGAGCGGGGTGGCTACAGGAGCGTCCTTTAGTAATGTATCCGAAGAAGAAAACACCAAGAATCGAAAGACGACTACAAACCTGACTGCACCGGTTGAGTATTCAACAGTGGGGATGATAGGTTTTCCGTCGTCATCGATCTCCGGTACGATGCGGAAAACCGCCAGTGTTGTGGCGACGACGATGTACAGAAACGCGTCGGCGATATACTCTCCCGGGCACCTCCTTTACATATTAATGTTCAGCGCCGGCCTTTCGTGAAACTCGGACGGGTTGTACTGACCGTCGACCAAACCCAAAGGCAGATAAACGTGGGTCTGGAGGGATGGACGCCTCGCCCCCTCCTGCCTTAGGGATAAACCGATCGGGGTCGAATGTCATGGGGTCTGGATACAAGGTTTCGTCGTGTGTCAATGTCCTGAGCGCGACGGCGAAGGAGAAGTCAGAGTAGAAGAACCCTAAATACTTGGGACATCCTACCAAACATTCACCGTGACAGCGATCTTTGCTGGAATATGGAAGCCTTTGTATTCGTCATCGACCGTTACCCTGCGACTGACTGATCCGTACAGGTGCTTGTTAGCTTGCCCACGTTCGTTTCTTCAGACTGGTGGGGAAAACACATACTTAGCGGAGTGGCCGGATTCCACCGAATGAGTTCCTTTAGAATGGCCTCTATGTACGGCAAGCGCTCTCTATCCTTGAAAGAGGGGAGTGAGTCTTGGCCGACAACCCTATCCAGCTCTTCCTGGGCCTTAATTTGAACTTCAGGATGCAGGAGGGTCGCGAGGAAGAATGACATGAGCGTGCTGTAAGTCTGCAAACATCTGTAAGTAACGGCAGAACTCCCTTGAAATAAAGAACTACCGTGTCAAATCCAGCTATTAGGTTTTAATGGATCCCCGTAAGTTCAAGGGGCTGGGACAATTCATGAAAACGCGCGTACCTGCGTAGATTCCTCCAGCAGTCCACTTCAAGATGTCAAGTTCTTTATTGGTGAATTTCTGGTTCTCGAGCAGTTCGGAAGTGAAGGACGAGATTGCAGTGCCTTCTTTCTAAAGCTTCGTCAGAATGGGCCTCGCTTTAATAGAGTCACTGGCCAGACCATTTGTCTGCGCACTCCATCAAAGGGAAGCTCCATGAACTTTTCAAGCGTGGCCTTCCGTTCTTTCGCTATTTGCTGAAAGCCACATCCCGGGAACCATTTCGGGAAGTGCTTCACTGAACATTCTTTTTTTAGAATCGAGTGAGGTCACAGAAGAATGTACACTCACGTATCGGCAATGCGTCGACTAGGTATCGGTTCGGGGTGACCACATCCGCGAGGCTGCTCATCACATCTTCTGCCAATAATAAAAGAGGGTCCTGCACACTCTCAATGTGGTAGCCGTAAGTGATTCTCAGTAAGCTCGTTGATGCAGATCTAAGAAGGCAACGCATCAAAACTGGTCAGGTGTTAACAATTGGGTGAG
This sequence comes from Coniferiporia sulphurascens, assembly GCA_002794785.1. Classification (NCBI taxonomy): domain Eukaryota; kingdom Fungi; phylum Basidiomycota; class Agaricomycetes; order Hymenochaetales; family Hymenochaetaceae; genus Coniferiporia; species Coniferiporia sulphurascens. Next base: position 1,561,343 of record NBBA01000010.1, on the reverse strand, counting down.
TTAAACGCACAGGCGTAAGTTATCAGTGAGTGAATGCTCGCCGTTTAGAAAACGGAGAGCCATACGCCTCGCCACGTCCTCCTGTAAAGGGCGGTGGTTCACAATGCGGCGCGGATTCAGCTCGCTGTGCATGAACTTTCTTGTTTGCCGGACAGCTTCTCCATCATTCATGAAAAGCAGTGCCTTTCCGAATCCGCTCCTGTCCTCATCACCTCAGTATCTCGAACAGTAACAGGGGGAGGTTCTTTACATCAATGCCATATTCCTTGTGGGACGTTCAGAGTATATGGACGATCGCTTTTCTAGCAGCTCCGTTGCAGCCTCGTATGAGTTCAAAATTATGAAAGCACGCCGAAAAACGCGCATTAACATTATATCACCTGTGAATGTCCAATTAGGAAAGAATAATTTAAAGCGGTTGTTTATATGTGGCTTACCATAGGTGTGTCCCCAGTGTGCAAGGAGTAACCACGGTCGAATCTTGGACAGTTGTAGAGCATTACCGAAAATGAAACTCGGGGGCGGTCCGGGTGGCGATAGCTTTGCCTGCGACTTCGACTTCACAGAAAATGCAAGGAGCAGAAGGAATGCAGCAGCTAGCACGGAAACTCCAGCGGCGAGGTAGAGGGCCATGACGTGTGATGTTGGTTATGGAAAGAGTTGCAGGAGTGTATAAAACCGACAAGCACAGGAAACCGACAAGCACAAAAACAACAAGCACGGAAGTGACCCCGGACTTCATGTTAAGTGATGTTATGATGTGGAAATCATTACTAATCACGAAACACAACGGTCCTTCCCTGAGACCCTTCTTGTATCTTCGATAAGTAGTAATAGCTCCGTGCTGGTGCGCCGTTCCGCAAGTGAATGCGGGAGATTTTTTGGAAATAGTGCACCCCTGGGTCCTCGGAGAAGATAATCTATTACCGCCCATGCAAGCCACAGAATGCATAGATACCGGCGGGACAAATAGTGGATTCAAGCACAGCCCTTAGACTAGGGTCGGAACCTTTAATTGAGAACTGGTACCACTTTGGATAAGACAAAGAGGCAGAGTACGGAGGCTCATACGAAATCCAGATCAAAAGAGGGAACACTGATAGGATATTCGGTGTTCGCCGATTACGTACATATATTCACGTGCCGGCTAGCGTGGGTTCGAAGTACGTAAGCGACTAGAAAGACTTTTCCGTTGTCCCACGGCGCCAACGTGTGAGTAGCAGCTTCCTCACAATTGCCATATATCAAAGCGAACGCCGACAACTTCGCAATCTTTGTCTACCGAGGACCCTCGTTTTTCTCATGTCGACCCGTTCCCGCATTTCAAAGGCAAGCCTTCTTCTTGTATACATATCATATGCATATCATATGCATTAAAACCCTTGGATCTTCTTGGACCTTAGTCCTGGACTCAGTTGCTATCAGTACACCTGCTTCTTCTCTCGGTCACGTTTCCCTGAAGGCATGTGTAGCTTGATCGGGTGCTTCTTCATCTTCCTTTTCGATTTCCACCTTCTGCTACCGTGACGCTCGCACAGCGCCAGCGAGGCCAGAGTCACCTAAAGCGGTGCAACGAGAGTTCCATTCCAGCCGGAGGGAATCAGGCCCGCGCCACGGTTTTTATTACTCGAAAGGGACTGCCTCGCTTTTTGATCTTGTTCACGGTTGTGATTGATGGGTTCTTGCAACTCGCCGGCGCGTTTCCCAAAATGGCGAAGGCCAAAGAACTTCAGAAGAGCCTTCCAAACGTGACATTACGCATGAGGGATGCTCGTGCGACTTTCGGAGGAGCCGGCCTAAAATGAATAACATGCATTAAATTCTGAAGGAAACCAAAAGGGTCTTACACCGTGTGATGACGGCTTCCACTGAGATTTAAATCATTTAGGCTTTCCAGACCATCAAGCCGTTTCGGAAGGAGCCAAGGCACTCAAAAGGAGGCCTCGATATCTCTTCAACGACCATTCAAGCCCACACTCGTTGCAGACAGCTCTCCAACGATGACCGTCACTCCTGAGACGTTTGCTCCTCTGGCCCATTCGATGGCAGAAATACGGAGCGCCATACCTCCGCATTTGTTCCAGCGGAACGGACTTCGAACTTCGGTCTATCTGTTGCGGGACTTTGCCATCGCTGCCTTGCTCTGGTGGGCTGCTACTTACATTGATCCTTTCTTTGCGCGTCTTTCCGAGGAAGGCGTTGCGTTCGAGAGCATAGCCATTGTCGGACGTTCGGTCTCTTGGTTGGCCTAGTTAGTCGCAGTCATCTCTATCTGTCGTTATGTGCCCTGACCAGCTTTCCTTGTTCTCTTTGTAGCTGGTGGTTCCAGGTAAAGTGGATGCTCATAGTATCGTCCCGTGCATTCAACTTATGCCGATAAAGGGCCTTGTCTTTACTGGAGTTTGGGTCATTGGACACGAGGTATGCTGATTTGTGTTCTGCGGTATAGACTGGGAAATGATAATGGATTGCAAATCAGTGCGGTCATGGTGCGTTTTCGGCGTCCAGCAAGGTCTGCGATGCCCTAGGATTCGTTTTGCACACTTTCCTTTGGACACCATACTTCAGCTGGAAGATTGTCCACCACCGTCACCATGCGAACCATGCTTCCATGGAGAAAGATGAAGTGTGGGTTAAATTAATCGGCTTCGGTGATCTTGTCACTAATTTAGAGAGATGTCAGATATATCCCGAAGACGAGGTCGGACCTCGGCATACCTACGCAAGACAGCGAGGAATTTGATTATTCTGAATACTTTGGAGATACACCAATTTGGACTCTTATGATGCTCATCCGGCAGCAGCTTTTGGCCTTCCCCGCGTACTTAATATTCAACGTGTCAGGCCAGAAGCGCTACCCGAAATGGACAAATCACTTGAACCGTTAGTCGCTCTTCGGCTCACGCTTCCGAACTTCTTCAATGAGGGAAGCAATTACTAACTGGGGACTATCCTTCAGCGAACGCAATCCTGTTCAACGCAGCGCAGCGCAATGCAGTCATAGCGTCTGACATCGGCATGCTTGCGATGGTCGCATTGACGGTTAGAGCGTGCACCATCTACGGCTTCTGGTCGGTCACCAAATACTACGGTATCCCCTGGTTATGCGTCACACATTGGTTCATCATGATCACTTATGTCCGTCTCTCTTCCTCCGCTTTCCCTTTGGCTATACATTATTGGCGACTAAGCTAACGTTTCATCTTAGCTTCATCACACTAGTGCCGAGCTTCCCCACTACCGCGAGGGAAAATGGAACTTCCAGAGAGGCGCCGCCGCAACTGTAGACCGAGACTTCCTTGGCTGGCAAGGGCGCTTCCTCCTGCATGATGGTGTGTGCTACCTTCGCGGATCGTTTGTCAACCTTGCTGATCACTTCTACAAATTTAGTGGCTCACTATCACGTTGTTCACCACTTCTTCCCGCAAATGCCCTTCTGTAAGTCGTTATATGCACAGCACTGTATAGGGTGGAAAAATGAAAGCTAATTTTATCCGCCTTTAGACCATGGTGAAGAGGCGACGGGATATCTGCAGCGCTTCATTGGCGAGCACTATCGCCGATCGGACGAGCCCGTTTTCAAGGCGCTGTGGAAGACGTATAACGAGTGCCAGTTCGTAGAGGACGAGGGTGAGTCCTGATTCCCTGGATCATTTCGCCGGAACTCTCGGAGCGCCCTGTCCTGATTGTTTTGATGTGATGCAGGCGACGTGCTGTTCTACAAGAATAAATCCGGGAAATACGCAGTCACCGATGCGGTCCGGCGCAAGTAAGGCCCCTATCGGGGAATATCACGGGGCCCGGGAAGTGCCTGAGGCTACGGCTCCTGTTTTCAAGTCTGAACTCTGTGGTTGTTGATGTGTGGTGCTGAACAAATGGCAATATTGAGTGTATGTATTTGAATGTCCAAATTGCACGTGGGGAGATAGATGCGTAAAGCTGTACATGTAGAGTCGCCTGTACCCTTTCACTGTGCCAATATTTATATGACTTTTTTGGCCTCTCGATACCTATGGTGGGAAATGACATGAGCATCATGGTTGCACAACATACGCCTGATCCAGGGTCGGTCAGGATCGCCAAGATCGTCGCTACAGAAGGGATTTACATATATTTTCTTGACGCCGAAACCACAGAATTAATAGTACTAGTGCCTGTTATGCACGGTCGTTGTCCAATCTAATGATTATAACCTTAAGCGAATTGGAAACTCGTGTAGTCCCGAGATCATGTAGATTAGAAGGTGAGAATCACCGGATTTTTGCGCTCCTCTCAAACCACCCTAGCCACCACACGATTGTGCCTGGATTAAACTCGGGTCGAATAATCAGAAATTCGCGGAAAACGATTCTCAGGACAAAATCCGGTCAGATCGTACTAGGCAGGAAGGCTGATTGTCCTGTTCATTCCGTATAGCCAAAATCCTGGTTGGATCGAGCTTTTTGAAAATGATGAAAGATGGCCCTGAGGCGTGTACCAATATATGCCGTAATTGGTACCGTCGTTCTCAAGCTGTGGAAGGAGCTGTTCAAGGCCTTTGGGCCGCGGATACTTAGCCTTGGCAATATCTTTACCTTCTATCTTACGGGGCCGCAAAACGGACCTAAGGGGCGGAGCAACAACGGTGGCGCATGTTCCTATCGTTCGTGCCGTCGATCGGATGTTTTTCCTTTCAAAGGAAGGCATAATGCTGATACGAAATATGGACCTAGTCTTTAAGATCTAGATCGAGGAGATACGAATAGTAATGTGCGCTCTGGCTTGGGCGCATGGGTTAGTGGCATTCTGGTCGTTATTCAGTCGTTCAATTCATTCAGATAGCGGGTTAAAACAAGGGTACTTGGGCAGCGGGAGACCCTCGTAAGAAATATACGTTACTGGCAACCCTGGGAGCATCTATCAGTGCATTGCATCTTCCTTCAGTCGTGGAATATGACCCGTACACTGCGGAGGCTCGCTATCCTCCATTAACATACATGCAATTGCGCGGTCGTTCTTCTCCATCAGCTCTACGTCGGACGCTGTTAGCTCAGGTATAGGACCCGGTTCACTGATATCGTTCCTAGAAAGAAGGAGAAACCGGAGACATATTGGATCAATGTCAAAGAGAGTTTGGGCGCAAAGTCAAGGCGTGCATCGGACTGTCGTTACGTTCATAGAGAGACTTTCAGCCAGAGTGCCCCCAATGATAGGCGAGTGGTTATGTATCTGCATAACAAAAGAGAAGCGACTTGAAGTGCTCCAAACTCTTTCAAGTTCTTCGTTACAATCAATCTCGATGGATGGCATTCAAGCTTGCAAATTGCTACTCTGAGCAAAGGCTCTTGATGTAAAGTCATTAGCCGTTATCCATTGGCGTCCTGGCTGGATACAAAATCCGACATATGCATGTTCGTCCCCGCTCTCGAGCCTGAGTGATACGGTGGCGTAACGGCGGCGCCGATCGGGATCTGAATCATTCATTCACTTAGTTTGGAGTTTCTGTCTCCCTTTTACTGGGACCAACAGGCATCCAGACTTGCGTGACCCTGGCGTGGGATCGAGATAGCCTCGGCCCTTAGTGAGTTCCAAATACTTTAAACATAAACGAATTTATAGATTACAAATAATCATAAATATAACTTATGAGCTGCAACCGGGTGTCCGGGGTCATTTCTCCTGTTTAATGACCAGTTTGGCGCCGCGTTACGCTTTGCCGACGACTATCAAAGCGCTCGAAAAATCTCGATACAGTACAATTGAAACATTATGAGAAAACAAGGAAAGGCTTTGATGCACGCACGACTGCGGACTGGTCAGTCGATACCAAGAGATGTCAGTCGCACTGACTTGCATTGTACGCATGTGTCCACCTCCGAAATTCCACACAATTTGGCGGACTTTGCGTGGCGCTGAGCGATATCAGATGCACACTATTCATTTCTCGGTATGGTCCCGCGCTTTTCATCTGTACACCTGACGACCGATATAGAGACATGACTTCTTCACATCTGGCGGTTCCTCAAACCTAACTGTCAACTCTGTTTTTAACTCATATTATCCTCAAGAACAGGCTTATTCGTGCTCATCTCCGATATTTTTCCCACATTTTTGCCGACGTCGATGTCTCGAACTGTTACACTTCGTGAAGATTGGTCCAAGGTTGATCCATATCTTGTTGTGTACAGCGAGAATGTTGATGAACCACGCAAATGATGCGGCGATAATCATGTACCTAGCCGAAGCGCAAGACATAATCTGCGGCGTTCTCGGGCGTGCCTTCCCCAAGAAATCCGGGGGCGTAAAGCAAGTAGTCTTAAGGCGCCCTTGTTAGTGTCCTCGGCTGGATTGTACGCCTGGCCTTCGTGCGTATCCACAAATCTCTCGGACGCCGCCCTACCTGGCGACCCTGTATTCATCGGACCGCGCAGCAGACATTCAATACGGCAACGGAACGAGTATTCCCTACCTCCTCGGCCTAGAGTCATGTCGTCTGGAGGACCTCCGGCTCTTCCGCAGTTCGATCTGAAGCCTTCTTTCGGTGCATTGTACATCGGCGTCCTAACGGCCATAGGGTAAGTCAGATTATCTTACCGTATTGTATTGCAATTTGGGTTGCTGAGCGCCGTTTTCGATACCTGCTTTTCTGATAGCCTCCTCGGCATAACAACGTTACAGACATGGTTGTATTACTCGCGCTACCCAACGGATTCACGGAAGCTCCGCGCTCTTGTGAGAGTTTATTTTGTTTTATTCCGGTTGGATCCCCGCAAAGTTCTGACAAGAGTAACAAATGTGGTATTAAAAACAAAAGGTTGCTGTAGTCTGGTAAGAGCAAATGTACTCCTCTAATGAAGTTTGAGGGTAGTGCTGAATACCACTAAGGTGCCTTGAATTCCTTCACTCTGTATTCGGGTCGCATGCCCTATATCATTATGTGATATTGAACTGGGGAAATCCCGAGGCACTCGCAAGTTCTATCTGGCATGTCTCCGCCATTTATATATCCGTCTTCCTTACTCATGAGTATTTTTAGGAGTCTCGATGTATGTGGTTCAGTAATGGTGGTGTGTATAAGATAAACAAGGATTAACCGGAGTTTATGCACGCGCGCAAATGACAGATAACTCTTCTTATAACGGTCAGTGAATGTTCTCTCACGGTTGCCGGCGGAATTCTGTATACTGAGGCTTTGTAATTTCAGGCCGTCGTAGAAGCTTTAGTCAGAATCTTCTTCATGTGGCGCGTGTGGATAGGCAAGCAATATGCTGACTCGTTCTTGTTTTGAGGGAAGCTGACACCTTGGCCACGAATTTCAGTAAGCGATTACAAGTGGTATCTCCCAACCATAATTGTGCGTAAAACAAATTGGCCATCATTTTACACTCCGTACTGATAGATATACAGGGATTCTTCGGGCTGTGCAGCTTTTGTATGACAAATTACTTTAAGAGTTAGCATCGAATCTGACCAAAGTGCAAATCTATGGAAAATTGATTTACAGCGTTCAATATTGGTACGTATCGGTTCTGTAGCGTTCGGCGCGCATTTTAATCCTAACGTTTCTTGAATCCAGCAACATATGCTCTAAGGTGATTTTAGTCATAAATATACAGCCCATCCCTACCAGTAACACTCACATAATTAACGCATTTTTCCATTTTTAGTGTTGTAGACAGAGACTTCGCGAATTTCGGCCACACAATTTATGTATGTCGCTACTACCATGCGCCTCGTCCTTTTTTTGAATATTCTCATCATAAACGGCGTACTGATTAAAAGTCAATATCCTCTTGTGTAGGTCGTATCTTCCACCGGTCTTTCCAGCGCCATTGTTGCCGACATGAGTATCTCTGCCTCGCTTGCTTACTACCTAAACTCGAAACGTACTGGGTTCTCTAAGTGAGTGGCATCATGATCTTATCAACTTTGCCCCCCTGTTGTTCAGCCCATAGTAGCGATCCCTTTGAACAAGTCTGACGCACTTTTCAAGCAGGACGAACCGACTCATTAACCGGCTTATCTTCTTCGCCGTCAATATCGGAATGCTGACAAGGTACTTCCGAGTTCCCTCTCTAGTTCTCTGTCAGAAGTTTGTCTTAATAATATTTTTTTTTACTCAAAGCTTGACGGACGTTGCCGTTGTCGCTTGCGTAATTATCATATCTCCTCTGAACTCAATTCGAGACAGCTTACTTCGCTTTTCGTGACTACTTCGACACAGTCATCTGCCCTCACAGGCACTAGTCTAGCCTACCTTTCGATATACGAGGTTGTCTCCAAACGTGCGTACCACTGCTTTTTTTCTCACGCCGTCGAGTAATAGGACTTTTATTCACTTCTACTTAATAGTCTACGCCAATTCCCTTCTCGCAACGTGAGTCATCCGCAGTCGAGTTTGCGGCGCCATCTTTCCGAAGCTCACGAGATCCATTTCTACGCTTTCTTATCCGAATCGGAATAAAACTTAACTATACTCGTGGGACTCGTTGTTTTTCGTTCCTGAACTCAAAAGACTGAACATACGAGATGCGGACAGCAAAAGCCTGGGCGATGGCTCGGAATTTCGCATGTCCGAAATCCGCTCGCGCCCGTCGAAGCAATCGTCCGCAGGCGCGAGCAAAACGCAGGTCGCGGTGCGTTACTCGCAAACTTTATTCTTTGTTCTCCGTGTGCGGAAACGTAAATACTAATGAACTCCTGGCGGCTTTTCAGGGCGGCACGCTCATTACCGGGAAAGCACCCTCGACATCAGGGTCTATAGCGGATGGAGCCAGGTTTGAGGTTAGTCTTTTCCTCCGTGCAGCATCTGCCATCAGACTCCCCCTTACTGAGCGCTGAGCGCTGGCTAACGTCTTCTATCAACAGGATAGCAAGGTGTACGGATACAACCCTCCCAACGCCTCACTCATCGACCAATCCCTGGGCGCTGTGTAGGGCACCAAGGCTAACCAGATCTTCCTACGGAGCTTTGCACTGTCCGTGTCAAATGAATGGATGTATACAGGCATTTGTTATCTGCGATAAGTACGCTGGAGTTTGTGTCGGAGGCCGAGCAGACTGCGAACGGGGTTGATGTCGGCTATTCTGTATGTGTATTGTATTCTCTACTGTTGTTGTTGGAATTACTGTTTGTATGCCTGATAGGCGCGTCTTTTATTGTTGGACGATTGCCAAATTATTACTATTGGTGCTTCTCTCATCTACGATTTGAATCAGAAAATAAGGGTTGATGGATTGATGTTATGAATGAAATTACACCGCACGGAGATATACCAGGACGACACGGTCCGTTAGTAGTGAGTACACGCACGGTCCGCCTGCCTTCACAATCAATCAAATTGCTATCCCAGCTTACTATGCGCCTCTCTGTGCTTCGGAGAATATCAGGTTCCCTGAGCTTTAATATACGGTACTTTTTAAAGTTTACCCGGTCGCGACTCCATGAGACAGATACCGATATGATGAGCGTGCAGCGTACCGCAGTCTGTAACGTTCACGAAAAACGGAATAGTAAGCTAGATTCGCAACAGTAGCTACTCCCTTAAAGTGACCCTTAGGAGGAGCAATAGTTTTCCCGTGGTTGGTCATTACATTTCCGAGTTCCCGCTACGGGAAACCAAGCCTGGACCATACTCTTAAGTCCTCAGATTTAATTGTAGGGAGCTGCCAGGGCCGGCACTGACTCCTATCACTTACGTACATGGCCCCGAGTTTAAGTTCATATACACTTCCATTTGTAGTACGGTCGATCCTGGATCGACACTCCTCCGCAAGAGCAGCGGCAACTTTTCAACTTGAACTTGAACCTATTTTGCCCACTTCGGCTGAACTTGCCGTACCTCATTTGTTATCTGGATGAAGCGATATCGATGATATTGATGCATAACTCTGCGCGCGCCGCGGTTTTCCACAGGCATAATATTAGCTCCCCGGGCACTACTTCGGTTCTTTTCTGCGTGATGTTGATGCCGCTGAAGACCGATGTATCCTGTTAGGGTTACTCGCCGTAGTACGCCCGCAGATTGCCAGCTTACCCTTCACATCACCTGCACGTGCCGGATTCAAGCACAGCTCGCTTCCCCTCGCCTCGTCACCAGAGTCGGACTCGGTCAGGTCAGACACTCTTTCTTCACACAAATTTGAACCGGTTTCTCGGCTACAATGCTGGACAATATCATCATCACAACTGTTGTACTCGCTTCATTCATAATTTACTTGCTTAAACGGAAGCCCCGCGGTCTCCCGCCTGGTCCACCGACGGGTTTATTGGGCGACAACAGAATACAAGTGCCAGATGTTGAGCCCTGGAAGAAATTTGTAGAGTGGTCTCGAGAGTACAAGAGTATGCCATAAGTCACATCGCTCTATTGTTTCGGTTATTTCTTACGGAATTTGCAGGCCCGATCATCTCATTTTATCTTGGCCGGACGCCCAATATCGGTGGGCCCCCTTTGTTGGTGTTACAATGAATACAACCGTTAAGATTTCTTCCCAGTACTCAACGATGCGAAGTCGGCCTATGATTTACTGGACAAAAAGGGCGAGATCTACTCAAGTCGTCCTCGGAACATTATGGGGTACATACATTATTGCCACCTATGTGAAATCCATATTGAGTGCTTACCAAATCTCAGTCAGGAGATACTTTCAGGAAATATGCGAGGATTAGGTATGCAGTATGGTCCTCGGTACAGACAGTGGCGGAAGGTATCTGCACCAGTTCAGAAAACGGAATGAAAGAAAATGTATTGAGCAACTCGCAGTTCCAGCATATGGGGATGAGTGGGAAAGCTGCGCATCCGTATCGCCTTGTGCAGACCCTCGAGTCAAGTATACTCATGCGCGACCTTGTCGCAGCACCCGACAACTATACAGGGGTCATAAAGAGGTCCTATATTCTTTTCAAAGTCTACCCTACTGTCACTTAATAACAATTTAAGATATGCGACCTCGGTAGCATTCTCAGTCAGTTATGGCAGTCGCATAAAGTCCTTGACAGAGCCAGTGGTGCTCGAGAACCAAAGAGCTCAGTTTGGTATGTAGCTTTTCGTTTTATCGGTGAATCCGATTGCTGAGCTTTTAAACTGCAGCGTTCGGGAGGTACGTCGCATGATTGATATTCCGAGACGTGACTTGACTCGGCCTTTGCCCATCAGGACAGTGTGAGTCGCACGGAGTATACTTTGTCAGGGGAATGTGCTGATGATTTCATAGTATGCCCGGACGTTACATTGTGGAGTCTGTGCGTGCCTTACTTCCTCTAGTATTAAGGGCTCTAAATTGACCTTTTGTGGATCTCAAGTGGCCAATTCTTCTCTGGCTTCCTGCAAGTCCATGTGTCAATTAATAAAAACGCAAGCGCTAACATAGTTCTTTCGAATGTAGGAGAGGCTACAATGGTTCAGATGGGAACAGGAGAAGATCAGAAAATTAGATATCGAGCTTTACATGCGACTCATCCTCGAAGTTAAGCGAAAGATGGACGAAGGACGGGCAAAGCAGTGTCTTTCATCCAACATGCTCGAGAATGTCAAAAATAACGAGGTTAGCCTGGTCCAGATGGCGTACAACGTATCCTCGTCGTTTTCCGCAGGAATCTCGACGGTTAGTGCTAAGTACCGACCTAGTCATTGTAGCTCAAGCTAATGTCAGGCGGTTTAGGTGACAGCCTCATTCGACGTATTTCTGCGTACGTACAAGCGACTTTGCCTGTCTTTTCTCGCAAGAGTACTTAACGAAACGACGACAATCTAACTTCTTCAACTTTAGTTGCAATGTTGCACTACCCGCAATACATGCGTAAAGCTCAGGCCGAGATAGACACTGTCGTTGGACAATCAAGGATGCCGTCCTTCGAAGACGAGTCATCACTTCCTTTCCTCAAAGCCCTTATTACGGAAGTAATGCGGTCCGTCTTCGACTGCTGCTTCGTTTTCGCGCGGCAAGTCTTAACGTGTGTCATTATGTTTTTTTTACAGGTGGAGGCCAATTGCCCCGACGGGCGTCGCTCATGCGGTCAGCGAAGATGACCACTATGAGGGTTTCTTCATTCCGAAGGGCTCAGTCGTCTACGCTAACATCTAGTAAGTCAATATTCGCATCTGCCTTCGTCACTGTCTTCGTCCACATGCGCTTTCTAACGAGATACGGATGCACTCAGCGCCATCACCAAGGATCCAGAAATCTTCCCGGACCCAGATACCTTCCTGCCTGAACGATTCTTGAACCCGACACATCCGCGCGTCGCCGACTTCGATCTGGCGTTCGGCTTCGGGCGCCGGATTTGTCCCGGCCAACACGTCGCACTGCAGTCCTTGTTCATTGTCATCTCAAGGTACAATCGCTCGTTCTTCACTTTTATTAAATCTCTGTTTCCTTGTTTCTGTGTATCTATGAAGTACACGGGAATTCTGACTTTATTTATTCAATGCTGCGCGCAGGCTGTTGTGGAGCTTCGACATCCTCCCTTCGCTCGACGCGCAAGGCGTGCCTATCCTCCCGGACCCAGACGCGTTCGTTGGCGGGCTCGTCAGCCGCCCGCAACCGTTCAAGCTCCGCCTCGTCCCGCGCTCGCCGGATGTCCTCAAGCAGATCGACGCGGGCGCAGCGGAGGCAGAGGTTGAGTTGAAGGCATGGGAGTAAGGTCGCGAAATCACGAAGAACGTATGCAGGGATCCGAGTAGGATTTTTAGCGTCCGTCCAGATCAGCCTTCAGCGAAACCTCCGTATTTTTCGTGCGTTTGCGTTCGAAGTCAAGTTGTCCTATCGTTTGCGGTCCTTCTATGTCCTTCAGTAAACCTCCAGACCCCGAAGAACATTGTACGCGTGCAGTAAAGTCTTGGCCTTGAATACGAATGTGCGAATGCGACACGGACACATGGCTGGAGTTGGTGAATTATTCGCAGATATCTTGTGTTCTTGTGTTTCTACGGGTCTTCGCTTTTGTACTCTTATAAACTTCCGAGTAAATTATAGGTTTATGGCGATGTTGTTTTGCAGATGAGAACGAGCCTCAGGCTTGAGTGTGCTAAATTGTGTGCCCATGGTACTGTTCGGATTGGTGTCTTCAGACTGACAAGTCCGTTCCTTACGGCGCTTGTGATAAATTTGACTCAGATGAGGCGCAGGGACGATGGGTCGGGCTTGGGCCGATGAAGACCAAGTTGCAAAAAAAGTTAAAAGGAGCGAACTTATCCAATACATGCATCCTACAATGACCATCCTCTCAACTTCGCAACAGCCTTCAACACTTCCACCACCACCGCTTTCTCCTTTTCCCTCTCTTCATCTTTCGCCGCAGGCGCGCGCAACCGTCTCCGCAGCGCCTCTTCTTCCATCCCCACAGCTTCACGCCATGCCTCCAACGCAGGCCACTCCACATTCAGCGCACGTCCGATCTGACCGAGGTATGCGAGGTCCTCTGCCAGCTGTGCAGCTCCGCGTGTGCTCAGACGCGTGATTGCAGGAAGTATGCGTCCCGTCAGATGTGCAAGCAAGGCCAGCGCGAGAGACGCGAGCCAGGCGGAAGAGACTGCTTCCGGCGTAAGCAACGGTGTCGCAGGAGCCGAGGGTATCTTAATGGAGAGCGAGGATGAGGAGAGGTGTCGCGGACGAGGCCGGGGCGCGTCGACATCAGCCGGCTCCGACTCGGTAACGGACGCACTTTCGGCTGCTAATGTCCTCAGACTGTCCTCGTCGACAAACGGAAGCGTCTCAATGGAGAACGCAAGTGCATCGTCATCCGCATAGACCTCGAGGAGTCGTGGTAAACTAAGTAAACCCTCTGCAACGCGCTGAATCGTCGTGCTTGGGGAGAGCGAGAATGTCGGGATTACCACTTCGCTAACAGCGCCTCCGCCTCCACCACGTCGCTCGCGCGGGTTTTCAGAGGCCCATACCGGAGAAGCGGCGTATGTCGAAAGATGTTTGAACAATGGCGCGAGTATTGTTTCCTGGAGACGCGCCTGACACGCCTTCGCAAACTCGGAGACGGATCCTCTGGCCCCGAACAGCAAAGCGGGAGACGGCTGTCCTATGTACGACCTCTGGCCCGCAAATGAAGCGGAGCTAGGCGTAAACACACCTTGCTGTTGCTGCTGGAGATGCTCTGGATCGACACTATCTATTAGACTCTGTAGCTCCACGCTATTCAGCGCAGAGCCCTGTAGCAGACTTAACGCGGTCCGCGTAGTTCCGGAGACGTACACCCCTAATGGATTATCGCGCATCATCCTTAGCATGCCTGCTGTCTGTATTATGCTCGCGCGCAGCTTTGACTCAAAGATCGAAAGGCGCTCAAGCACGCCGCGTGTGGCGTCAAGCAAATGCAGCGCGAGTTGAAACGTCGCGAGGTCCGCAGCGGAGTAGTCGAGCTCCGCAAATTCTTCGCCTGACTCGAAGGTACCTCCGCCAGCGGCTGTGGCATTCCCAGAAGTGGTCTCAAGGATGTTATGCCGTGCGTCTAACAGGAAAGCCTCGAAAAGGTCATCAAGCGCCTGCACAAGTCCAACAGCGCCGTACCCATGCGTAAATGCCATGCAGCGCGTAAGAGCGTCATCCGCAAATGCCAACAAGTCCACCACGCGTTCACGCAGCAGACGCGCACCAAATAACGATGAAGGCGCCGAAGATGTCGCTGGTGAAAGCAGATCTTCAAGTTGCACACGTAGAAGTCGTTTCTCAAGTATCGCATAATCGCATTGATAATCGAGGAACGGTTCGAAAAGTGTCTCTTCCCAACTGTGGTCGAGCGAAGAAACACCAATGGCGGTCCCAAAACCCAGAGCGCCATTGATCGGTCCAGATATTGAAGAGCGGTTCAGCCGCCTTGAGAATGACTGTCGAGTGGAACGACGACGAGAATGTGATCGCTGAAGAGTTGGGGGATTATTATGCTCGTCTAGCGAAGATGGAAGCACAGATGGTGAAAGGGAATATCCAACTTTCTCCATGATTTTATCCGCATTGACCGCGAATTCTTCCGTAGCTTTTAAAGCAGAGATGAGTTCCGGAAGGGCGAAATCAGCATAGAAACTAACAAGCGCATTGAGTCGCTGGGACGGGGAGGGACGGAGGGACGAGAACGTGTTTGTTATGAAAGTGGAGAGAGTTGTCTGAGGGTCGGGGAATATCGATACGGCAGAAGGCCGCTCAACCTGCAGCACAGAAAGGATCTCTTGGAGGAAGTCGGGCAAAAAGGCTGCAAACTTGCGCCTCGTTTCTTTTCCTGTTGTATCTTGCTCGCAATCCCGTAGCTCGGCCTGCTGCCATAGCGCTACAACTCCCTTCCGCTTGCTCCCGTTCCAATAGCTTCTGAACTCGGTTTCCCGCTCGATATGGCAGAAAATATCGTAGTACTTCTTGCATGCATTGACATCATTACCGTTGATACCCGCAACAAGAGCTGAACTGAGTGCCGCTTCCAACTGGTTCTGAAGGTTGGTCATCAGGGTTTTGCGGCTCTCAAATTCCGGCGTGTTTTCGAAAACACCGAGCGACTTTGACGCCTCTGATAGTCTAGACGCAGCTTTGGAGTACGAGTGCTCTGCAAGGTACGAAACAACCTCAGACTCGAGACTAGACCACGCCTCTGCCTCGCGCAACACAGTCAAGGAGGCGTCCATGTTACGCTTGACCGTGTCGAGAAAATGGAGTTGGTCGAGAACGGGACCCATTTCGGCAGTACTGAGGAAGGACTGCGAATGACGCTCTACGGCATGCAATGCGACCTGTAGCGATAATGCGTTTTCTTGCATGAGTTGCAAGTCGTACGTGAGTCTTGGGACAGTCCTCGAAACATCGTCGATGGTCTTCTCAAGCTGGGCTGAGGTATCTTCGCATGCAACTTCCAGAACTGCGGATAGATGGGACACGCGTCTTTCGAGTTCAGCAAGATCGTAAACACGGTCTTCATCGCCCTCCACGTCCTCCGCGTCCTCGCTGTCGAGTATGTCATTAATCCACGACGCGACATCCGAGAAATTCTCCAGAGAGCGGAGAACATCCGTCGAGGACTGCTTCACAACTCTGGACACATAGCCCTGCATACTAGCAAAGGTAAGGGGCGTTTTTATGATTCAAGTTTCCGCCTCACATTAATCGCTGAGTCTTCCTGTCGTTCGTCGCTGCTGTCGGAGCAGACTGTGACGACAAATGCGCTAGTGTTGCATGTCACGATTACCGTATTTAGGATACCAGTGTCACATAATCACCGATATGGAAGTGATTGTCACAGCGCGCTTGGCCGCCGTCGATAACCGCCCCCGACCGACGATGACCCCCGCGCAGATGAACGGTTTTTCCCCAGAATCATCGGTCGAGCCGTCCGCTGGCGTAGAGCAAAGTCGACGCAGAGCATACAAGGCTTGTCTCCACTGCGTATGAAATCATTTACTCCTACTGGATGGCGCTAAACACATCGCTGATATGCACTGTAGCGCTCACGAAAAGCAAAATGCGATTTAGGTGATATTGATGCACCCAACCAACCGCCTTGTGCTCGGTGCAAGCGCGAGAGAAGAGAGTGCATTTTCGCTCCGTCGTACAGAGGTGGAAAAATTGTTAAGAAATTATCTACGTCAAGTGCGGTCCTTGGGGAGCCCGACAGGGGCTCAGAGTGCCGGGGAACTGCAAAAAGTATGTCCTCCAAATCTTGTACCGCCTTTCAGAATGCGGTCCGAACTCCATACCGCCTGACTACATTCGATTGCTGAGTGCCTCTCCTCAAAAGTTACAGGAAACGACAATGCAGGTCCCCGCTCTGTCGCCTTTTCCAACTCGGACCTCGACCCAGATATCGAACAAGATAGGAGGAGCAGGTCCGGCTCAGAAGGCCCACCACGCAAAACGATGCGTTTGGACTCCTGCTCTGGATCTGACAATGCTGGGGATCGCGACCGTCTCGACCCGCAGAGCCTCGCAGCGGCGTCCCTGCGCAACCCGACTGACGCACTCAACCTCCTTGCACTCGCCGCGGACGTTGACCGCAAGAACAAGGCAAAGCGTCGAGACTCGCGTACGAGCGCTTCTGAGACGAACGCAAATTCATCCCCCGCACGTACTCACGATGGCGCAAACGTCGGGCTTGATCTTAGGCTCGGCCTGAAAACCGACGATGGATCTCTTGTACCTTGCGATGCCTACAATCACCCCCACTACCACCATTCACAATCCAACCACATACACCGCGCACCCGCACCTCCTTCGCTCGGCTCGTATGCGCTCTTACGTGTGCACAACCTCTCACCCGCAACACTCGCACTTCTCGTGCAACGATTCTTTGCGCGGGCACACGCTGTATTTCCGATGGTATCGCATCATCGCATCCCGCGTTGCTCAGTAGAGCTCGCACGTTTCGCAGCGGAGGAGGAGGCGCTTCTCACTGCCATTGTTGTCATAGCCTCACGTCAAGAGAAGATGTTTGAAGTGCACGCACGCAGCTGGGAGTACATGCAAACATTGATTAATGAGCTTATACTAGGAAAGGTCGGCTCTGTGGGAACTGTGGAGGCCATGCTACTCTTATCAGGTACTCCTCTATGTTTACATTTCGTTCGTCCGCTAATAGCGTTTTCGTCTAGAAAATCTCCCACGTCGTCCACAGCCTGCCACTGAGGATGAGGAGCATCGAATGGCATGGATGCTAGTAGGGATGGCTGTACGCACCGGGTGAGCCCATTAATCACCGATTATATCCTATGCCTATTTATATTGCGTGTCATACTACAGTTATATGCTTGGTCTTGACCAGAAGACACTCCGTCCGCTTACACCTGGGGTCGAAAACAAGTCAGGGAAAGCAGACGAACACGGAGAGGACGAACACCTTGATCGCGAAAGATTGGCGTGGACTTGTATGTGCTTCGCAAAGTCAAGGTAGTACAAAATAGCGGCTGACAGGCACAAACCAGACTGCTATATTTTTGACAGAAGGTAGCGAATTCTCGCAAAGATGGGCAGAATCTTGGCTGAGTTTTGTACTTAGCATCTCGATACGTTCGGGAAAAGCGTTCTGGAGCAGGGGTTCGATTTTATCTCTTGTCGCCGTTATTCGACCTCTAAATTTTGACACAGGCCCCGGTCTGTGCTTCCAACGCACGCACAGTGGTGCATTGCCTTCTGCATCCGAGAGCTTCCCATCTCTGCGCCCTATCGCAGGGGTTCAGGATGACTTCTCCGCAATGCTCCAAGCGTGAGTTCTACCGATTCATCTTCCACAAATTACAGATATACAGATAACGTCATCGGACTTGAATTACATTAACGCTAATTCCAATTATGTGCTGTAATATAGATACACAGAGCTCACACAGACTATGGCTTCTGCACACGACGTCCTGTATCCATCAAAAGACCGGACAATTGCGCTCGTGCGTGTTGGGGACTATCATAAGTAAGCGGGGGTCTCTAGATATTAACATGGGCTTATTTGTTCTTGCATCTGATAAAGATATTTGGACGAGCTCACTCGAAGCAAGTCCAATCAACTTCTGTTATGATTGCTTTAACTGATATGGTTCCTATTCACACTTCCAGGCATAGTAAGCATCATTTCGTATACGCATGAGCGAAGGAATAAACATTTATTGTCAATCAGAACGGCTTCCGTCTAAACTGGGAGGGTAAAGCCTGGGATACCGCAATTGTGACTGAATGTGTTTGGATCAGCTTCGTACGAATTTCTCGCTTTTCATTGGAGCCTGCCCCTTGACCCGAACTTCTTTTATGGCTCTCCAAAAGCATTATACACGCCTGTATATCTATGCTTTTGCCTTTCAAGCTCATGTGCAACGATGTACGTCGACATCTGAGGACGGAAAGAAAATAGCCGATAATGTCATTTTCCCGCGTGGCCCCATGGGAAGTCCAGATGCACGGTTCATTCTTGAAGCAATCGATGCCGCTGTAAGCAAACCACCATCCTTTTTGCTTAACGAGTGTCAGAAGTTCATCTCTAATTTCCCTGTTTAGACGGAGCTGCTACACATCTGCGTGGAGAGGTTACACCCAAGTGGGGCAATGTCCTATTTGCCCTGGAGATTTTTCTTATACTTTCAGTCAGTGATTCCGTCTTTTCCATGACACCGCTTTCGCTACTGACAGCCGCTTCTGCCATCAGATACGCGGGGGTATTTTTATTGAAGGTATATCTGGATGCTTTTCTTCGCTGTGTGCCTGTTTACTGAAAGTATACCAAAAGGCCGTTTTTGTCGGTGCTGTCGTTCCGCAAGACCAGCGTGCCATAGTGCAACTTATAAAGAAGGTTATTCTTTGTCTAGCATGCGCAAGCTCAGATGAGCAGCACTCAGGCGTCCGCTACGCACGCCTACTGAATGGTCTCCTTCGTGTCTTTAGCCGTGGGGTAGACGGTGTAGCGTCACAAGTCGGTACGCCAAAGCGGCGTGCCCTTGCGGAACTTCCGGCCGAGTCTTCTTCGGTTTCATCTCCGGAGTCTGGTGCGTCAACGACCAAAAGTACGACACAGATCACTCCGACTGGCGGGTCTATGTCATCGGCGTCAACAGCTTCCTCAACCGTTGTATCATCCCCGTCCAACACGGCACCGCTTGTACCGGGCTCAGTCTCTCAGTCGTCTGCATCCCTGCGGCCGCACGATGGGCACAGACACATGCACAGTCCTGGTACGGAGGCAGTCCTGGCTCATTTGCCCATGCCGCGCCTAGATGTCAACACCAACTTCTCCGGCCGCAGACACGCAGAGAATACCATGCAACACCATCAAATCTCCCCTTCGAATGGCGCCTATTACTCCAGCCAAATGGGCTCCTCAGCACAGTCACAGAATTCAGCTTACTCCAGCGGTCTTCCTCCCCCTTCTTACCAGCACCCGCATGATGCCTCGCGCCACCAGCGCCAGCACTCGCAAGACCAGCGTCAGCAGCATATGTATGCACAGCCTTCTGTACACACGCACCCGACAACTAACGGGTACGGCAACGCCGGATCCGGTAGTAATGTGGGCGTTGACGTCAATTCAACAAACTTCGACATGTTCCAGACGAGCCCAGGCACGGCGAACTTCAACTTTTCGCAGTTCGATCTGAACTGGCCTCCTATCGAGCCGGACGGGCTCGCACAGATGCTTGCGGACGACCATGCGCTCGACGGCGACTTCTGGATGTCGCTTCCCAGTCATGCACAATGGCAGTCGTGGCCACAGGCAAACTCGACTCCTGCATCCGTACGGCAATGAATTGACCCCCCTTCCGAACGAACCCGGAAGCTTACGGACTCACCCTCTCTTATCCAAGTAACTTGATCTGTCTGACCGTTCTTCCCCACACTAATTCGACTATTTCGGAATTTTTCTTATCGTCAGCGCGATGTATGTTGTAAGAATACGCGTTGTAGTCTGTGTTTGTTGTTCGCGCAATATGTAGCCACTCTTTGCAATTTGGATAACTCGGATGTGCCTCGCTATGTAGAATCGCGGTATGACACGGGTCGTTGATTCGAAAGGTACCCCAGGTTTCTAAGGATTTTTACCGCCCACGAAGGTCTGCAAAGAACAGCTTCCACACGGATACCGTACTAGTATATACCATGCCACCTGGTCTCGGCGTGTTAACAACATTAGGTTTCCCGTTAAGAAATTCCGTCTATCGCCGAGTTCGAGACTTTATAACAAAGCGGGGATGTCCGATTTCAACGCCGCATAACCTATGGACATGAAATAGATCAGGGATGGGGATGCAAGACACCGTAATATTTCATGCCAGATCGTCAGGCGGTTCAAGCTCATTTTCATCTCACAACAAAACTCGTCAAGGGCGGCAGTACTTACTACCTAGGGGTGTTCTTCGCCCCGCCGCACACTGCATTAACATCCCCGACTTCATATGTACCCGAGAACTCCCTAATTACTGCATTTCAGAAGAGCAACTACGGAGCCTACCGGCCCATCCAACCCCCGTCGACTGTGATCGTCTCTCCGCATACGTAGTCCGCCGCGGCACTCGCAAGGAATACTATAGCACCTTCGAAGTCTGCGGGAGTCCCCCAACGTCCGGCGGGAATGCGCTCGAGGATCTGGCGAGCACGCGTCGGATTGTTAATGAGCGCAGTATTCATCTGTGTCAATTGAGAGCGGGGAAATTATATATAATTAGCTTTTGATAGAAGGCAGGCTGAGACGGAGCGGACAATAACTGACGTCGGTGTTAATGTATCCGGGCGCGATGCTGGTGAGGAAGAATTGCAGCGTCAGGGAACATATCTTTAATAAGTCCAGGGTCAATGGACGACGTACCAGTTGACATTAATCCCTTTTGAACTCCATTCGTTTGACAGTGCTTTAGTCTAGACGCAGAGTAGTTAATTAATGATATGTTTCATACTTGGTTTGAAATTGGTATCTTTACAGTACCAAGAACACCATGTTTTGCCGCCGCATACGCGGGAACGGTGAATCCGCCTGATAATCGATGAATTCAGAAAAGGATCCAAACAAAGAGACGAAAGAGGGAAATGAAAACGATTTGATCTTATACGTCTTACACACCTTGATACGACAATAGACTTGCTATATTAATGATCTTGCCTCGGGATATCGCTGCTGCCATCCCCAGACGCTCACGGCGCGCGAGTATATGGTATCCAATGTCGCGTGAAAGTGTCCATACGGTGCTAAGATTCACTTGCAAGACCTAAGGACACCGTGAAATGAGGAGGGTAAGCAAGTGACAACATGCCCATTGAAAAATATGGGTGTATGCAAGTGAACGCACCTCTTGCCAGTCATCGTCGGGGAAGAGCTCGGCGGGGTGTCTGACAGCAAGAAGTCGGGATTGAAGGAGGAAAGGCGTCTTCAGTTTCTACGATAAATCGTAGGAAATGATACCCACCTCCGCTGGATCCCACCACAGTTTACCAGGATGTCGATATCCAGCCCGAGTCCGCCTTCGCTTTCTGGAGACGTGATGCGCTGCACGACGCCGCCGACCTGCTCTTTTGATGATAGGTCACACGACACGATCCATGCCTTGCGGCCCACAGACGGATCGCGAATTTTTGTAGCTGTTTCTTGATTACTCTCGTCTCTCTGTTTTGAAGAAATTCGGAAGAATGAATATTTTGCGAGTAAGGGAAAGGAGGCACGGTACGCGCCTGTATGAGAACGATGTCTGCCCCAGAACGTGCCAAGGACAATGCAAGCGACTGGCCAATTCCCCTTGTTGCACCGCTGGAGAGGAGGATTGCGACCACAACGTATATGAAGTATCCATGATCAGTATTTTGCTTATCGCAGCCATCGCACCACTTAATCGTACAATCGCTCGCAGAGTTGAAACCTCATAATACTCACGTTATGACTGCAACTTTTCCTACAAGCGAAAACAGCGATTCGAGATATGACTGCTGTTGTGCCATGGCGAGACAGTACACAGCTCAGAGTGGTTGAATTGCGGGCCTTTTTGCACTAGATTTTTTCCTGATGGAAGAATACGAGGATGTTCAGGCGTAGTTGCGAGTGTGAATCCGAGTCGTTGGTGTTTAAGGCGGTTATTGACGATGAACTGCTGGCCATGGTCATGGTGGACGCTGCTTAAGAACAAGCCAGGCACATCGGGCCGGGGGCCGACGTGCCATAGCAGAACCGTCTATTGCCGGGGGACGGCGATGTGCTGCGTTCATCCGTTAACGCGCAAGCCGATGTCAATTTTTTCTCTTTTTCTCCAGCAGCTGCGCAGAAAACTCTCTTCAAGACACTCTGAACTTTTTTGAAGGTAACAAATTCTCATTTGTGCAACTCGCGCACGACTCGTAAAACAGAAACAGGTTGAACAGCCTTGACCCCCCGATAGTAGTACTACATTTGGAATGCTTCAAATGAAGAATTATCCGTACCTTCGTGAAGGTATCACCCTTGACGGTATCGGTCTTCAGGCTCCGGTCCATCTAAGCATGAGACACGCGATTGTTATAGTCAGTCCGCGAAGCTGATCCAGAAGAATACGAGAACATAAGAAGATCAGTACTCACACCGCCGGGCCGGGGATTGGGTACGGGTCTGAGTCTGGAAGGGTTTGAAAAAACCAGTGAGTTTACCCATTAAAAATGGGAGGGGATCCGATGAGCCCGATAAATACTGACCGGTGTAGACATCAAAAGCAATGCCTGGCGTAGTCGGAGTATACGCGCCGGGGAAGGAGACGAACGATGTCGGGAATGCCGTACCGGAACCCGTGACCTCGAGTTGGATGCACGATGGGTAGAACTGCGCACCCCTGTGTCTCAGCTAGTCAGGAGGGTTCTTATCTAGACGCTATGAAAGGACTCGGATACGTACGGGTAGATGTACGCGCTAAGGACGAAAAGAAGGTGTGAGCATAGTACATGAGGCAATCGAAGGGCACTCACGACTGCAGCGCAATGATCTCGTGGCGGACGATGTACTGGCCTGGCCTGAGCGAAGCAGGGATAGTGAACGTGTAGATGCTGTCGTTCTCGGTCAGGATGTCCGTTGCTGCCCACAGGCCATCGATCGTCTTTCCCGCCTCCGCGACCTTGAACCATACGGCCCTATAAAGAGGGTACTGTGTGAGATACGCTCGACTACGAGTCGTTTCGAACGTACTCTGTTCCTGGCATCCACTCGGTGACGGGAGTACCTGAAGGCGCCTCCGCCATGTAAGTGATCATCGGACCCTAGGCCGCGTTCATATGAGCATCATGTTGTTCTCGAAAGAGAACTAGATGAATAAACGTACAACGTGGGAGCTGGGCCAAGTGGTCCAGTTGAGGTGGACTTCCGAGCCAGCGCTGGCAGTCGCGAAAATCGGAGCAGGTGATGTGCCGATAATACCGTCCACGGAGTCGCCGTTGCATTGAAGGCTGGATTATCATTATTAAAATTATTCTACTCGAACGGACTGGCTTTTCGAAATCACAACTATAAGTAAAATTGAACGTACTCAATTAACGTGATGTCTTGGACCGGGCCTAATTGGGGCTTTGTCAGAACCTTCAGACGAAACAGAAGTGGGGGCGTAGACGAGGCTCACCATTTCCGGGAATAGCACGAATGATACGCTCAGGAACAGGGTTATAATAAGGGTCAGTATACGGGAGATAGCCCGTGTATGTGACGCCGTTCTGCGATATAGACACAGATAGCTTATTAGGACACGGAGCCTCTGAACACACAATTGATTTCAAAAGAACATACTGCAACAACCTCCTGCACGTAGCCATGACCACGCACAGAAGATATCGTTGATAAGCCGAGTAAGCCGAGGACAGCAGCAGCAAACATATTTGAACTTGGGAGGAAGTGTAGGTAGACCGGCGTGAACACGAGCGAGTGTGCGGGGTCGAGCTGAACGACACGCAACATCGTCACCCTTTATACTGCGGGTTAGGTATCATACCCCGCCTCTATGAGTCCTGGCGGGCCGTTTGTCTGGTGGGGTTGTGGTATCGCTGAGGAACCGGACCGTGTCGTTGGACATCGTGTGTCAGGTTTCGAGAGGGCAAAACGGCAGTTTCGCCGCACAAAATGAGCAAACGCGAAAAGCGTCCGAGAATATTTTATAACAATGCATGGCCAACAGTTAAGAAGCACCAGATATCAGACAACGTGAGCTCGAAAAGCTAAGTAGCGCAGAGCTTGATTCCCCACGCACCACTATATCGATCGCGAGAATCACGAAGACGTCGTCTGCGAGGTGTTGTAAGGCACAAAGATACAGACATCTTGAATAGGGCACACAGAATCTCGGATAATGTATGGTGTATCAAGGAGAAATTTGGGAGTTTGCAGGCGGTCCGGGTATCGTAGACTCTGGCGCAAGCGTCGTGTGCAGTTCAGCTTGGCAATTCCAGAAAGATCTCCAGCTTTGATAGGATGTGGCGAGTGGGGAATAATATGGTCCCAGAAGTGCGTTAAACATCTTCCTACATCATTTTGGTGGGGCCGGACAAATGTTCGGAAAAAACAAGGTGCATAAGCCTCGAGATTCTAGCGTGTCAGTTCCCCTTATTATTTTTCAGAAGCAAATAGCAGGTAATGCGCTGCGCTCACTGAGGCTTCAATTATTTGCGCCTTCCGCGGCTTAGTCTGTTGATATTAGAATGAAATGCAAGGGACACTTCAGTATGATTGGGTTTGCAACGAGGTGTAGTTAGTTTCCTTGAGACGAGAATTGATACCATGTCTAGCGAAGTTGAAACTCCGATGGAATAACCCGCTTATTAAATAAATATAATGAACAATATAAATATAGTACATGGTCATAAGACCAACCACCTTACTAAGTAAACGATAACACAACGATAATGCCATACAATATAGGAGCTAGATAGTTATAGTAGTACTAGCCCACGGAACGTGTATATAAGGGGAGCTGGTCTCGCCCTAGAAATACATTGGTTTACGCTGATAACCCACCTTGCCTGAACTACACCACTGCACCTCATCGTCTACCACAAAGTGCGTAGATTTTAAGACCACTCCTTGCTCTCATTGGCACCAGAAGCAGGACTATGGAGGTCCTTATTGGACAAAAATACAAGTTTTGACCAAGAATCCAGGCATAATCGATTATAACCGATTATAATGTGTTATAATTGGTTATAATCGATTATAATCAGTTATATCATGGATTCCATAATCGATTATAATCGATTATGCCGTTATAATCAATTATAATCAGTTATGGCCTCAGTCTTTACCTTTGCACTGGCAGCCATAACTATCACTATCACTATAATCATAATTGTCACTGATTTTTTCAGTTCAAACACAAGCACCATAACTGCATCACAGTCTGTGATGGCCTACGTTTTGGGTCCCGCTTAATTAGGCAGATCTGTTATGCAATCTGTGATGGCCTTGACCCTGACAGAACCTTATGCTTTATATGATAATGCATTTAGGTTACGACTTTTTGTACACATATAGGCATTATTTCTCATGGATAAGTGCAAACTTGCACTTGAAATTTATTCCCACAGTCATATGTTAATACATTTATAGTATAATATTCTCATGGTTGAGTGGGTTGAGTGCGATTCGCACTTGGGTTTATTCTCACGCATCACGTGACTGATGCATTTAGAGACATACTTTCTCAGGCCAAGTGTGAATGTGCCTGGCCATCAAGCAAGCATATGGTATTCAGGGGTAATTTCCTTATCTGGAATGATCATCATGATGGGTTGATCCCTACTTTCCATATGCAGCATAATCAGTTATATAACAGATCATGATCAGCCCCAGTGCAAAATCCAGGCTGTGATATAATCAGTGATATAACTGATTATATAATCGATTATATTCTTCGGCTTTGCATTATGGTGCCATCACTGGCTGTGATATAATCAGTTATATCATCAATTATAACCTATTTTTTGTCTTTGCTCCATCACAGGCAGTTATATAATCGATTATAATCGATTATAATCAGTTATAATCCATGTCTTTGCATTTGCTCCATCACAGCCTGTTATATAACTGATTATAATCAATTATAATCAATTATGCCACTGTGCAAAGCCCAAATCACATCATTTTGTCCAGTATAGACCTCCAAACAGGACCTTCATCTTACTGCAACCAACTTACTTACTGTAAACATTTCAAGAATAATCCTGATGGGAGATCATTTCGAAATCCGGTCCCAACTCTACATCTTAGAACTCGCTATCTCTTGTTCCTTCTGAATGTCACTTATTCAATTCCACCATATGTACAGTATATCATGTTGCCGTTATATCTGCAGTCCCGAAGACCACGAAAACCCAATTTTCGGGTAAGCACTTTCGATTTATTTATTAGATATTAGGCAGGGGAGATTTTGAGGAAGGGCATTAGGGTTGTCAACTGATCCTTACGTGCAGACACCTCATCGTCTGGAGATACGATGGATCATAGCGAATCAAACAGTGGAACCGCAGTGAACATTTGGAATTAGCTTTTCAAGGGGACTCAACATCCGCAACTCCAGGTAGATAGCCTCCACTTATTACCAAGGCGTGTTATGACAGGAGTTTTGCTGACTGGTTTTGCAAGGTCGCATATGTTCGGTGGTTCCCACACATCACGGCCGAAGCAACAGACTGGGGTGCTCATCCGGTAATCGGCCTGTGGCAGATCATGCACAACACAAACCAAACATGACACCCTTTGATGAGCATTTTCGTTACTTATGATGCGAGGCAGAAATAAATCTCGCCACACTCGTCAAGGCCTGTGAAAACCAAGATTCGGCGATTGTATCGGAATGGAGTACCTCCAGTTCCTCTCGTCATTGATCAAGAATGGGAAGTTGCAGTACAACGTTTATGTGGAGGAGACTGCGTGTAAATTGTGAGGTAGTGATGATCTAAGTTGATTCATCCTCATCTGATGGGTGTTGGCACTACCTTCGTGCAACTGAGATATTTCGATGTCGAGTGGGATGACTCGCAAGGATTAGATAATTTGGACCGCCATACAGTATGGATGCCAAAAAGAAGTCCCTGTGGTCCTTACAGATTTGAAGCAGGATATTTTGACTAACTCTGATAACTCTTTGCTGCAGTAAAACTTACCGATGTCAATATTGAAAGATATTGGGGGCACAAGAATGACTCTAGTAGAGAAAGCGAAGTTGAACAAGCCAGCCCCCTGGTATATAGTGTGACCAGCAACACAGCCAACCCCTTGACCTCTGACCACCATCATCTCACACTAAGCACAGCCACATTCGCCGCCCCTAAACTCCCTGGGTTAACCACCCACACCTGTCCCCCACACAGTAGACATCCGTCGAGCTGTTTTACACTCAACTTCACCACTTCCACTTCCCTATCCTCCATTTCCCCTACCTCCTTTATTCTTCTTTTCCCCCATGGCGAACTCTCCCAACCCGTCTTTCAGCAGCCAAACTTTTGCCAACACCCCCGACGAGATGCACCAATACAACTCTCAATCCCCCAGTATCCCAGCCTCACACTCACCACCTCGTCCGCTTCCGTCCCCACCCAAAGAAAACCCAGAAAACGACAAAAACACTAACATAACAGGATATCAGCAAACATTACCGTCGTCTCAAACTCCTTCTGTCCTCTCTATGCCAACATCTCAGGACCCGTCGTTCAATGCTCATTTTCAGGATTTCTCTTCTACGTATGCCAATTATTCCGATATCACTCTTGCTGCTCCAGTCGTTACACCAATGGACGTCGTCTTCCCCCTGGACTCTCAATCTCTCATACAAGCAGCCTCCCCAACAAACACGACTAACCCACACACAATACATGCGCCAGCCCCTATTCTGTCACATCAATCTTCCATTCAGTCACAACATTCTTCCTCATCTTCTGAAAGTCACACACACCATCAAAGACACCTTCGATTCACACCGACACCCGATGAGTCAAACATCGAAGATCAAATTATTATATCGGAATCACGCAATACCATCGAAAACATCCTTGCACCCGGCTCCTTTGAAGAATGGACGCTTTCCATTGAACAGATTCTCACCCTTATTGCGAAAACTTGGCCTTCAAAATATAACCAGCATCTAACTGACCATTCGATGAATTCTCTTGCTAACGCAATCCAACTGTTCCATCTTCACTTTGTCCCGTCTAACACCAAGGTTACCGTTATACACCCAGCTGATCCAAAAACACCTATTGTCTACAAGAAGATTACCATTGACGACGCTGGTCAATTTGATTTCAAAGTCCGAAACCCAATTCTATTTCCTGAGTCAATTTACGATAATTCATACGACCCTGATGACGACACCAACAACCAAAGCAACATGGAACCTCCTATGTCAGAAATATCCACCATGATTAACAAGCTACAAACGACTTTACAAGAGCAAGCCAAAAAACACGCCAATGACCTCGAATCCCGCATCATCACCCGCCTAGTACAACTCGAAGAATCCGTCGCATCAATTGAAAAACCAATCCAACATAATATCGACAACCGACACGTCTCTTTTTCTGAAAGCACACACGAACCTGACAATATTAGCCACGGATTCATTCAGCCACCGACCGTCATCCAAAACGCCCCTCGCCCTCGACCCCTTGGACCTCGACAACGCACACCGTCTCCAGTTCTCCTTCGAAACCCTATAGTTGACCAACCCATTAGTACACTGACATACAAGGATCACCTAGGTCTTAACATGCCGACGAACCAACCCAAATTATTACCCTCAGCTCCAGCGTCAATTTCAACACTAACACGATATGTCGCCCGTTTCCAGGGACAAAACATCCCGTTATCTATTCGACCAAATTCGAAAACAATCATCGACCGCATCCAGCTTAAACTTGACCGCATACCTACTGCTCGCCACATTCGAATTATCGGAGCCGACTGGAATATGGCTGGAAATTGCATTTTCTCGTTCCCAAGTAATATCTCTACTAATTCTATCAACACAATTATTCCCATCCTCAAAGAAGCATTCGAACTGTGCCCCAACCACCCTCTGACCATCACTCGCGACATCAAATGGTCCAAGGTCATCATCAGCAATATTATTACGTCTAACGGGCCCAACGCACCCATTTTTTCCGACCTCGAAATACTACGATCATTACTACTCAACGACCTCTTCCGTTCGTTAAAAATCACGCAACCACCACGATGGGCACGAAACCCAGAGTTCATTACTAAATCTCGTTCTTCCATTTCGTTTGCCTTCGAAGACCCTAATGGCGATTTAATTCGCAAAGTCACAACTTCCGTTTTCTTTATATTCGGTCAATCAACTGTCCCAGTCGAATGGAAAGGCAAACCACATTTCTCCCAATGCACCAAATGCTGGAAGTTCGGTCATCTAACCATACAGTGCAATCAACCGTTAGGATGTCGGTACTGCGCATCGAAACGTCACCTTACGTCCCAACACCGCGAAATGTGTTCAGGCTGCTCAAGCGCCCGGTATCAAGACAATCAACCTTGCGACCATTTCTTTTGCGTAAACTGTTCAGGAGCACACCCTGCTGACTCGATTGACTGCTCACAACGAGCACTATATTATAACCGTTTCCCAGCTCCAATTCGGATGACTATGTCGTCACCACCCTCGCCTACCAACATGAACCCGAATCTTATCAACGTACACCCTTCAAGACGTAGTCTCATCCTTAACCCGTCAGTTACTAGGCCTTCGTCCCCGTCCATGCATGTCGACCCCCACAACTCAGTTAACGACGATACCCTATGAACCATACGGCCCTACGAATACTTCAGCTAAATATAGCAAAAAGCGGTCCTCGAACTACCCGTCTCCTCAACAACCCCAAACTTCATATCCTTGTCCTTCAAGAACCGTGCATTACTTTCTCTGGTCTTAGTAGGTCTGACTCTAACCCCGATGGGACACCAATTTTCCTTCCAATTAAACACCCTTCATGGGATTATTTCATTCCTGCCTATGACACTAATTCTTCTATTAAACCTCACGTCATAACCTATGTCAGAAAATCTTTCCCTCATTTATCAGCCATTTCGCGTCAGGATATTATCAATCACAAAGATTTCATGACCGTTGACGTAACGTATCTCAACAAAACCTTTCGGCTTATCAACTGTTACAACTACGGATCCGGTATTCAGGGCGAAAACATTCGAATCATCACCGACACTGAACTCGACTACGATATACCAACTTGCATCATGGGCGACTTCAACCTCCATCATCCTGAATGGGAATTACATAATAGAAACCCTCGCCGTACGACAGCCGAAGCCGAATCATTTCTCACATGGACTCAAGACCAATCGCTTTTTATTCTCAACGACACCGAATTCCCGACACGAAAAGGACAACATCGACAAGCCGACTCCATCATTGACCTAACCCTTCTTAATTTTACAGCCATCCTTTCCGACTTTTTCTACGATTGGACCTGCGTCGACATACCCGCCTACTCATCCAATCATATTCCAATCACCTTAGCATATTTACCAATTAACAACGACTTTCAACCGGAGGACGAATCCATCGCATATAAATACGACCCAGAACGCAAAAAAGAGTGGATCGAAAAATTCAGTTTTAATCTCGACAACCAACTGCTTCCAGCTTTTTCAACTGATGACTCCGTTTATGATTACGCTAACAAACTTTCGGAAAAAATACTACTAACAACTTCCGAAGTCATGCCAAAAACTTCCACATCTAACTTCTCATATTCTTATTGGTGGAACGACGAATGCGCTCAAGCAATGCACGCCTTTAGAGACTGCTCAGAAAACTTCAAAAAAGAACACCTACACAAAGAAGCGCGCTACATTTTCAAAAAAGCAAAACAATCATGGGCCACTTCCGTTCTCGAAGGAGCTTCCTCATATGACATATACCGATTCGCCAAATGGTCATCCGGCAAACGAAAAACCAGGACCCCACCAATTACCTTCCAAGATCAAGTCGCCCACACACCCGACAAACAAGCAGAAATCTTCCATCAAACCTTCTTTTCGGCCAACCGCCAACCAGACGTCTCATCGCTTCCATACGACCCACCCAAAAAACCTACGCGATCCTCACCACGAATCACTCAAAATGAAATCGACACTTGCCTTAACCTCACCCATAACAACTTGGCACCCGGTATCTCCAACATTTCATACGCATATGTAAAATGGTTTAATTCAGCTCACCCGTCTATTTTATTCAATTTGTTTAACGAATGCTTCTCTCGTCATATTCACCCGTGGAAAAACGCTAACATTATTCTTATCCCAAAACCGAATAAAACTGACTCTAGCAATCCGTGATCATACCGACCCATCGCTCTTCTAGAATGCATAGGAAAAATTCTGGAAAAAATCATCGCCAAACGCCTTACCTGGGACGTCGGTCGATTTAATCTCGTTCCAACCACACAATTCGGAGGCCGTTCCGACTCTTCCACCATCGATGCCGGACTCTTGCTCATACACGACATTCAGATTGCACATAAAAAGAAACTATGCGTCTCTGCCCTCGCCATCGACATCAAAGGTTATTTCGACAACGTCAATCACGCCCGACTCCTTCATTCCTTACATTTATTAGGTTTTGATCAAAAAATCATCCTTTGGACACAAGCATTTCTTTCTGACCATCTTATTTCCTTTAAAATTGACAATTTTACCTCTGAACAAGAACCTATTCATAACGTCGGCATTCCACAAGGCTCGCCTATATCTCCAATCCTTTCTACCATTTACACGGGTTTCATTCTTAACTCTTTCAATTTATCCTCCAACACCTGCCTCAAAGCATATGTCGACGACCAACTTATCTTAGTATATTCCGATTCTTATCAAGAAAACATCCGTCTTCTAAAAATCGCTTACAACATTATTTCTAACAAACTTCACGATATCCAACTTTCCATCGACCACTTAAAATCCGACCTTATTCATTTTATCAGACGCGGCTTTTCTCCCACCTCTTTTCCCTCTATTATTCTTCAGAACAACCATTTCCCTTCAGTTACTATTACACCATCCCCCGTTATTCGTTGGCTCGGTTTTTTCCTTGATCAGAGACTCAATTTCAACGACCATGTTCACCGTATGTGCATGCGCGCACGGTCAACCACCATGGCCCTCCGTATCCTCGGCAATACTATACGCGGTTTATCTTTCGCCAACTTTCGTACTCTTCATTTCGCCAACGTCCTTCCTGTTCTCACCTACGGTTTCCAACTCTGGTTCACCAGTATTCGACAAAAACCCAAACTCAACAAAATGACCGTCGCCCAGAATCAAAGCCTTCGTCTTCTCACCGGCACTTTTCGTACTACACCGTCTCATGCCCTACATCGCATCGCGCACATCTTACCGATACCAATACTTCTTCAAAAATATAATCAATCAACCGCTCTACGCCTTAACCGACTTCCTCTCAACTCACAACTACTTAATCGACTACCATCATCTTGGCCACGTCTTCCGACATCAAAACCACCCATCACATCTCGCCATAAATCTACTTCCAATAAACCAAAAACTCAGCTACATCGTCTTGCCTTTATCGCCGACCCGCGCACCGAACATATCAATCCCTATCTCGCTCATCCGTCACAACACCTTCCTTCCAACCCATCGCAATTTCATTACAAAGCTTTATCTTATCATCTCGATTCCGGAACATCCTCTCTTGATCGCAAAAATATCCAAAAAAACAAAATTATTCTTTTACACGACTCTTTATCAAAAAACATTCATAATTTAATCATTTATACAGACGGCTCAAAAAATTACAAAAACAAAAAATCCATCACTATTTCATCTTTCGTCATATACCACAAAGGACTCATAGTAGATCTCGGTCACTTTTATTGCTCACCATCTGGTTCATCCTTCGACGCCGAAATGTATGCCCTCACTAAATGTACCGAACGCATCACCTCATTCCGACAACGCCATATTCTATCATCCGTTCATATTTCAAACATTCATTTTTTCTCTGACTCGTCATCATGCATTCCTGCCATCATAGACTTATCCCCTCATGCAGCTCAATGTTCTTCGAAAATTTTCCGTTCCTTCACCGATTCTTTTACTTCCAACACACAACACCACATTCATCTTCATTGGTCCCCAGGTCACCTTGGCATCCCAGGAAACGTAATCACCGACAAACTTACGCACTTTTCACCAATTGGCCGTCCATTTCTCCTAAAAACTTACGCAGGCGAAAAGGAAGATATCAACATGCGCGCAATCACATCCTGGTCTCATCTCATCCAAAATACAAAAAACATATCGGAGTCCGTGTCATTCAACACAATTACCGGAATACCCTCCTCGAAACTACCACAATTTTGGAAAAAATTTTACTATCCTCGAGACATATCATCGCGCATCTTCCACGCTATCACTGGACACGGCCACTTTGGCGATTACTACAGGCGTTTCGTACCAACAGAAGCTATTTCATGCCCATGCGGGGAACATATCCAATCAAGGGACCATATCATTCGTCGATGCCCTCTTCTAAAAGCCGCACGCATCCAAGCCTTCGGGAATGTCATACCGCCTCCGGACCAAATTTTATTCACCAAAGAATCATACCTACAAAAACTCGCTTCCTTCTTTAATTCCTCGAACGCATTCACCAAATCGTTTACAGTACACGACCCGATCCTTACTTCCAGATTTTTTCCACTGTGATTTCTTACCTCATCCCCTATCCGAAACAAAAACATCCTAACTTTTCCTTGATTAAAAACCAGAAACTTTATACATTGTTAATCTCCTCTGACACAACCCTTCATATATTCTCACATCCGCGTCTTTTACTATGTAATGTAGCGGTATACAAATGCAGATTTAAAAAAAAAAAAAAAAAAAAAAAAAAAAAGTGACCAGCAACAGTATCTGAACGAAGGGGCAAGTACTGATTTAGTCCAAAATCAGTGCCGACTCAAATGATTCAAGACCCGGCTTAGGAAATGGGTATGCGGGACCACCTTCCCACGCCTCGTTGTCCAGCAGAACAGCGAATTGTGACAAAGACAAATCAGACTCAGACACAGACTCGGATGTCTATGACGAAATAATCTTAAAAATGCAGCACCCATAGTACCAGATTAAAAAAATTACAAATCCATTGACCATAAGTCGAGGTCGTTCGCCAAAGCTCGTTCTCTGTTATATCCATTACAGTCAAAGTTCTGCAGGGAAAGATCTTGTTTAGTTTGTGGATAAAGCACCTGAACTGAACATGAATCCATATTATGTCTGATGCAAATCAGAGCCCCACTGGTAGGCTCCAGCTGTGCATGGCAATCTTTTTCGACCAGACGGGAGACGTCCAACACTGGGGAGAGATAAATCTTGCCCCATTTGTCAAGGCCTGTGTGGAACAAAAACATCATGGGTAACCAGTCCAACTGATCCTGTCCCTCTTGCTGGTCTTCCTCGTCAGTTTCAGCAATGTATAGCTTAGCTTCTGTGTAAAGGAGGCTGCGTGTAGATTGCAATGTGCCGATAAAAGACGCTGGATCATCTTCATCTGATAGAAATTGGCACTCAACTACCTTCGTGCATCTGAGACACTTCAATGTCGAGTGGGGCGACTCGTGAGGATTGAAGATAACTTGGACCACCATACAGTATCTTTCTTCAAGTTCTCCCAGATGTTTCCACAAGGGGAGGAAGATGGTCAACAGACTCTTCGATACTTGAGCTTTCCATGGAAAGTCACAAATGCTCATGCTCGCCGGGTGAAGGAATAAGCTATACTCGGCTGGAATCAATTCATTCAGAGCTATAGTGTTACAATTTTCCTTTACTTTTCCCTACTGCGCTGACTCACTTCCTCTTCGTCATCATCAGTCAGCGCAACTCCCCCATTTCCCTGCCTTACTCATCCTTATTCGCCTTGCACCATAAGATGCCATGATGACGCCTTATTGCACCATCATGACGTGCTTTGCTTACTGATACCTTCAACTGTATTACCAAGACATTCCTTGGGTTTCCATGACTTTCCATAGCCATGTAAACATACTAATACACGACCCTACAGTAGCAAACACATAGAGTAGCATATAAGCATGTAACTTCAGTAGCACAAGCCCTAAGCTTGTGCTCTTTGTTCATACAAGCCCATTATCTGCTACCACCAGTCTACTGTGTGCCCCTTGGCCATTAGTCGCTTCGTCGTAACCCGACTCGCTATAAGAAGCCTACCGCGTCCACATCGCCGATCAGGAAGCCCCACCAACGATCCCCCTTGACTTACGACATCCAGGAAGCCCCGTTGCCGTACCATCAGTTCCGACGATCAGGAAGCCCTGACATCGATCACCGCGTAACCGTTGAGCTTAACATATAGTGCACTTGTTCACTGCCTCGATAAAAAGCTTGGCGTGATTTCCAGGAAACGGGTCCTTGAGTAGGAGAAGGGGAAGAGCAGTAAGCTTGTGTGACCTGCCATCAACAGTTTCTTCTATGTAGACTAGATGGTTGTAATGGATTTTTATATCTAGAATCTTCGTAGTAAACTGTACCGGTTTTGAGTATTAGAATGCATACGATGGTGAGAAAAAAGTGTGTTGCCTCACGTCCTTGAGTATAACAACCCATTTCCGGGCCCAGTTGATAATCACAAAATTGTGTCTTAGTCTCATCACGGCATAGTCACCACTGATGCATGGATGCCACACACAGGCCGTAGCTGATGGGCGGAGGTGTACCCACCATAGTCTTTCGACCTTAAGACCTTCTTCGAGTCCTGAGGGAGGAAACAATCTAGTGATGTCGAGAAAAATCCTGCAAAAGAATTCAAATATGTTGTAAACCAGCTGTGGACGATCGGATGAATTCTCCATGGATATCCACACCCTCTTTCTGCTGTGAAGACTATGAAAACTGTCATGGTATTGTCACGACACACTTCGAGACTACAACACTCGATACCGAATTCTTCGCCAGGAGATTCATTATACGACCACATGACGCGGTTTGTTTGTTTGAGGTCAATGATTCCCAATCTTCCTTTAGTTAATGATTCTCGCCGAGGCCAAGTTAGGAAAAGAAAGCGTCCTCCGTGCATGAGCATTACATCAGGCCGGAAGTCGGGTAACGGTTGAAAGTTGGGACCTATGTTGTGTAAGTCTTCTGGAATCGTTATTTTCACGAACGTAGTCTCTCGATTGAACTTTCCATGTCTCCATTTCTCAGATGAGAACACGGCCATCACAACGAGATTTCGGAGCTGTGGAGCGGGCAGATCGTCAATGCAGACATTGGGAGGAAGGTCTGGTGCATGTACTTGGTCGAGATTTTGAAGCTGGGTCAGCCAGTGGTACCGCAGTGCTATGGTGTCTCGCAGCAAAGTACACGTCTGTCGCAGAACGAACGCATTTTGTTAGCTCGCCAACGAAGCAGCAATCAAGACGGCATTGGAACTTGGAATCAAGGTGATCAACACACAGAAGCTCACCCTTTCCAAAGATAGGATATCCCTGACATGGGACGCAAAGAGGACTTGGAGAATAACGTCCCTCAGTATCTGTGAAAGCATGTCCAAGTTGAGAGTTGGCAGTCGGTGCAGTCGGTGCAGATACAGAAGTCCAAATTCATACACTATCACGTGATCTGTCTGTCACACTTTGGCTGATGGGTCATGCAAATACCCTTACTGCTCAACACACAGGCCATCTTAGCTTAAACTGCTCGACAAAAATGTAGATATATACAAAATTAACATTTTTGATCCATGGCCTTGTTGAATTGTAGTCAGAACAGCAACCTTGAGAACAAAGTCCGAAAATCCTTAATTCCCGCATTTGGAAGCACCGATCTTTGCCCTACAAGATCAGCACAGACACATCCATGCAGCTCTTTTTCCAACATCAAGGTCAATGCCCAAGCATAACCATGCCTACAACCATAGTATTAAAATTTTTGGATTTTATTATAAGAATAAAGCAAAAAAAAACAGCCTAAGGGTTTTATTAAAGGGGGAAATTGTTAAGCTCAGCTGGGTGCGGGTGATCAACAATGGGGCTTCCTGAAGTCAGGTAACTGAGTGATCGGCGATGGGGCTTCCTGATGCCGTTTAACAAGGAGGATCAACAAAGGGGCTTCCTAATTGTCAAAAGGTATGTGAGGGCTTCTTAATAGAGTCAGGTTATGATGAAGTAGCTGATGACCAGGTAGAGCATGCTGTAGTGGGTGAGGTGCATATAATGGGCTTGTATGAACAAAGAGCACAAGCTTAGGGCTTGTGCAATCTATGTTACATGCTTATATGCTACTTTATGTGTTTGCTACTGCTTGTAGTACTCAATGGTGGTGGATGACTGTGGAAGGTCATGGAAGTCCATAGAATGTACATGAGTAAGCAAAGCATGTCATGATGATAGCGTATGGTGTCATCATGGCATCTTATGGTGTAATGCAAATAAGGAATGAGTAATGAAGGGAAATGGGGGAGTTATGCTGACTGATGATGATGAAGAGGAAGTGAGTCAGCATAAATGAGGGAAAACAAAGGAAAAAATGTAACATTGCCTCCCTGTTAGGATTGACAAGTCACTGAATTGTCAAATTTGAAAATAAAATAAAAGAAGAGAAAGAAGGAAAATAATGTGAGACATACAGGGGAATAAGTTAAAGCCCCAGGTTTATGAAAAAGCCGGATTAGTAGGTCTTTAAGTGTAATACTAATCTCACTGCAGGGTCTGTTACCATGCCCCTTGGTACCTAATTCAACTGCCTCCCCAGGATTAATGGTGTTACAATTTTCCTTTACTTTTCCTTACTGCGCTGACTCACTTCCTCTTTGTCATCATCAGTCAGCGCAACTCCCCCATTTCTCTACCTTACTCATCTTTATTCACCTTATGCCATAAGACGCCATGATGACGCCTTATTGCACCATCATGACGTGCTTTGCTTACTGATCACTGTACTTGTATCACCAAGGCCTTCCTTGCGTTTCCATGACCTTCCATAGGCTGGTAAACATACCAAACCAAGTCGCTACAGTAACAAACACATAGAGTAGCATATAAGCATGTAACTTCAGTAGCACAAGCCCTAAGCTTGTGCTCTTTGTTCATACAAGCCCATTATCTGCTGCCACCAAGTCTACTGCGTGCCCTTTGGCCATTAGTCACTTCGTTGTAACACAACCCCGCAAAGAAGCATCTCGCGTCCACATCGTTGATCAGGAAGCCCCACCGACGATCACCTTCGACTTACGACATCTAGGAAGCCCCATTGCCGTACTATCAGTTCCGATGATCAGGAAGCACCGACATCGATCACCACGTAACCGTTGAGCTTAACAAATGGTATAATGTCAGAGACAGGGTGACAGGGAAAAATGGGTGCAAGAATGATCCCTAGCCTTAGGGTGAGGAGCCATAGACACCTATAATGGCCAAGTGAAAGCCAATAAACAATAAGGAAAAGGCAAGCTGCCAACAAAGACGATAACAAGCAGAGAAATGGGCATCAAGAAATGAAGAGGAAAACACACTAGTGGGCCTTTTAAGGTTGTGCCCAGGAGTTAGTAGTTTAGGGTCGTTGCAGACCAACACTAGTTTATCATCATTGTGGACTAGAATCCCCTAGTTGGAGAGGTTGTCGTTGTTGGACCCCATGTCCACCTCCTCCATTTGATTGTCGTGCTGTTCCCTGTGGTCATGGTTTTCATGGATTTGTACAACAATGTCATCGATGTACTGCTGCGCTAGGATACGAGCTCCCCTGGTGATGAGCCATTCTTCATTGGTTGTCAGTGGGAGCCGATTCTCATTGTTTGACTGAGTTGGGTTGTTGTTTGCTCACCATGCCATGTTGGGGCAGTTTTGAGGTGTGTGTCCAGGAGCAGCAGTGTCACACCAAGGGCAGATGGTCTGGGGATACGTCTCAGTGTTGTGCATGGTGCTTCTGCAGGTGAAGCAGGGGGCATGTGAGGATGATGAGGACAATGACTGGGTGGAGTTCGGAGGAGGTACTGGGAGTGGTTCAGTTTGGGTCTGCGTCAATTGACGGTGGGTGACAATGGGAGTTGGTGGGGCAGTGGGGACGAGAGTGGTGGGTGTCAGGGGTCGGTAGAGGTGTGCTTGGGGATGGAGACTGAGGATGGCAGTGTGGATGCCTTCCTCCTCCAGGGACTCATAATCTGTGTTACAAAGAATTCTGAGATCATCGACCAAGTTACAAATGTGGGACTCAAGATTTTCGAGGAGTTCCTGGGCATGCCATGCCAGACATTGCATGTCTTCCACTGCCCTGAGCCGGTTGTGCATCCTGCTAATTTGATGGACCCTGGGGTGGGATGCCAGTATCTGGTTGACATCTGGTTCCAGGTCTGCAGAGGCCAGGATGTGTTGGAGGATTGTCTGTGCCAGCAGGGGTGTAAGGCAGCGGGGCATCGTTGGGAGCTGGCAGTGGATGAGTCGGGCTCGCTGGTGTCAATGGTGGTACTTGGTGGCGGTGTTCGATGAGTTGGGCCTGGAGTGCAAGCTCATGGTGAATTACTGCTTGATTGTGTAATTTGGCAAGGTGAAGAAGTAGTTCAATGGTGGGTGGGTTGGTGCGACTCAGCTCGATTTCCACTTGCTCAATTTCAAACTCTATGTTTGATACGTGGGTGGCATGAGGGAAATCTGCAGGAAACGTCTGTTGGAGCTGGTCAAGGATGTCCTGGCAGGTGGGGGGTGCTTGGCAGGGTTGATATTCATGGTGGTGGATGGTTGGTGGGCGTTGGAGAGGTAGTGGTGGGGTAGTGGATCGAGGATTGACAGTAGAGAGACGGAGGTGAGATGTGTGATGGGGGTGAGGGCGAGTGGCGATGGCCAGGGCGTAGATGAAGATGAAGAGTCCACCTGGTATGACAATGGCAAGATACCAGAGGTGGTTATGGGTGGTGATGTAGGCGGTGGTCATATACAGAGAAGAGGTAGTAAAGTGGATGGGGAAAAGTTAGTCTAGTTTTTTGAGGTTTCTTAAAATCTACACACTTTGTGGTAGACGATGAGGTGCAGTGGTGTAGTTCAGGCAAGGTGGGTTATCAGTGTAAACCAATGTATTTCTAGGGCGAGACCAGCTCCCCTTATATACATGTTCCATGGGCTAGTACTACTATAACTATCTAGCTCCTATATCGTATGGCGTTATCGTTGCGTTATCGTTCACTTAGTAAGGTGGTTGGTCTTATGACCATGTGCTATATTTATGTTGTTCGTCATATTTATTTAATACTCCCCTTCAAACTTTTACTAGGCAGAGTAAACTTGTAAAATGTTTGATTAATTCGATCGTTAGCGCTTTCGTCATAATATCAGCCTTTTGCTGTCCAGTTGGAATATATGAAACCGATATGGTTTCATTTTCAATGTAATCTCGTAAAAAATCTTTTCATATATCTATGTGTTTTGTTCGTTGTGTATATTTTTGTTCTGTTGAATTTACTATAGTTATGGCTGCTTGATTATCACATAATATTTTCGTGGGTGTATCCAAGGTCTGCAGTACCTCTTCAACCAGTCTTCGTAGCCATATAGCTTCTTTTACTCCATGAGTTAAAGCTTGTAATTCTGCTTCGCATACTGATAATGACACTAATTCTTGTTTTTTGCTTGACCAGGATGTCATTGCGTTTCCTATTTGGAATATATATCCTGATATGGCTTTATGTCCTTCTTGTGTCATTCTGTCAGCATCAGTATATCCGATTAACTCGATAGGTTCTTTTCCTCCGAGTATTAACCAATAATCGTTTGTTCCTTTTAAATATTTAAAGCAGTGTTTTACTGCATTGTAATGTTCAATACTAGGTTTATTTAAATGCCTAGCAAATTGACCTGTTGCGAATGATATGTCAGGTCTCGTACAATCTGCTGCATATCATAATGCTCCAACCATGTTCATATACGGTATTTGATTCATGAAGTTTAATTCTTCATTGGTTGGGTTATCGAGTGATTTTAACACTTGACCAGGTGTCATTGGTGTTCGTACCGTTGCAGCTTCTTTTAATTTATATTTTTCTATTATATTATCAATATAATGCTTTTGTCTTAATTTTATAATTCTTTCATCTCGGTTTCTTTCGATTTCAATGCCGAGTAACCAATGTATATCGTTTCCGTCAGTGAATTTTACGTGTTTTCCTATTTCATCTTTAAAGGCTTTTATTATTAATAGATTTAAGCCACATATCGTTATGTCATCAACATGTATGAAAAGTATTAGAATTGTTTTTCCTTTTTCTTTTCTTAAGAAAACTGCGTTGTCTTGGACTGCTCGTGTTAGTCCTATTCCAATTAATATTTCAGATAATTTTTTATACCATTGTCTGCCTGCTTGTTTTAATCTGTATAAGGCTTTGTTTAATTTTAAAACTTGTCCAGGTTTTATTTCAATTAGATTTCCTGGTGGTGGTTTTATATATATGTTTTCGTCTTTTTCTAATTCACCATATAAGTAAGCTGATTTTATATCGATTTGGTGAATTTCGTAATTGTTTGTTGTGCTCCAACTTAATATTGTTCTTACTGTAGCTAGTTGTGCTACTGGAGCGAATGTATTGTTTGAATAGTAGTCTATGCCTTCTTTCTGGGCAAATCCTTGTACTACTAATCTTGCTTTGTAACGTTCGATTTCTCCATTTGCTAATCTTTTTGTTTTGTAAACAAATCTTGTTCTGATTATATTTGCTTCTTTTGGTGGATCAATGATTTTCCATGTAGATCTTTCAATTAACGTTTTTATTTCTTCTTTCATTGCCGAGATCCACTGATTTGCGTCAATTCTATTGATCGCTTGTTGATATGAATTTGGATCACCTATTAATTCCATATTGAATTGATTAAATTCTGTAAGATA
The DNA here is from genome assembly GCA_002794785.1 of Coniferiporia sulphurascens. Classification (NCBI taxonomy): domain Eukaryota; kingdom Fungi; phylum Basidiomycota; class Agaricomycetes; order Hymenochaetales; family Hymenochaetaceae; genus Coniferiporia; species Coniferiporia sulphurascens. The sequence goes on along the minus strand of NBBA01000010.1, from coordinate 1,519,033 downwards.
AGCGACAGTATTTTGTTCGTCAAAGTTTAGACCAAGTGATCGTTTTGTTTGTTTAATTGTTCGTATTGGTTTTTCATTTGTTAATTCTTTTATTTGCTCGTTTTGTTTTTCTGTTATATTCTCCCCTTCAATTTTAGATGGTGGAGAATCTAAAAATTGTAGATTTCGTTCAACTGAGATTTTTCTATTGTGATAGGTTCTATGACCTTTGCTTTCTTCGTCAAATCCTAGCCATTGTGCATATTTTCCTTTTGGTTGTAATTTATTTACGTCTTCTTGTCGTATAATGCAATATTGGCCGAATTCTTTTAAATCGTCGATGTTGTAATTTTCGTTATATCGTTTAAAGTATGGTGTTTTAAAATCAATAGCGCTCTTTGGCGTTCTATTGTAAACATAAGTGCTGTATTTTACAGCTTCTCCCCATAAACTTGGAGGTAATTTTGCTTGTAGCAAATTTACTCGTGTATTATTTAAAATTGTTTGATGTGATCGTTCTGCCACTCCATTTTGTTGTGGCGTATCGTGAACAGTCAGCTTTCGTATCGTTCCGTGGTTTTCTAAATATTCAGTGAATTGTTTACTTAAAAACACTGTGTCGTTATCGCTTTGTAATATTTTTATTTTTATATTAAATTGTGTATTGAGCATGGTAGCCCAAGTCGTATAAGCATTTAAACCCTCATCTTTTGTTTTTAATAAAATCATTTTTATCCATCTTGTAGCATCATCTACAAGTGTTAGAAGATATTTATATCCTCCTATAGCATGTGTGGATGCTGGACCCCATATGTCCATGTGTATATGATCGCCGAATTTTTCGGCTAATTTTGAAATACGTAATTTTGGAATTTGCATTCTTTTAATATTTGCTTCTATGCAGATTGTGCATTGGGTTTCGTCGTAATTTGATATTTTTTGATTTGTAACTTGATCTTCTTTTAATAATCGTTTTATGTAAGCATAACTTATATGCCCGAGTTTTTTGTGAAGTTCAAATAGTGTTACATTTTTTGTAGCCGCTTGTACATCATTGTTAAATATACTATACAATCCATTTGTGTTTTTAATTTTTCCGCATAAAGATCCATTAGGATACTTTATTGTGCATTCATTTGTTTTATAAATAAATTCGTAGCCGTCTTGACATAGAAGTCCTTGAGAGACTAATGTCATATTCATTTTAGGATTGTAGTATACGTTTGATAGTATTATGACACTTACCGAGTGTCCATTGGGGATGTAAAGCTTAAGATCCCCTACTATGTTTGCCATAAACATTGTTTTATTGGTGGCTGTTATCGTGATTGTGTCGGTTTTGTATGTATTTCGTAATCGGTTTAAATATGGTGTTAAATGTATCGTTGCACCAGTATCAATTATATCCATTGAGGAATAAACATTGTTAGCAATTTTTTCTGTTGTTATAGCATTAATGCTTACATCTAGATTATTGTCATCCACGTCTTCCATGGCGCTATCATAGTTTCCTATTTTGTCAAGGAAGTCGTTATACGAATAAATTGGGAATTCTCCCATGTCGAAATCGTTATTGTCGACTTCGGTTATGAAGGCGCCAATCTCGCCTTGGCCGATTACGGCGCTTAATTTGATTCGAGAGCTCAATGCGACGTTTGTTGCTGCTGCTGCTGCGGTATGTTTAGCCTGGGCCGCACTTGCCCCAGTCGATGTTGGTGCCGCTGACGCACCCGTTTCCTTCCCTTTTCCTTTGTCGTCGTTCGCGTCCTCTTTCTTTTTCTGAGCTGCCTTCGTCCATTCCGTTTTTGGTGCCCAGCAGTCTCGACTAAAGTGCCCTAGTTTGTTACAATTGTAGCACTTGATAACGTGTGATTGTTGGTTAGGGGAATATCCCCCTCGTCCTCGTCCTCGCATATATCCGCCACGGCCCCTATAGCCGCGACCTCGTGGCTGTACTCTGCGGCTGTTACCGTGTCCGCGGCCCCTAAAGTAGGGGTGGTTCCACTCGTCCTTGGGCAGGTGGTTAGCCGCCGCTCCTGTCCTCTGGTGATTTTTACGCCACCCCTCAAAGGCGTTTCTCAGTGCCGTTAATAAGAATTGAGGGGTTAGTTCAATTTCATCTTTGTCTGGGTTCGTTTCGTTAATTGTTTTAATATATAACTCACTCTGCGTGAGTACGTATTGATATTGTTCGGGCATTGCCCTCGTAATAGCCGATATGTATGTCGACTCTGAAACTTTTACCCCTTGGGCTATTAGTTCCTCGTATTTATTGCTGAGGTTATCGAGCGTTCCATCAAAATGGCTGACATGACCTCTGATATCAAAAAGGGCAGCCTCGTTAAAGCCCTTTGTAATTGTTGTCTGGACGTTATATCGTCCGTCAAGCACTTTGAGTAGCACTGGAATATCTTTGTTAAAATTAAGATAATAAGCCAATATCTTGTCGGGCATAGTGCGCATAATGCCGTTATATAAAGTGCTTGATATACCATTCTCTCCAGTTCCTGGGGAGTTAGTGAGCAGGTTACCGTAACCTGCACTCTCGATGGCGCTGTGGACTCTGTAATTCCAGAGTTTATAGTTTCTGTGCCCATCGAGTTTCTCGATTCCGTCGAAGAATTTCTGGAGTTCTGCGAGTTTAGTTGCCATACTCGGTTCATCTTCCTCAGTATCGTTAGCGTCTGAATCGTCAGGGTCAGATGGTTCTGATGGCTCACGTGATGGGTTATTTTTGGATTCTTCGGAGTTTTCTTCTTCATTATCTTTTTTATCGTTGTCTTCTTTAATATCACTTTCTTCTTCTGGCTTAATATAAGGATTATCAATTTTAAATTGAGCTTTTTCATTTGGATCTGATATGCCCAAATACGTACTTATTCGATATCTGATTTCGGATGATTTTCCTTGATCTGATATTCCTAAATCTTTAGCGTGATTCGTTAGTTCCATTTTATAGTCAGTTCTTATTTTTAATTTTTCGTCTTTGGTAAAATTATCATACCTGTTAATTCGATCTTGTATTTGTTGTTCCGTTCCGTTAATAGGTATTTGTCTTAGGTTACATTGTAGTATTAGGTCGACTAACCTTTTGCTATCTTTAGCTTTTTGAATTTTATCTTCGAGTTCTTCGATAGTAGATGACTGTGTGTACGTTATTTTTAGTTCGTTAGCTATTATTCGTAATTCTGATAATTTTTGCAAACGTGTTTGCTCACGAGTGTTTGGTTTCTGTCCGTCAGACATAATTTTGTTATTCGAGGATGTATAAATTCGTTAATCGTTTCGTTAGTTGTAGAGTCAAGGCTCATAACCTCTTAAAATCTACGCACTTTGTGGTAGACGATGAGGTGCAGTGGTGTAGTTCAGGCAAGGTGGGTTATCAGTGTAAACCAATGTATTTCTAGGGCGAGACCAGCTCCCCTTATATACACGTTCCGTGGGCTAGTACTACTATAACTATCTAGCTCCTATATTGTATGGCATTATCGTTGCGTTATCGTTTACTTAGTAAGGTGGTTGGTCTTATGACCATGTACTATATTTATATCGTTCGTTATATTTATTTAATAGGTATCAAGCCTACCCTAAACTAACTAGCATTATTGTGTGAATCTGTTATCACTTGCTTCAATCCCTTATTCAGGGAGTGAATCTAACAGTTAGCGCCTTCGTCATAATATCAGCTTTTTGCTGTCCAGTTGGAATATATGAAACTGATATGGTTTCATTTTCAATATAATCTTGTAAAAAATCTTTTTGTATATCAATATGTTTCATTCGTTGTGTATATTTTTGTTCTGTTGAGTTTATAATTGTTATGGCTGCTTGATTATCACATAAAATTTTTGTAGGTGTATCCAAGGTCTGCAGTACCTCTTCAATGAGTCTTCTAAGCCATATTGCTTCTTTAACTCCATGTGTTAAAGCTTGTAATTCTGCTTCGCATACTGATAATGACACTAATTCTTGTTTTTTACTTGACCATGATGTCGTTGCATTTCCAATTTGAAATATATATCCAGATATTGCTTTATGGCCTTCTTGTGTCATTCCATCAGCATTGGTGTATCCAATTAACTCAATTGGGTCTTTACCCCTGAGTATTAACCAATAGTCGTTTGTTCCTTTTAAATATTTAAAGCAGTGTTTTACTGCATTATAATGTTTGATACTAGGTTTGTTTAAATGCCTAACAAATTGACCTGTTGCAAATGATATATCAGGTCTTGTACAATCTGCTGCATATTGTAATGCTCCAACCATATTCATATAAGGTATTTGTTTCATGAAGTTTAATTCTTCATTGGTTGGGTTTTCAATTGATTTTAATACTTGTCCTGGTGTCATTGGTGTTCGTACCGTTGCAGCGTCTTTTAATTTATATCGTTCAATGATTGTATCAATGTAATTCTTTTGTCATAATTTTATTATTCCTTCTTTTTGATTGTGTTTGATTTCAATTCCTAATAACCAATGTATGTCGTTTCCATCTGTGAATTTTACATGTTTTCCAATTTCTTCTTTTAAGGCTTTCATTATTTTTAAATTTAAGCTGCATATTGTTATGTTGTCAACATGTATGAAAAGTATTAGAATTGTTTTTCCTTTTACTTTTCTAAAGAAAACAGCATTATCTTGGACTGCTTGTGTTAGTCCTATTCCTATTAATATTTCTGATAATTTTTTATACCATCATCTGCCAGCTTGTTTTAATCCATATAATGCCTTTTTTAATTTTAAAACTTGTCCAGGTTTCGTTTCGATTAAATTTCCTGGTGGTGGCTTTATATATATATTTTCATCTTTTTCTAATTCACCATATAGGTAAGCCAATTTAATATCGATTTGGTGAATTTCATAATCATTTGTTGCACTCCAACTTAATATAGTTCGTACTGTAGCTAGTCATGCTACTGGAGTGAATGTATCATTTGAATAGTAGTCTATGCCTTCCATTTGTGCGAATCCTTGTACTACTAGTCTTGCTTTGTAACGTTTGATTTCTCCATTTGCTAATCTTTTTGTTTTATAAACAAATCTTGTTCTGATTATATTTACGTCTTTAGGTGGATCAATGGTCATCCATGTAGATCTTTCGATTAACGTTTTTATTTCTTCTTTCATTGCTGTGATCCACTGATTTGCGTCAATTCTATTGATCACTTGTTGATATGAATTAGGATCACCTATTAATTCCATATTGAATTGATTAAATTCCATAAGATAGGCTACTGTATTTTGTTTGTTGAAATTAAGACCTAATGATCATTTTGTTGGTTTGATTGTTCTTACTGGTCTTTCTTTTGTTAATTCTTGTATTTGTTCATTTTGTTTTTCCATAATATTCTCCCCTTCAATTTTAGATGGCAGAGAATCTAAAAATTGTAAATTTTGTTCAACTGTTATTTTTCTGTTGTTATAGGTTCTATGACCTTTACTTTCTTCATTGAAGCCTAGCCATTGTGCATATTTTCCTTTTGGTTGTAATTTATTAACATCTTCTTGTCAGATAATGCAATATTGGCTGAATTCTTTTAAATTGTCAATGTTATAATTTTCATTATATCGTTTAAAGTATGGTGTTTTAAAATCAATAGCACTCTTTGGTGTTCTATTGTATACATAAGTGCTGTATTTTACAGCTTCTCCCCATAAACTGGGTGGTAATTTTGCTTGTAGCAGATTAACTCGTGTATTATTTAGAATTGTTTGATGTGATCGTTCTGCTACTCCATTTTGTTGTGGTGTATCATGAACAGTCAGCTTTTGTATTGTTCCATTTTTTTCTAAATATTCTGTGAATTGTTTACTTAAAAACACTGTGTCGTTATTGCTTTGTAAGATTTTTATTTTTATATTATATTGTGTATTGAGCATTGTAGCCCAAGTTGTGTATGCGTTAAAGCCCTCATTTTTTGTTTTGATTAAAATCATTTTTATCCATCTAGTAGCATCATCTACTAAAGTTAGAAGATATTTATATCCTCCAATAGTGTGTGTGGATGCAGGTCCCCATATATCCATATGGATATGATCGCCGAATTTTTCTGCTAACTTTGAAACACGTAATTTTGGAATTTGCATTCTTTTTATATTTGCTTCTAAGCAAATAGTGCATTGAGTTTCGTTGTAATTTGAAATTTTATTGTTCGTAATTTGATCTTCTTTTAATAGTTGTTTTATATAGGCATAGCTTATATGACCAAGTTTTTTATGAAGTTCAAATAATGTTACATTTTTTGTAGCCACTTGTACATTGTTATTAAATATACTATACAATCCATTTGTATTTTTGATTTTTCTGCATAAAGATCCATTAGGATACTTTATTATACATTCATTTTCTTTATAAATAAACTTGTAGCCATCTTGACATAGCAGTCCTTGAGAGACTAATGTCATATTCATTTTTGGATTGTAATAAATGTTTGATAATTTGATGACACTTACTGAGTGTCTGTTGGGGATGTAAAGCTTAAGATCCCCTACTATATTTGATGTAAATGTTGATTTGTTTGCGGCCATTATTGTTATTGCGTTAGTTTTGTAAGTATTTCGTAATCAATTTAGATATGGTGTTAAATGTATCATTGCACCAGTATCAATTATATCCATTGAGGAATAAACATTGTTAGCAAATTCATTTGTAGTAACTGCATTTATGCTTATGTCCAAATTATTGTCATCCACGTCTTCCATGGCGCTATCGAAATTTCCTAAGCCATCATGTTGGCCTAGAGCATCTAGGAAATTGCTATATGAATAAATAGGGAATTCTCCCATTTCGAAATCTTCATTGTTTATTTCCTCAATAAAGGCAGTTTCGTCTTGGCCAATTATGGTGCTTAATTCGATTCGAGAGCTTGATGCAACATTTGTTGCTGCTGCTGCTGCTGTTGCGGTATGTTTAGCCTGGGCCGCACTTGCCCCAGTTGTCATTGGTGCCGCTGATGCACCTGTTTCCTTCCCTTTTCCTTTTTCATTGTTCGCTTCCTCTTTCTTTTTGTGGGCTGCCTTCGTCCATTCCGTTTTTGGTGCCCAGCAATCTCGACTAAAGTGCCCTAGTTTATTACAATTATAGCACTTTACCACTTGTGATTGTTGGTTAGGGGAATATCCCCCTCATCCTCATCCTCTAAATCCTCTGCGGCCCCTATAGCCGCGACCCCATGATTGAACACCACAGCTAAAACTGCGTCCACGGCCCCTAAAATAAGGGTGGTTCCATTCGTCCTTGGGCAGGTGATTAGCTGCCACTCCTGTCCTTTGATGGTTCTTATGCCATCCCTCAAAAGCATTTTGTAATGCCGTTAATAAAAACGTTGAGTTTAACGTAATGGGCAGGTTGCCCATGTTTGCATTTGTTTCATTAATTGTTTTTATATATAACTCACTTTGAGTTAAGACGTATTGGTATTGTTCAGGAGTTGCTCTCATAATGGCCGATATATAAGTCGACTCGGAGATGTTGACTCCCTGGGCAATGAGCTCCTCATATAAATTGGAGAGTTTGTCAAGTGTTCCATCGAAATGGCTGACATGACCTCCAATATCAAAAAGGGCAGCCTCATTAAAGCCCTTAGTAATTGTTGTCTGGACATTATATTGTCCATCAAGTGCTTTAAGAAGTGCTGGTATATCCTTAGAAAAATTAAGGTAATAAGCCAATATTTTATCAGGCATAGTACACATAATGCCATTATATAGAGCACTAGCGATTCCAGTTTCGCCAGTTCCTGGCGCGTTAATGAGCAGGTTACCGTAACCTGCACTTTTGATTGCACTTCAGATATGGAAATTCCAAAGTTTAAAGTTTCAGTGTCCATCAAGTTTTTCAATTCCATTGAAGAATTTTTGGATTTCTGTGAGTTTTTGGGCCATATCCGGTTCATCTGTTTCGTCATTAGTGTCAGATCCATCTCCAGGATCAGATGGCTCACTTATTTCTTTTTCTTCTTCTTCTTCTTCACTTTCTTCATTTTTTATGTAAGGATTTTCATTTTTAAAGTTAGTTTTTTCTTCGTCTGTTTCTAGATCATTGAACTCACTTATTCGGATTCTTATCTGGGTTACATTACCAGAATTAGGTATTCCTAATTGTTTGGCTATTTCCTTTTGTTCATTTAAATAATTAGTTTGATAATTTTTTTGTTGTTCATTTGTGGCTGCATTGTACCTTTCAATTCTAGCTCAAATTTTGTTGACATTACCATGAATTGGTATAAGTCTCTTATTACATTCCATCATTAAGTTGAAATGCTCACTAGCTTCGTTTGCTGCATTAATTTTTAGTTGTAATTCTTCTGCTGTATGTGATTGAAGATATACTATTTTTAGATTGTTAGTGATTTTTCATAAATTGTTTAAATTTGTTTGTTCATCACACTCACGATTTTTTCGTTTGAGATCAGTCTCAGGTTTGCTACCAGATGGTGAGGACATAGTTTCGTTTCGTTAGTTGTAAAGTCAAGGCTCATAACCTCTTAAAATCTATGCATGTTGTGGTAGATGATGAGGTGCAGTGGTAAGATCAAGAGGGAATGGGGTTATCAGTGTAAACCAATGTATTTCATGGTAGAGACCAGCTCTCCTTATATACATCTACCGTGAGCTACATATACTATAACTATCATAGTGTTAGGTGGCAGCCAGGAATAACTCGACAGGGCCCTGAAGAGATCGACAAAATGCTGACTAGCATGAAAAGAACACCTAGTAATCTGAGGGAGGACTCAGAGGGACTATGTTCAGATCACACGTAATGCTTAGATGACATGACGGTAAGTAGATTGCTCCAAAATGACAGGGATATACAGGTAATACCTTAGATGACACAACGGTAAGTAGAAGAGAAGAACAGGAAACAATAATGTTTGGCTCAACTACTTATAGGGCAATCAGAACATGTGAAGGTATTACCAAAAGGGAAAGGTCACAAGTCATAATGAGTCATTCGACTAAAGGGGATCAGGGGAACAGGTGATCATGCTGAAAGGGGAAACATGAAAGGAAAGCACAGAAAAGGAAAAAGGATCGGAGATAGACAGAAAAGGAAAGAAGATCGACTGTGTCTAACACATAGCTCTTATCGTATTGCGTTATCATTGTGTTATCGTTGTGTTAGTAAGGGTGGTTGTTCATATGACCACGTACTATATTTATTTGTTCATTATATTTATTTAATAAGAGCTCATATATTTGAGATTATTGCCCAGTGGACACATCTTTTGAGCTGCCGATCCATAAGTCATGTGCATTTAAGCCCATTTTAGCACCACAATGCCCGCAAAAGTTTTGGGACAGATTTGCATGCTGACAAAAGATCAGCACCTTCCTTATACAGTAACAAGCCCCAAAGTCCCTGGCTTCGCCAGGGACTTCCCTCACTCCACTCAGCAACTCCCGCTACACCTGGGACAAAGAGGCTTGCTGTGGGCTCCACCCCCAGACCCCGTTGGGGCGTTGCCCCAAACCCCCTGATTCGAGGGCTCCACCCCTGAGCCCCCAGGGGGTGCTGCCCCAGGCCCCATTGGGGTGCTGCCCCAAACCCCGGGGGTGTTGCCCCAGACCCCAAGATTGGGGCTTCACCCCAATTGATGCATACCCACCTCAGCTGGGGCTGTTGCCCCAGACCCTACCATGTGGGGGCTGGAGCAGGTAGTGCAGACACTGCAGCTCTGATCTCATCAATAGACATAGAAGGGCGATTTACTGCAGTAGCAGGCTGAATATTTTGAGCTGCAGGTCTGCCATGCCTTTGCCTAAGTGGCTGTAATGGAGGAAGAGCAGCCACTTGTTGATGCAACTGAGAAATATGCAGATTGGCAGGAAAATTTGCATAATAGTCAGGTGTAGACATGGGAGGAGCTAAAATATAAATGCACAGAAATTAGAAGGTATTATTATAACAAAAATAGAATGTACCAAAATCAGCAAGGAGAAATGGTGCCACTGGAGGCAGCTGCTGCTCAGCCATGGGAAGCCTCCATCTATCTTCATCTGGACTTTGCAGGACCCAAGATAAGCACTCATCCTGTTGCTGTGCCATCCAATGATGCTGTGGAGAGGTTGGGGGAGTCCCAGAGGGTGCACTCCTATGTATGATGTGAGTACAATAACAATAGTTACAAAATGTGAAGACTTGTCAAAAAAATGAAAAAAAAAACTGCAATATTTTGGAAAGGTGTGGAGATACATGAAAGGTTATCAAAGAATGTGGAGAAATGCAGAGAAACACAAAGAATAGTGAAAAAATGCGAAAAATTGTGAAAAAATGCAAAAATTGTGAAAAAAAGACTCAAAAATTTGTGAAAAAAAACACCAAAAAAATTGGGGGAAAAATGATAAAGTGGGCACTCACATTACAGAACCAGAAGCAAGGACAGCAGAGGTAGTTCCACAGTAGCAGCAGAAACAGCAGAAGCAGGAGCAGAAACAGCAGAAACAGCAGCAGCAACAGCAATAACAGACAGTATATGCACTGGAGAGAACAGAATTAGATTTAGACAGGTTGAATACCCAAAAATTGAGGTGCTCACGGTGGTGCAGGGGCAAATTGACAGGCAAACCAGCAGAGACAGTGGGAGGAGGGGGACGGACATGCGTTCGGAGGGGGGCAGGGCAGAGGGGATTTACCCTGGGTTTTCCGGGAGTTGACTGGTCCCGGATAACCAGAGTGACATGTCATGGTAGAACCTGCCAAAAATGAAAATCACAGGGCAAAATTACTTTAAAAGGCGATTTTGCCTCGGCAATTGCGAAAATGTGATTAGTAAAATTATTATTAACATTCTTATGGAATCAAGGACTGAGCATTTTTATTATATAGGAATAGGATAGGATTTCAGTGGCTATAATTTCAGACAGCCATGATGTTTTAACTGGTGATAAAACTTGTCTTTGTTCTCACCCTATCACTATGCATCATAACTGGTTATAACTGGTTATAACCCAATTCCGTGAGCAATGCACTACTTACAGATTGTCCAGTAAGGACCCCCAAACGTCGAGGAGAGATTCACAGCCGGTACTAGATAAGCCTTCGCATTTGTATGTTCCGGGAAAGGGCCAACGGAATCATGAGCAACTTCACTGCTACTCAGGGTTGTAGATACTCAGTGATGAACAACAACAGCCATGCAAGAAGCTCGGATACTCAGTACAGTATGTTTGGCCCAGTCGCCATGTCTTCCGTACGCAAAGGCTTAGCGTTCGTGTTTTCGATATAGCTCTTGATGCACTTAACGGCATCCTTCATGCTGGGTCGCTTCTTCGGGTCGGAGCTCATCAGATTCTTGCTCAAGCCCATCAGGAACTCTCGATGCGACGCTTCAGGGCATTTCGCACACAATGCGGACACCACCTTTCCAGCAGCCCACACGTCTGCCCACATCGGATCGTACGGCTCACCACCCCCGACCTCGGGTGCCGTCCATCCCTTGGTACCAATGAGCCTACCGTCAAGCTGATCCACACGGAGAACTCCCAAATTAAAATCGATGATGCAAACTCGGCCTGTCGTCTTGTCCACAACAATGTTTGAAGGCTTCAGGTCGTTATGCACCACTTCCTTTTCGTGCAGGAACGCGACCCCTTCAAATAACTGCCGAGCAACCGGTAGCAGATTATGCGATAGGTTCTCGTATAAAGTCACTTTGGTGCCACTGTCCGGCAACACCACCAGCATGCCGTCATTGACAGCGCGGAACGCTATCCCACGCACTACAGGGTTGTGAGGCGAGTCAAATCTCGACAGAAAGGAAAGTATCCGGAATTCGCTGTCCCTGTCTGGACAGAGGAACTTGACGTAGTATCGCTTGCTGTCTCTGTACGCCTCTGCCACGAAAGGGTGCTGCACATGGAATAGTTACCAAAGGTTAACTGAATGAACGCGTTGCTTACATCAAGCAAGATGTATGGATCTGGTCTAAAGCTTAATTCGACCATAACGTCTTGCACGTCAGGCTTGGAAAAGACCTCTTCGTCAAATGGATCTTCGCTAACTGGATCAAGTGCGCTCGTACTTGTGCCTGGCGTTCCTCTTGAACGTTTCCGGCTGGTAGGTTTGGCGGGTCTACTTGACCATGAGCTCAAGCCTCTGCCCACCTCCGTCAGCGTCTTTAGCGTATCGAACTTCCTGGAATCAAATTCTTTTTCAATACGGCGTATCTCCTCGCCATAGTTGTACATTTCCCGAAGAAACTGTCTTCCTTCATCACCTTTGTTAAGGTTATACTTATCGCTTATAATATCCACCTGAAGATAGATTGAGGAAGAGGTCAAACTACGTGATAAAAATACTCACACTGGGATCCCCCCTCTTTGGCTGATATACGAAATATCTTTCTGCGGTAAAATCATCTGTGACGTATACGGCCATTACAACGAAAGTTCGTGCAGACTCCTCCTTCAGCTTATAGCTTCCGAGACGCGCCAGGGCAATGGCCTGGCAAAGCATTCTCCATCTGTCCGATTCATCTTCCTCTGACTCGACCTCTCCAACGATGAATAGCGCTTTCTCTTGAGTGGCAATGAAACCGAAATCACACTTCCTTTACTCGACGATCTCGTTCCTTCACCAGGTCGAAGACCGATGCTATGTGCCAGTTTTTCGCGACTTCGATAGGGACAAGGACATTCTTGACTAGCACAAGGACAGGGAGGATATCTATGGAAGGAGGTTGAGAAATGGACAAGACAATGGAATGGGAGACATACCGGCCATGGAAGGACGTGGTGTGGTTCATGGTCGTCCAAATGATGGCCCACCATTAGTTGTCCTCGTCATTTCCCACGGTTCGGCGGGTGCGCGGGAAATTCCGCCGTCAGGCTCGAACCTCGATCTCCGGCATTTGGCAGCTGGATCGCTCGATGCTCCCTATTGAGCGTCCCTGTATCACATAAAGCATGGGGTTCGTCCCCAGTGTTTTCCATGTATTAAGAGATATTAGGGGGACAAAAACGCCTACAACGTTGTCTGATTATCAACAAGATCGAATGGAATTCAAACTCGGACCTCCCTTGAAGAGTGAGTGCAGTTACTTCAACTCTTGTTCATCTCTGAGTCGTCGCCGTCATTATTCCGCTCGCACGTCTCCTCCGCAGATAATAATAATGTAGGCTGGAGGACGTCTGAAGGTCTCTTAACTCCAGTATGTCTCGCAGTGCGTCCAAAGAAGGACGGGGAAGCCTTCTTTCTCCTCTGTAGGGATCCTCGCAGGTATGATTCTTCCCTCGAGATAAGTATTTTATTTTCCTGGAACGAGGAATGCCCTCATTGTTTGGAGAACATGCTTCTTAGCTCTACAGCCTCAGATTTCGACAAACTCGGACGGATCGCGGCCGAAGTCGTACGATTTATCCAGACCATGGACTTGGATGTTTTCCACGCTCCTGCTACCGGGATACACCTCGTCACCAAAGAAGACAAAAAACTGACACCCAAATTATTCCAGGACACCGAGGTCTAGCACGGTTTCGACGAGCTCCCTGAGATCCTGCCTTCGCTGCCCGCCCTTCCCGTAGCCCCGACAATGGATCTGACCAAAATCGAGAGCATATCTTATGACGTAGACCTTGTTTTCTGAGCTGGTAAGCAATACGTGTTTGAACGGATTTGTTAGTAGAATATTGAGATCATCGTATTAATTACAACGGACTCAAAGCTGGCGCGATAAGTTATATACATGTATGTACAGTACTGCACAGTACTGTATAAATGTGAATCCCCGTACTGGCTCACAAAAACTGGGGCCAGCGTGTCCCTGCGTTAAGTTACAATACTAGAAATCATATAATGAATTGAACCTGGGCCAATGAAACGAGGAAGTGATTAGATCAGCGTGCACCATTAACCAAGTCCCGCATCGCATCGTTGATTCAGACCTGAAGGTACTGAAAACACGAGCGGGGGTTCAAGGGACTGATGATAGACAACAGTGCAGCCGTGCCGAAAGTGACTAGGGGGATTTAGGAAGGGATGTCGCTGGGGCCAATGAAAGGGAAAGTAAGAGAAAGGGATAACGTTGCGAGACAAATATTAAACGCGGCTGGGAAGTAAAACGCGAAAATTCCGAACACCGGCCACATCAGGCATAACGAGAAAAACAGGAGATGGAATATTGTGAGCGACGTAACCAAATGCGAAGCACTTCCGCGTCGAGGTGCGGTGCACGAAGGCAAAAGTAAGAGAAAGGATGGGGAGGACATTGAGTGAGATACGGAGTAAGCCGATCGCAATTTTATTGTAGCGCATACAGTCTGACTCCTGTCCAACGTAGAAAGTTCTACTAAAGGCCTGGCCGAAGTTAGCGTCGTGGTGCGGCTAGTAAAGGAGCGTTTACGAAACACACAACAACGGATACGACGCGACCAGCAGGTCTGTACCCATACTTTGAAAACCCAAGGAAGAAGTGCGTAAGAGGGCGGGTCAGCTAGATACACCATCAGAGACTGTCGTGGTTGTTGTCGCCTAAATAGCTTGATGTAATCGTAGCACTTGCGTTAAAGTAGACAGGATGGTTGAAGGCATAGCCTAAAAGATATCCGCAAGTCTGCGAAGAAAACTGGCGAGATCAGCGTAGTATTGCCAACCAATCGCCGGAAAATGAACGAATTTCACACAACAAGGGCCCGATTGTAACAACAGGGCTCAGACTTGCGCACATCGGTAGTACCTCGCTAACATAGCCAAGCCAGCGGTTCGCGTCGAACACCAGGTCCGAGAAGAAGTCGCGGACTAAAAACAAGAATGAAAAAGCAAAACATAGCAAGGCACACCAGTTCCCAACGTACGGATCACGATGTGAAGAAGGCAGCGAAGACCGATAGGGCAACCAAGAAACCGATAACAATAGCCATCGTCGACTTGGGCTGCAGGGCCGAAGTTGTGACTAATATTTGCTTTGACCAAGACCAATGCCTTGGCATCGCGAGGTTCGCTGCGAAACATCCGTATTCGAACCTGAAGACAAAGGCGCCTATGTCACTCAAACAGAGTCGAGCTACTTCCAAGGTGACAATCCCTTCGCCATTGAGTACCAAATGACGTAGAGCTCCAAGCTAGTAGGAAAAGTGAAGTTAAGGCCAGAGTGGATTGCGCGGTGAGGAAAACTTACCAGCCTGATCATACAGAACTGTCTGCCGAGTTGTATGATGTATGCAATTGGATGTTTCTCACAGTGGAACAGGCCGACAATGGTCGAACTGTGCTCGAACGTCTAAGGAAAGGCATTAGAACGATCATGTGTATATTGTATATACGCTCACGTACGATCAGGACGCCAGGTCGTGGTATCTTGCGGAACGTCATTTCCGTTTTCGCGCAAAATGCAAAACCTTCAAGTGAGTCCACCGCACAACTAAAGGTAAACTCAGTGTTGTTGAGAAGCCACTTCCACATAGGGAGCCCATTACGTTCGATAATTCTGATGGAAGCAGAGGTTCGTATGTGCCCCCCGATACTGTGTAGGGTAGCTATGTCATTTAGCGACGCGCTGAACAGGGAGCCAAGTGGGGATGCTAGGAGAATGTTCATCGACAGTAAGTCGGGACTGCAGTTTTGGAATGGAGGAAGAAGCCATGAATCAGAATGAGCGTCGCAGACAGAGTCCTGCTCATCTACGGAGACGCCGGCGTCCCCCAGATGCATTAAACCCGCCCATGATGCCAGCATCGGAACACGCGTGGCCAGCACATTCCGTGAACCGATGATATTCTATGGGGCCAGTCATAGTCAGCCCCGTGAGCAAAAAGTATTGAAGAACGGTCACACACAGTGTCATTCATGCTAGTCAAAGGAGCGGAAAAGTTGACTCAGACACTATGGAGGGCGAGGAATTAAAAAATAATTATGGGGAAATGGGGATGGTGGCCAAGTTGACTGAAGGCTGTTTTGCATTGTGCGAGGTTTATGTACCGTGTCTTGGGTGGCATTCGGGTTCAGACTGTGGGCGCTAGTGCGTTTTGGACCCGAGGCTTGCACCACTACTTGACCGCTTGTCCTCGAAACATCATAACGAAGTTGCGAGCGCTTGAAAGGACATAAGATATGCGCTTTATAACTCTGCAAAAAGCTGAGCACTACCAACCAAATCTCACAAACGGAATACTCACAAAAAGTACAGGTATAGGCGTTGGCTTGCGGACTGTACCTAACATACGTCTACAAGGGTTCTGCTCCTACCATCTCTCATCCCCGCATATAGCAGATTTCCTCCGAGTTTTCTAAGTGACGTGCTCAGGGACACCAAGGCTGAGCAGGCTCAATTGTGTAAGATTGTGACGGTAGTACGCGCCAGAGGTCAGCTTTACCGTACTCTTGAGCTCTTTATCGCAGTCTAGTCATAGATTATTCGTAATAGAGGCACATAGGCAACAATCTTCCCCTTGGCCGACTTGGGTGAGATCTGGCTCAGCGGGTCTTGATAATTGAGCAATCGGGGTCCAGGGATGCAAGTCACATTGTCTGAGACTCACAAAATGTCTACCGGAACAAAGAGAAAATCCCTCTTGTGTTCGCCTTTGGAACCCTCCTCATGTAGGTGACTCGCGATTATGTTTTCGAGGCAAGCGGTTATTAGGTGACGAAGCCCTCCAGTTGTCCGGGTAGGCTCTCAAAAAGCTGGCTTAGTCAGCAGTAGTGCTGCAGTGGCTCCATCCATGAGAACATTTACCTGAGGGATAAAACAGGCTTGAGAAATTGAAATCGCAAAAGATAACTTGCATGGAGGATCAAATATCTGGCATAAAGTTACGGTCGTGCATTGCCAGAAACGCTAGCTTTTTGCGAAACCAGAATGTGCTGGAAATTAACGTGAGAATTACCGGAACATCTACGTCTACCAAACCAGAAGACGCTTGCTCAATGCTCATGAAGAACTCCAGCGACGTCATCTCATCTTCTCCAGTTTCGATATAAATGAATTGAAGGATACAGACAGATGGGAGGGAAAGGCAACGGCAGGCCACAACGCATCAATGCGTTCTGGGACCCGTGCTCGAGACGATGTTGACCACCCTCCCGAACCGCGCACATTGAGAAGCGTTGGACGTAAAAGAAAGTTACATAACTCGGTACACGGGTGACCAGATCCGTCGATATGGAGCCAAAAAGTTGCTGCGTAGATGAACTCTGACATCAGAGCGCTACTAAGCTACAGCCCGTTTTTAAGTAGTAATAACGATAGTTAGGGAGGTGTGTTCCTTTGAAAATATCAGAACGTACGTGAAGGACCGGGGATTCAATGACTTTCTGCTTTGCGACGATGGTCGGCGTCCGCATACAATATCTCCACAGAGCCGCTAAACAAACGTCTGCGAACGCAAAGTATGGTTCCGCTAGACGGCGTTACCTGTATGGAATACCGAGGGCTAGAGGCGTCACGCAGATTGGTGAGTTCTGTTGCCGGGGTGAAGTAAATTTCTCCGTGCTCATCAAGTCCCACGTAAGATAGTATGTCGGCACTTGGCTTTCCGGCATCCTGGGGTACATCAAAAAAGGGTGCATCCGGAGGCGGCCGCTCTTGTCCTTGCTGAAAACCTGTCACATCGCCGTCGCTGGCATCCGGGTCATAGAATGTGAGATGAAGGAGGGTACGGGTGGATTGCGATGGCGTAAAGAAATGTTGCGGTTCAAATTGAACGAGCCGACCTAACTTGTCTGACAGAAAGGGACACTTTGCCGCCCGCGTGTGTCTAAGGATCTTCAATATTGCGGAGGTCGACTCGTGAGAGTCAAAAATGACTTGGGTAACCACTAGATACTTATCTTGATTTTCGCTAGAGGACCCTGATTCCAGGAGAAGGAAGATCGTGATTACAGTCTCCGGCATTGAGGTCTTCCACGAAAAGGTGCATAAGCTTAAGCGTCTCGGGGTATCGAACAGGTCAAACCCATCCGGGACTAGGTCAGACGTCCTTAAGGTACACTTTCTCACAGCCCCAGTGTAGAGCTCCTGGACCTCTCTGTGCCCTGGACGTTCCAGCAAACGGAGAGGGATTGCAGTCAGTCTACATTCATCCTCGAGTGATTCGCCGATATAGAGCAGATGTTCGGATTGAATCAGCATATCACCAATGTATTCCCAGGGCTGTGAGTTCTTGCATGTCAGCCTACTAGGACTTCTGTTATTATAGTAGGTGTGCCCAGACTTACACCAAACATTCGGATAACCCAGTCTTCTTTCCAATTGATAATTGTAATCTTGCCATTGAGTACGAGAGCGGCGTAGTCACCTTCAATGCAAGGACAACTAAGACGAGCTTCTTCTGTATTATCAAAAAGAAAGCTCCATTGTTCTCTGACCCTGAATCCATTTTCGGGTGAAGGAGCCAATTCAATGATTTCTAGACGGACTCTTTAAGGGGGTTTAACACCTTTCAATCTACCGAATACTGGCATTTTGCCTGAATACGCACCCTGTTCCAGTCCGAGACACTACAAAAGCCATCATGGAACCATCGCGGCGCATTTCGAGGCCACAACAAGCGATGCCAGATTCAGGACCGCTGTACGACCACACGATCTCGTTAGATTGTGTATTGATCACGATTAATCTTTTTTCTTCTGACACGTTATAATCCAACACGAGAAAAAGAAAGCGTCCTCCGGGTGTTAGCACCGTCCACAAAACGCAGCTGGGGGACGGCTCAAGGCCAGGAGGAGCTTCGTACAGATCATCCGATAGTACAATTCTCTTGCATGTAGTGATAACATCTTCCCCATCCCTCCAATTACGATAGGAAAACACAGCTTTCACGACGAGATCGCGGAGCTGTGCGGCGGAAAGATCGTGAACGTCGACTCCATGCGGGGGAAGGTCCGGTGCATGCACCTGGTCGAGATTCTGAAGCTGAGTCAACCAGTGGTAGCGTGTTGCAACGATGTCCCGTAACACTGTGCAAGTCTGCGGGGACGACGAATTGTTAGTCCGCCGATGAGGTTACACTTAAGCCAGGGGGAGGGAGAGTGGGAGTACTGGGCACGATATGGCCTGTAGTAGGATAGCTTCGGCTACATAGACGGCTCACTCTTTCCAAAGACAATACATCCTCAATACGGGACGCGAAAAGTATCTGGAGGATGACATCTCTCGGTATCCGTGAAAGCATGTGGAAAAAAAAGAACTGTCCGAGTCCAGGAGACTTGGAGAGTCGTAACTCGTTCAAAAAAGCTGAACGAGTTACGCGCAGCAACAAAAAGACAGTTTCAGATCACGTGCCTATTAGCTTCGCATATATTCGCAATACATCGGCCGACTCATGCTTCAGCGAGAGTCTCGAATCTCGAAATTGTCGCTGATTAGGATGTCCTACTTTTTTATACCTCGCGGGCTCTAACGAGTCTGAAAAAGCATGCCTAAATATAATTCATTACATAATCCGCATACGAAAGCGCATTTAAACTCAAAACTCTTCACATCCAGGTCGGCATGGGCTTCCGGTGTCGATACCGACTCCCGACGAAGAGACGCGGCCTTCCTCGGAACCAACTTCCACGAGAATTCTGATATTCCCCCGGCCATACAGCCTGAAAGATATCTGCGACAAGTCTGCGAAGAGAATTGGCGGAATCAGCGTAATATTGCCAACCAATCGCCAGGAACATGAACGAATTTCACACAACAAGGGCCTGATTGTAACAACAAGGCTCAGACTTGCGCACATCGGTAGTACCTCGCTAACATAGCCAAGCCAGCGGTTCGCGTCGAACACCAGGTCCGAGAAGAAGTCGTGGACTAAAAATAAGAATGAAAAAGCAAAACATAGCAAGGCACACCAGTTCCCAACGTCCGGATCACGATGTGAAGAAGGCAGCAAAGACTGACAGGGAAACAAAGAAAGCAATAACAATAGCCATCGTCGACTTGGGCTGCAGGGCCGGAGTTGTAACCAATACCTGCTTCGACCAAGACCAATGCCTTGGCATCGCGAGGTTCGCTGCGAAACCCCCGTACTCGAACCTGAAGACGAAGGAACCTATGTCACTCAAACAGAGTCGAGCGACTTCTAAGGTGACAGTCTCCTCGCCTTTGAGTACCAAATGACCTAGAGCTCCAAGCTAGCAGAAAAGGGGAAGTTATAACCAGAGTGGATTGCACAGTGAGGGGAACTTACCAGCCCGATCATACAGAACTGTCTGCAGAGTTCTATGATGTGCGCTATTGGATGTTTCTTACAGTGGAACAGGTCGATAATGGCCGAACCATGCTCGAATGTCTACGAAAAGGCATTAGGATAGTCATATGCACATTGTAGAAACCCTCACGTACAATCAGAACGTCAGGTCGTGAAATCTTGCGGAACGTCACTTCCGTTTTCACGCAAAATGCGAAACCTTCAAGTGAATCCACCGCACAACTTAAAGTAAACTCAGTGCTGTCGAGAAGCCATTTCCACATCGGAAGCCCATTGCGTTCGACAATCCTGATGGATCCAGAGGCTCGTATATGCCCCCCGATACCGTGTAGGGTAGCCTTGTCAATTATCGACGCGCTGAACAGGGAGCCAAGTGGGGATGCTAGGGGAATGTTCATCGGCTGTAAGTCCGGACTACAATTTTGGAATGGAGGAAGAAGCCATGAATCAGAATGAGTGTTGCAGACAGAGTCCAGCTCATTTAGTACGAAGACGCCGGCGTCTTCCGGTGGTATTGAACCCGCCCATGATGCCAGCATCGGAACACGCGCTCTATGAACCGATGATATCCTGTGGGGTCATTCATTGTCAGCCCTGTGAGCAAAAAATATTGAAGAATGGTCACACACAGTGTCGTTCATGCTAATCCAAGGAGCGTAGAAGCTGACTCAAACACTATGGAGGACGAAGAGTTAGAAAAGGGTCATGGGAAAATGGGGATGATGGTCAAATTAACTGAAGGTTGTTTTGTATTGGACGGGGATTATATACCGTGTCCTGGATGACATTCGGGTTCAGACTGAGAGCGCTAGTGCGTTTGGACCCTGAGGCTTGCATTACTACTTGACCGCTTGTCCTCGAAACATCATAATGAGGCTGCGAGCGCTTGAAAAAATATATATGCGTTTAATAACTTTGCGAAAAGCTGAGTACCGTCAACCAAGATGACGTTAACCACCCTCCTGAACCGCGCACATTGGGAAGTGTCGGACTAAAAAGAAAATTACATAACTCGGTATACGGGTGGCCAGATCCGTCGATATGGAGCCAAAAAGTAGCTGCGTAGATAAGCTCTGACATCAGAGCGCTGCTGCAGCTACAGTCAACTGTTAAGTAATAAATAACGATAGCCAGGGAGGTGAAGTCCATTGAAAATATCAGACGCTTTGTGAAGAACTGGAAGGATTTAATATTAATGGATCCGCTTTGCGACGGTGATCGGCATCCGAATACAGTATCTCCACAGAGTTGTACGGCCAATGTCTGCCAACACAAAATATGGTTCCGCTGGACGGCGCCAGCAATATGAGATAGGGGCCATAATCGGAGTTATGCAGAGCGGTGAGTTCTGTTGTCGGGGCGAAGTAAATTTCTCCGTGTTCGTCGAGTCCTACGCAGGACAATATGAAGACGTGACTGGGTATCGGCCTTCCGGCCCTCTGGGGTATATTAAAAATGGGCGCGTCCGGAGGTAGCTGCTCTTGTCTCGCATCGCTACCGATGGACATTGGGCTATGGTATGAGAGACGAAGGACGGCACGGGCAGACTGCAATGTTGCATAGATACGGTCCGGTATAGATTGAGCAAACCGGCCCAATTCATCTGACAGAAAGGGACACTTCGCCGCCCGCGTGTGTCTAAGGATCTTCAGTATTGCGGGGGTCGACTCGTGAGGGTCAAAAATGATTTGGGCTGCCATTAGATATTTAATTTGATGATCGCCAAGGAAATCATCTGATCTCAGGAGAAGGAAGATTGTGAGTAAAGTCCCTGACATTTGGGTCTTCCACGGAAAGGCGCACGAGCTTATGCGTCTTGGGGCCTCAAGCAGTTCAAACCCATCCGGAACTAGGTCATACGTCTTCAAGGTACACTTTCTCACAGCCTCAACGGAGAGCCTCCGGAATTCTCTGTGCCCCGGACATTCCAGCAAACGGAGAGGGATTGCAGTCATACTACACTCATAACCAATTGATTCCTCGTTATAGATCAGATGATCGGATTGAATTGATATATCACCAATGCGTGTCTAGTGCCGTGAGTTTTTGCACGTCAGCCTAGAACTTCTGTTATAATCGTAGACTTACATCATTATCATTAAGCATGATAACCCATTCCTCCTTCCAATTAATAATTGCAATATTGCAGTCGAGTTCGACAGCGGCGTAGTCACCCTCGATGCAGGGACACCTTATACGGTCATCTTCTGGTGTATCAAGGAAAACGTTCCATTGCTCTCTGGCCCTGAGTCCATTTCCACCGGGTGAAGGAGTCAGTTCAATGAATTCCAGAACGACCCTTCAAAGGGGCAAACCATTTTTCAGTCTTTTGATTGCTGTGATTCTGCCCGAATACGCACCCTGTTCTCACCAGAGACACTGCGAAAACCATCATGGAGCCATCGCGGCGCATTTCGAGGCTACAACAATTGATGCCAGATTCAGGACCACCGTATGACCACACAATATCGTTAGATTGTGTATCGATCATGATTAATATTTCTTTTACTCCTAAACCGGTACACGCCCATGTTATAAAGAGAAAGCGTCCTCCGGGGGTCAGCATAGTCCAGGGTTCGCAGCTGGGGAACGGCTCAAGGCCAGGAGGAACTTCGCGCAGATCATCCGGGAGAACGATTTTCTTGCATGAAGAGATGATATTGTCTTTTCCGTCCCTCCAAATTCGACACGAAAACACCGCTTTCACGACGAGATCGCGGAGCCGCGCTGTTGGGAGATTGTGAACGTCGACATACGGTGGAAGGTCCGGTGCACACGACTGGTCGAGATTCCGAAGCTGAGTCAACTAATGGTAGCGTGTTGCAATGGTGTCCCGTAACGCTGTGCAAGTCTGCGCGATGACAGTATTATTAGCACGCTGATGATGCGACACTTAAGTTGGGCAAGGGAGGGGGGGAAGTAGTTGTGTAGTCCATAGTATAGGTTCGGGTACTAGTTACTACATAAATGACTCACTCTTTCTAAAGATAATACATCCACAATGCGAGAGGCTAAAAGTATCCGGAGGGTGATGTCTCTCGGTATTCGTGAAAGCATGTCCGAGTACGGAAGAGCCGTCCAAGAACTTGAAGGTGAACGAGATACGACGCAGCGGTGACAAAAAAACAAACTCGCAGATCACGTGCATATTAGGGCTTCGAGTAGTACAGCATTAGTATTCGCAGTGCGTCGGCCGACTCCTCATGTTTTTAGCGAGAGTCTCGAATCTCGAGAGTTGTTGCTAGTTGGGGCGTACTACTCATTTTTAGTACCTCGCGAGCGCTAAAGAAGTATGTCCAAATGTAATTCATCACATAATCCGCATGCTCAGCGCTTTTAAACTCTAAACTCTTCACATCCGGGTCGGCCCGGGCTCCCAGTGTCGATTTTTTTTTTTTTTTTTTTTTTTAAAAAAAAAAAAAAAATCTGCATTTGTATACCGCTACATTACATAGTAAAAGACGCGGATGTGAAACTCTATGAAGTGTTGTGTTGGAGGAGATTAACAAGGTATAAAGATTCTGGTTTTAACGCGGTAAAAATGTGGGAGTTTTTGTGTCAGAATTTATATATGAAAAGATCACGGTGGAAAGAATCTGGAGTTGGGAATTGGATCGTGTACTGTAAAAGATTTTGTGAAAGCATTCGACGAATTGAAAAAGGAAGCGAGTTTTTGAAGATTTGATTCTTTTGTGAATAAAATGTGGTCCGGAGGTGGTACAACGTTACCGAAAGCCTGAATGCGAGCAGATTTTAGAAGACGGCATCGTCGGATAAGATGGTCTCTTGTTTGTATGTGTTCCCTGCATGGGCATGATATAGCTTCGGTTGGTACGAAACGCCTATAGTAATCGCCAAAGTGACCGTGTCCAGTTATTGCGTGGAAGATTCGCGAAGAAATGTCTCGGGGGTAGTAGAATTTTTTCCAAAATTGAGGTAGTTTCGAGGAGGGTATTCCGGTGATTGTATTGAATGACGCGGACTCCGAAATGTTTTTAGTATTTTGGATGATGTGAGACCATGATGTGATAGCGCGAAGGTTGATGTCTTCCTTTTCCCCTGCGTATGTTTTTAAGAGGAATGGACGTCCGATTGGCGAGAAATGAGTGAGTTGATCGGCGATAACGTTTCCGGGTATGTTGAGATGACCTGGGGACCAATGAAGGTGAATGTGATGTTGGGTATTGGAAGTGAATGAATCAGAAAAAGAACGAAAGATTTTAGAGGAACATTGAGCCGCGTGAGGAGATAAATCGATGATGGCGGGAATACATGAGGATGAATCAGAGAAGAAATGGATATTGGAAATGTGTACGGATGAGAGGATGTGACGTTGACGAAAGAGAGTGATACGTTCGGTACATTTTGCTAGAGCATACATTTCTGTGTCGAACGAAGAGCCAGATGGTGAGCAATAAAAATGACCGAGGTCTGAAACGATTCCTTTATGATAAATGACGAAAGAAGATGTGGTGACGGAGTGGTTATTTTTGTAGCTTTTTGAACCGTCTGTATAAATGATTAAGTTATGAATGTTTTTCGATAAAGAGTTATGTAAAAGAATAATTTTGTTTTTTTGAGAATTTTTCCGATCAAGAGACGATGTTCCGGATTCGAGATAGTAAGATAATGCTTTATAGTGATATTGCGATGGATTGGAGGGAAGATGTTGGGAAGGGTGGGCAAGATAAGGATTGATGTGTTCTGTGCGTGGGTCGGCGAGGAAAGCGAGACGGTGTAGCTGAGTTTTCGGTTTATTTGACGTGGATTGGTGACGAGAAGTGATAGGAGGTTTTGAGGTGGGTAGACGTGGCCAAGATGATGGTAGACGATTCAATAGTTGAGAGTTAAGCGGGAGTCTGTTTAAGCGGAGCGCTGTCGATTGATTGTGTTTTTGGAGTAGTACTGGAATGGGTAATATGTGGGCGATGCGATGTAATGCGTGTGAAGGGGTGGTGCGGAAGGTACCGGTGAGAAGACAAATGCTTTGGTTTTGGGCGATGGTCATTTTGCTGAGTTTGGGTTTTTGTCGAATACCAGTGAACCAAAGTTGAAATCCGTAAGTGAGAATGGGAAGTACGTTTGCGAAGTGTAGTGTCCGGAAGTTTGCGAATGAAAGACCGCGTATGGTATTGCCGAGTATGCGAAGGGCCATGGTAGTTGATCGTGCTCTCATGCACATACGGTGGACGTGGTCGTTGAAATTGAGTCTTTGGTCGAGGTAAAAGCCGAGCCAGCGGATAACTGGAGAGGGAGTTATGGTAACTGGAGGGGAATTAACGTTATGAAGAGTAATGGAGGGAAAGGTAGTTGGAGAGAAACCGCGTCATATAAAGTGGATAAGGTCCGATTTAAAATGGTCAATGGAAAGTTGAATATCGCTAAGTTTGTTGGAAATGATGTTAAAAGCACTATGGAGGAGACGGATGTTTTCTTCGTATGAGTCAGAGTATACTAAGATGAGTTGGTCATCAACATAGGCTTTGAGACAAGTGTCCGATGATAAATTGAAGGAATTGAGAATAAAACCGGTGTAAATCATAGAAAGAATTGGCGAAATAGGTGATCCTTGTGGAATACCGACGTTATGGATAGATTTTTGTTTGGAAGTAAAATTGTCAATTTTAAAGGATATTAGATGGTCAGAAAGAAATGCTTGCGTCCATAAAATGATTTTTTGGTCGAAACCCAATAAATGTAAAGAATGTAATAGTCGCGAGTGATTGACGTTGTCGAAGTAACCTTTGATGTCGATGGCGAGTGCTGATACGCAAAGTTTCTTTTTGTGCGCAGTTTGGATGTCATGTATGAGCGAAAGGCCTGCATCGATAGTGCACGAATTGGATCGACCCCCGAATTGAGTTGTTGGAACAAGATTAAATCGCCCGACGTCCCATGTAAGACGTTTCGCAATGATTTTTTCCAAAATTTTACCTATGCATTCTAGAAGAGCTATTGGTCGATACGATCGTGGATTGCTGGAATCTGTTTTGTTTGGTTTAGGTATGAGTACGATATTAGCATTTTTCCATGGATGAAGATGACGAGAAAAGCATTCGTTAAATAAATCAAATAAAATCGTCGGATGTGCAGAATTAACCCATTTGATGTAAGCGTATGAAATGTTTGAAATACCAGGGGCCGAATTGTTGTGAGTAAGGTTAAGACATGTATCGATTTCGTTATGGGTGATTCGTGGTGATGATCGGGTTGGTTTTTTTGGTGGATCGTATGGAAGGCCGGTAACGTCTGGTTTCCGATTGTTGGAAAAGAATGTTTGTTGAAATATTTCCGCTTGTTTGTCTGGTGTATGCGCAATTTGATCCTGAAAGAGTATCGGTGGTGTTCGAGTTTTACGTTTTCCAGAAGACCATTTGGCATATCGATAGATATCGTATGAAGATGCGCCCTCTAGGATTGCGGTGGCCCAGGATTGTTTTGCTTTTTTGAAGATGACGCGAGCTTCTTTGTGTAGGTGTTCTTTTTCGAAGTTTTCGGAGCAGTCCCTAAAGGCACGTATCGCTTGTGCGCATTCATCGTTCCACCAGTAGGAATATGAAAATTGAATCGACGATGTCTGTGGCATGATTTCAGAGATTGTTAATAGAATTTTTTCCGATAATTTGTTAGCATAATCATAAACAGAGTCGTCATTAGAGAAAATAGGAAGCGGTTGATTGTCGAGGTGAAAGCTAAATTTTTCGATCCATTCTTTTTTACGTTCAGGGTCATACTTATAAGTCATGGGTGAATCGTCAGGTTGAAAGTCGGGGTTGATTGGAAGATACGCAATTGTGATGGGTATGTGGTCGGATGAATAAGCCGGTATGTCGATGCATGTCCAATCGTAAAAGAAGTCGGAAAGGATCGCTGAAAAATTAAGAAGTGTTAAATCAATGATGGAGTCTGCTTGTTGGTATTGTCCTTTTTGCGTCGGGAATTCGGTGTCATTAAGAATGAAGAGCGATTGGTCTTGGGTCCAGGCGAGGAATGTTTCTGCTTCAGCTGACGTTCGTCGGTGTTGTCTATTGGGTAGTTCCCATTCCGCATGGTGAAGGTTGAAGTCGCCCATGATGCACGTCGGTATGTCGTAATCGAGTTCGATGTCGGTAAGAATACGAATGTTTTCTCCCAATATACCGGTTCCGTAGTTATAGCAGTTCGTGAGGCGGAAGGTCTTGTTTAAATAAGTGACGTCAATAGTCATAAAGTCTTTATGATTAATGATGTCTTGACGCGAAATAGCTGAAAGGTGTGGAAACGATTTTCTGACATAAGTAATCACGTGAGGTTTGACCGAAGAGTTAGTGTCATAAGCAGGAATGAAGTAATCCCAAGCTGGATGTTTAATGGGAAGACAAATGGGTGTTCCATCGGGGTCAGAATCAGAACGACTGAGACCTGAGAAAACAATGCACGGTTCTTGGAGTACTAAGATGTGAAGTTTTGGGTTATTGAGGAGTCGTGTCGTACGGGGTCCGCTTTTTGCTACGTTTAGCTGGAGTATGCGTAGGGCCATGTGATTCATAAGGTGTCGTTGTTAGCTGATGTTTGCGGGTCGATGTGCATAGACGGAGAAGATGGCCGGGTGACCATCGGAATGGAGAAGAGGTTACGTCGTGATGGGTGTACGTTAATAAGATTGGGGTTTTCAGGTGTTGGGGATGGCGGAGACGACATGGTCATGTGGACTGGGGCTGGGAAACGATTGTAATAGAGGGCTCGCTGTGAGCAGTCAATAGAGTCAGCCGGATGGGCGCCTGAACAGTTAACACAGAAGAAATGATCGCAGGGCTGATTATCCTGGTACCGAGCGCTGGAGCATCCTGAACACATTTCGCGGTGTTGGGAAGTTAGGTGACGTTTTGATGCGCAGTATCGACATCCGAGTGGTTGATTGCATTGAATGGTTAGGTGACCGAATTTCCAACATTTGGTACATTGCGAGAAGCGTGGTTTGGCTTTCCATTCAACGGGTACTGTAGATTGACCGAAAATGAAGAAAACAGAGGATGTGACTTTACGTAATAAATCCCCGTTGAGATCTTCGAAGGCGAACGAGATGGATGACCTTGGTTTAGTGATAAATTCCGGGTTGCGCGCCCATCGAGGTGGTTGAGTGATTTTTAAAGAGCGGAATAGATCGTTTAGTAATAGTGACCGTAAAATTTCGAGTTCCGTAAAAATCGGCATGTTTGGACCGTTCGAAGTGATGATGTTACTGATGATGACCTTTGACCATTTGGTGTCGCGAGTGATGGTAAGAGGGTGATTGGGTCGAAGTTCAAATGCTTCTTTAAGGACGGGGATAATTGTGTTAATGGAATTAATTGAGATATTACTTGGGAAGGAGAATATGCAGTTTCCAGCCATATTCCAATCGGCGCCAATGATCCGAATGTGTCGAGCAGTTGGGATATGATCGAGTTTGAGTTGGATGCGGTCGATGAGTGTTTTGGAGTTTGGCCTAATTGAGAGTGGAATATTTTGACCTTGAAAGCGGGCGACGTATCGGGTGAGTGTGGATATTGACGCTGGTGCTGATGGTAGGAGTTTGGGTTGGTTGGTCGGCATGTTCAAGCCTAAATGATCTTTGTACGTTAAGGTGCTGATAGGTTGGTTCGCTACTGGGTTTCGAATAAGGACTGGAGATGGTGTGCGTTGTCTTGGTCCTAGAGGTCGAGGGCGAGGGGCGTTTTCATTGTTGATGATGGGTGGAATGAACCTGTGGCTAACGTTGTCTGGCTCGTGAGTGTCATCTGAAAAGGAAACATGCCTGATATCCGTGTTCTGGCGAATTGGTTTTTCGATGGAGGCGACAGATTCTTCGAGTTGGACGAGGCGAGATAAAATTCGTGATTCCAAGTCTTGGGCGTGTTTCTTTGCTTGTTCCTGGAGTGTCGTCTGGAGCGTATTGATCATTGTCAAAAGTTCTGATATGTTAGTTTCGGAGTGCTTGGTTTTCAGAGTATCGTTGTCGTTGTCGTAAACGTTATCGTAAATGGAATCCGGAAAGAGAATGGGGTTTCGGACCTTGAAGTCAAATTGGCCTGCGTCGTCAATAGTAATTTTCTGATACGTAATTGGAGTCTCTGGGTCAGAAGGATGCATGATCGTAACTTTTGTGTTGGACGGGACGAAGTGGAGGTGGAAAAGCTGAATGGCATTAGCGAGCGAGTTCATTGAATGGTCGGTGAGATGTTGATTGTATTTCGAGGGCCATGTTTTTGCGATAAGACTGAGAATCTGTTCAATAGAAAGGGTCCACTCTGCGAAAGAACCTGGAGCTAAGATATTTTCGATTGTGTTGCGTGTTTCCGAAATGAGAATTTGATCTTCTATGCTTGACTCGTCGGGCGTGGGTGTGAATCGAAGGTGCCTTTGGTGGTGTGTGTGACTTTCGGAAGATGAAGAAGATTGCTGTGACTGAAGGGATGTTTGATGTGACAAAATAGGGGCCGGTGTGTGTGCTGTTGCCTGGAGAGTCGTGTTTGTTGGTGAGGCTGCTTGTAAGAGGGATTGCGAGTCAAGTGGAAAGACAACATCCATAGGTGTGGCAACTGGGGCTGCAAGAGTGATGTCGGAATAGTTGGCATAGGTGGAAGAAAAATCTTGGAAGTGAGCGTTGAAAGAAGGGTCCTGAGAAGTTGGCATAGATAGGACAGAGGGAGTTTGAGACGACGCGATAATTTGCTGATATCCTGTTATATTGATGTTTTTATTGGTTTCTTGGTTTTCCTTAGGCGGAGACGGAAGAGGACGAGGTGGTGAATGTGAAACTGGAATATTTTGAGACTGAGAATTGAATTGATGCATTTCTTCCGGGGTGTTGGCGAAGGTCTGGCTGCTGAACGACGGGTTTGGAGAGTTCGCCATGGGGGAAAAGAAGAATAAAGGAGGTAGGGGGAGTGGGGGATGAGGAAGTGGATGTGGAAAAGTTGAGTGTAAAACAGCTCGACGGATGTCTACTGTGAGGAGGACCAGGTGTGGGTGGTTAACCCAGGGAGTTTAGGGGCGGCGAATGTGGCTGTGCTTATGGTGGGATGATGGTGGTCAGAGGTCAAGGGGTTGTCCCAGTGTCGATACCGATTCTTTACGCGGAGACGCGGCTTTTCTTGGAACCAACTTCCACTTCCACGAGAATTCTGACATGCCCCCGGCCATGTCAGGACATTAATAGTTCTGAGCGGTCGGAAAAAATTGGTATCAGGTTGAACGGTCCATTGGTACGGAGGTTCGGGAAGTTGTTGAGCAGTTGGGCTGTCGCTGGAGCACTATTGTGGACCGATATAAAAACGATAGCCAGTGAAAAGGGAGAGAACATATGTTGTTGATCACCACCCCTTGGGGAACGTCCAGCGGCCAGTCCCTGGCGGATGTAGAATTTCCACCGTTCTGTTTTCCTTCCTGTAGGCGTAAAGCACGACGGACCCGCTGCAGGGCTCCAGCTGTATAGAGTATCCAGACTTCACCAGATGGGCGAGCTCTGGTGCCGGGGTAAGGTAGATTTCGCCATTTTCATCAAGTCCTGTGAGGAACAGCGTAGTAAGTTCACGAAGAATTGACACCGATGTTGCCTTGTGTGCAACGGAATCGGACGAATCTGTCCACGGTCCATCCGGCAAGCCTGGCATACGCATATCACTTGGCAAATTGACTGTCAGATGAAGGAGACTGCGCGTGGACTGTGATGTACTGATGACAAGGACTCGATCAATATCGTCATACAGACAGGGGAAGGGGTACTTTATAGCTTGTGTATGTTTGAGCTTTAATTTTGCAGAAACTGATTCCTGAGGATCAAAAACGACTTGGATACCAACTAAACCGCTTGATTCCTCCGGGTCACCCTCAGCGGAGGATACGAAAAGTGTCAATAAGCTTTTGGAAGATTGTGACTTCCAAGGGAAGTCGCATATGCTCATACACTGCGGTATATCCATGAGTCCAGACCCCTCTGGGATCGGCGTCTCCAGGTCCAAAGTACACCTGTTCACCGCCTCGGCGGAAAGTACCCATTGCTCTCTCGGCCGCGAGCTCTCCAGTAGAGGGAGAGAGATTGCAGTTAAGCCCCTCCATCCTCCTCCCTCCCATTCTTCAAGGTAGATTAGATGATCTGATCTGATGTGCATGTCTATAACGCATATATTAGGCTGTGAATTTTTGATCGTCAGCCCGGAACTTCTGTTATAGTAAAAACTATGTTGTGTCTTACATTATCGAGAACGATAACCCAATCTTCCACCCAGTTCATAACCACAATCTCAAACCTGATACCGACAGCGGCATAGTGCCCTGCGATACATGGAGATTCTGTATACGCTTCGTCTGGTCGATCGAGTAGTAAGCTCAACACTCTCTTGGCCCTGATATCTTCTCCGGGTTCGGGAGAAGGGTCCACTGACAGATTCCGAACACTCAGTTCGACCCTTTTTTTTAAAATAAAAAAAAGAAACTCCCTCAGACTAAATAGTATGGATTTTTAGTCAAAACACGCACCCAGTCCTCATCAAAGCCACTACAAGGACCATTATCGAGCCGTCCCGTTTCACTTCGAAGGCACAGCAGATCTTACTGCAGTGAGGATCCCAATGAGACCACACGACGTGATTGGTTTGCATGTCGATGACTTCTATCACGCCTCCCCCTTCCCCGAAGTCCCACCCAGACCAGGTGAGAAAGAAAAAGCGCCCTCCGGGTGTGAGCATCACATTAGGCGTAACATCCGGTATGAACAGAGGACCATCTCTTTCGATATCGTGGGGAATAAGGGTTTTTGTGTCCATCATAGCCTTAACGTCGACCTTGCCTCTCTTCCAGTTCCGGTGCGAATCCACAGCTATGAAGACGAGGCTGCGGAGGTCCCAGGAGCAGAGGTCGTCGACTTCGATGTGCGG
Organism: Coniferiporia sulphurascens; assembly: GCA_002794785.1. NCBI lineage: Eukaryota > Fungi > Basidiomycota > Agaricomycetes > Hymenochaetales > Hymenochaetaceae > Coniferiporia > Coniferiporia sulphurascens. The sequence goes on along the minus strand of NBBA01000010.1, from coordinate 1,487,018 downwards.
AGGAAGGTACGGTGCATGCGCCTGGTCGAGGTTCTGAAGCCGAGTCAGCCAGAGATGGCGAGAGTTAATGATGTCCCGTAGTAATGTGCACGTCTGCAAGGACGACGCGTTTTGTCAGTGTATCAGAGAAGTACGAGACCAATTGTATGCGACTGACTTTTTCCAAAGAAAATATATCTTCTGTGTGGCACACGTAGACGATCTGAAAAATGATGTCCTTCGGTAAACGCGAAAGCATGTCGCCCGAGAACCTGTAGGAGTACTGGCGGTGCAAGTGACTCGGAGTTGCAGTCTAATTCAACGAGCCAAAGATCACGTGCAATTAGAACATATATTCGTGTTGAAGCCTTGAACTAGAGTTTAGCCGGTTCCTCATCACCGATCAGGACAGCTTACTTATTTTGAGCACATCGCGGGTGCCAAATAGAAGTCTGAACTAACACTAACACTACGTCTTAAAATCTACGCACATTGTGGTAGACAATGAGGTGCAGTGGTAGTAGTAGGGCGGATGGGGTTATCAGCGTAAACCAATGTATTTCATGGTAGAGACCAGCTCTCCTTATATACATCTACTGTGAGCTACATATACTATAACTATCATAGCTCCTATCATATGGCGTTATTGTTGCATTATCGTTCACTTAGTAAGATGGTTGTTCATATGATCATCTTTATATTTAGTTCGTTCGTTATATTTATTTAATACTCCCCTTCAAACTTTTACTAGGCGGAGTAGGCTTGTAAAACATTTGATTAATTCGATCGTTAGCGCTTTCATCATAATATCAGCCTTTTGCTGTCCAGTTGGAATATATGAAACTGATATGGTTTCATTTTCAATATAATCTTGTAAGAAATCTTTTCGTATATCAATATGTTTCGTTCATTGCGTATATTTTTGTTCTGTTGAATTTACTATTGTTATGGCTGCTTGATTATCACATAATATATTCGTAGGTGTATCCAAGGTCTGCAGTACCTCTTCAACCAGTCTTCGTAGCCATATAGCTTCTTTTACTCCATGAGTTAAAGCTTGTAATTCAGCTTTGCATACTGATAATGACACTAATTCTTGTTTTTTACTTGACCATGATGTTGTTGTGTTTCCTATTTGGAATATATATCCAGATATTGCTTTATGGCCTTCTTGTGTCATTCCATCGGCATCGGTATATCTGATTAACTTGATTGGATCTTTTCCTCCGAGTATTAACCAATAATCGTTTGTTCCTTTTAGATATTTAAAGCAGTGTTTTACTGCGTTATAGTGTTCAATACTAGGTTTATTTAAATGCCTAGCAAATTGACCTGTTGCGAATGATATATCAGGTCTTGTACAGTCTGCTGCATATTGTAATGCTCCAACCATATTCATATAAGGTATTTGATTCATGAAGTTTAATTCTTCATTTGTTGGATTTTCAAGTGATTTTAACACTTGTCCAGGTGTCATTGGTGTTCGTACTGTTGCAGTGTCTTTTAGCTTATATTTTTCTATTATATTATTAATATAATGTTTTTGTCTTAGTTTTATAATTCTTTCTTCTTGGTTTCTTTCAATTTCAATGCCGAGTAACCAATGTATATCGTTTCCATCAGTAAATTTTACATGTTTTCCTATTTCGTCTTTAAAGGCTTTTATTATTAATAAATTTAAGCCACATATTGTTATGTCATCAACATGTATGAAAAGTACTAGAATGGTTTTTCCTTTTACTTTTCTTAGGAATACTGCATTGTCTTGGACTGCTCGTGTTAGTCCTATTCCAATTAATATTTCTGATAATTTTTTATACCATCGTCTGCCTGCTTGTTTTAATCCGTATAAGGCTTTATTTAATTTTAAAACTTGTCCAGGTTTTATTTCGATTAAGTTTCCTGGTGGTGGTTTTATATATATATTTTTGTCTTTTTCTAATTCACTGTATAAGTATGCTGATTTAATATCAATTTGGTGAATTTCGTAATTGTTTGTTGCACTCCAACTTAATATAGTTCTTACTGTGGCTAATCGTGCCACTGGAGCGAATGTGTCGTTTGAATAGTAGTCTATGCCTTCCTTTTGGGCAAATCCTTGTACTACTAGTCTTGCTTTGTATTGTTCTATTTCTCCATTTGCTAATCATTTTGTTTTATAAACGAATCTTGTTCCAATTATATTTATATCTTTTGGTGGATCAATGATCATCCATGTAGATCTTTCAATTAACGTTTTTATTTCTTCTTTCATTGCTGTGATCCACTGATTTGCGTCAATTCTATTGATCGCTTGTTGATATGAATTTGGATCACCTATTAATTCCGTATTGAATTGATTGAATTCTGTAAGATAAGCAACTGTATTTTGTTTGTCAAAGTTAAGACCAAGTGATCATTTTGTTGGTTTAATTGTTTGTATTGGTCTTTCTTTTGTTAATTCTATTATTTGTTCGTTATGTTTTTCTGTAATATTCTCCCCTTCAATTTTAGATGGTGGAAAATCTAAAAATTGTAAATTTCGTTTGACTGTGATTTTTCGGTCATGATAAGTTCTATGACCTTTACTTTCTTTGTCAAATCCTAGCCATTGTGCATAAATTCCTTTTGGTTGTAATTTATTAACGTCTTCTTGTCGTATTATGCAATATTGGCTGAATTCTTTTAGATTGTCAATGTTATAATTTTCGTTATATCTTTTAAAATATGGTGTTTTGAAATCAATAGCGCTCTTTGGCATTCTATTGTAAACGTAAGTACTGTATTTTACAGCTTCTCCCCATAAACTGGGTGGTAATTTTGCTTGTAGCAGATTTACTCGTGTATTATTTAGAATTGTTTGATGTGATCGTTCTGCTACTCTGTTTTGTTGCGGTGTATCGTGAACAGTCAGCTTTCATATTGTTCCGTTTTTTTCTAGATAATCAGTGAATTGTTTACTTAAAAACACTGTATCGTTATCGCTTTGTAATATTTTTATTTTTATGTTAAATTGTGTATTGAGCATTGTGGCCCAAGTCGTATAAGCATTAAAGCCCTTGTCTTTTGTTTTTAATAAAATCATTTTTATCCATCTTGTAGCATCGTCTACAAGTGTTAGAAGATATTTATATCCTCCTATAGCATGTGTGGATGCTGGACCCCATATGTCCATATGTATGTGATTGCCAAATTTTTCTGCTAACTTTGAAATACGTAATTTTGGGATTTGCATTCTTTTTATATTTGCTTCAAGGCAAATTATGCATTGAGTTTCATCATAATTTGAAATTTTATTATTTGTAATTTGATCTTCTTTTAATAATCGCTTTATATAAGCATAACTTATATGTCCAAGTTTTTTGTGTAATTCGAATAAAGTTACATTTTTTGTAGCCACTTGTACATCATTGTTAAATATACTATACAATCCATTTCTGTTTTTAATTTTTCCACATAAAGATCCATTAGGATACTTTATTGTACATTCATTTTCTTTATAAATAAATTTGTAACCATCTTGACATAGAAGTCCTTGAGAGACTAATGTCATATTCATTTTAGGATTGTAGTAAACATTTGATAATGTAATGACACTTACCGAGTGTCCGTTGGGGATGTAAAGCTTAAGATCCCCTACTATGTTTGCCATGAACGTTGTTTTGTTTGCGGCCATTATTGTTATTGTATCAGTTTTGTAAGTATTTCGTAATCAGTTTATATATGGTGTTAAATGTATTGTTGCGCCAGTATTGATTATATCCATTGAAGAATAAACATTGTTAGCAAATTCTTTTGTTGTTATAGCGTTAATGCTTACATCTAAATTATTGTCATCCATGTCTTCCATTGCGCTATCGTGATTTCCTAAAGCGTCAAGGAAGTCGTTATACGAATAAATTGGGAATTCTCCCATGTTGAAGTCATTGTCATTGATTTCAGTTATAAAGGTGGTTTCACCTTGGCCAATTATGGCACTTAACTCGATTCGAGAGCTCGATGCGACGTTTGTTGCTGCTGCTGCAGTATGTTTAGCCTGGGCCACACTTGCCCCAGTCATCGTTGGTGCCACTGACACACCCATTTCCTTCCCCTTTCCTTTGTCATTGTTCATGTCCTCTTTTTTCTTCTGGGCTGCCTTCGTCCATTCCGTTTTTGGTGCCCAGCAATCGCGACTAAAGTGCCCTAACTTATTACAATTGTAGCACTTGATAACGTGTGATTGTTGGTTAGGGGAATATCCCCCTTGTCCTCGTCCTCACATATATCTGCCACGGCCCCTATAGCCACAACCTCGTGGCTGTACACTGCAGCTAAAACCACGTCCATGGCCCCTAAAATAAGGGTGAGTCTGCTCGTCCTTGGGCAGGTGATTAGCCGCCGCTCCTGTCCTCTGATGATTTTTACGCCACCCCTCAAAGGCATTTCTCAATGCCGTTAGTAGGAATTGAGGGGTTAGTTCAATTTCATCTTTGTCTGGGTTCATTTCGTTAATTGTTTTAATATATAACTCACTCTGCGTGAGTACGTATTGATATTGTTCGGGCATTGCCCTCGTAATAGCCAATATATAAGTCGACTCTGAAACTTTTACCCCTTGGGCTATGAGTTCCTCGTATTTATTGCTGAGGTTATCGAGCGTTCCATCAAAATGGCTGACATGACCTCTGATATCAAAAAGGGCAGCCTTGTTAAAGCCCTTTGTAATTGTTGTCTGGACATTATATCGTCCATCAAGCACTTTGAGTAGCGCTGGAATATCTTTAGAGAAATTAAGATAATAAGCCAATATTTTGTCAGGCATAGTGCGCATAATGCCATTATATAAAGCGCTTGATATACCAGTCTCTCCAGTTCCTGGGGAGTTAGTGAGCAGGTTACTGTAACCTGCACTCTCGATTGCGCTTCGGACTCTGTAATTCCAGAGTTTGTAGTTTCTGTGCCCATCGAGTTTCTCAATTCTGTCAAAGAATTTCTGGAGTTCCGCGAGTTTAGTTGCCATACTCAGTTCATCTTCCTCGGTATCGTTAGCATCTGAATCTCCAGGATCAGAAGGTTCTGATGGCTCACATGATGGGTTATTTCTGGATTCTTCGGAGTTTTCTTCTTCGTTATCTTCTTTCTTATTGTTGTCTTCTTTTTTATCGTTTTCTTCTTCAGGCTTAATATAAGGATTGTCAATTTTAAATTGTTCTTTTTCTGTTGGATCTGATATGCCCAAATACATACTGATTCGATATCTGATTTCAGATGATTTTCCTTGATCTGATATTCCTAAATCTTTAGCATGATTCATTAACTCAGTTTTGTAGTCAGCTTTTGTTTTTAATTTTTCATTATTTGTGGAATTATCATACTTGTTTATTCGATCTTGTATCTGTTGTTCCGTTCCATGAATAGGTATTTGTCTTAAGTTACATTGAACAATTAGGTCGACTAACCTTTTGCTATCTTTAGCTTTTTGAATTTTTTCTTTGAGTTCTTCGATAGTAGATGACTGTGTATACGTTATTTTTAGTTCGTTAGCAATTATTCATAATCCTGATAATTTTTGCAACCATGTTTGCTCATGAGTGTTGGGTTTCTGTCCGTCAGACATAGTTTTGTTATTCGAGGATTTATAAATTCATTAATCGTTTCATTAGTTATAGAGTCAAGGCTCATAACCTCTTAAAATCTACGCACATTGTGGCAGACAATGAGGTGCAGTGGTAGTAGTAGGGCGGATGGGGTCATCAGCGTAAACCAATGTATTTCATGGTAGAGACCAGCTCTCCTTATATACATCTACCATGAGCTATGTATACTATAACTATCATAGCTCCTATCATATGGCATTATCGTTGTGTTATCGTTCACTTAGTAAGATGGTTGTTCATATGATCATCTTTATATTTAGTTTGTTCGTTATATTTATTTAATACTACAGGACTTTAGGAAATGGCTGTTGTGCTGCTGGTAGACACTGTCATTTGCCAACCACAAACGACCGGGCCACACTATACAAAGTCCGAGTTTCGAGTCTACAATTCATTCCCTACCCCTTAAGACTTGAGCAAACTAAATATGTTTATACATGAATGGTCTCAATCAATAACCGCACTCCAGAAGCTACTAGGACTATGCCAGCATTAAAAGATAGGAAACTTGATAAGGTAGAGTTACAAGGTTTGCAGCGGAAAAAAGTATCCGAGTGATCCAAGTATATCTACCGAAACTCGGGTCTCAGGCGACTCAAGTAGCTCATGTCATCAGGCTACTTCTCCCGCTGCGGCCGAGCAAGTGTATTGAAAGTAGTAGCAAGTAGTAATTTCAATTGCCCTCCGAACCCCTTTCTTCCGACCTTCTTCTCATGTTTCCTCTCGGAAAACTTCACAGCATATCATTCATCGCAGACGGGCAGTAAAAATAATAGATAGGAGGAAAATATGTCGTGATTAATATTAATAGTAGCTAGTTGTGTAATTTATCGACCAAACCCCGGATTCGAAAGAATGCAAATCATCCCCCGCATCGAGGAATCCAATTCGTATGTCATGATGAGTAAATTTGAACGTACTCTTGAAGTATCACAGTAGTGTGAAGATTAGTTCCGTTCGTTGATACTGTATGTATAACCAGGAGCAATTGCGTTGCCGAACTCTAACATCGGAACACTATTCATTGATGGTTTCAAGAACGTCAATAGTAAGATCCAGAAAAACATACTCGCTAAATTATATGGAAGGTGGGTCATAGTTACGAAGGTCTACCATAACCATTTATACTTCCTAAGAAACGGAAATGTGTGATGCTGGACATTCGGATACATTATTTCTACCTTATTCAAGTCTGGTTCGTAAGTACAGAGCGCAAGGGCTCCGCTGCAAGGCTCCATCCCAATCTTGTAGTCAGGGTTATCGAGATTCGTAGATTTCGGTGCCGGTGTGAAGTATATTTCTCCGTGTTCATCAAGTCTCATATAAAACAACATTTCGATAGTCTCGCAAGGTCTTGACGTTGCAGCCTCCCCGCCTGTGTCAGAATTGGATGTGCTCGGCTGTTGTCGCTCTTGTATATCTCGTGTACCTTCCGTGTCTATTACGCCCTCAGCAGTCGGGCGGCTGAACGTCAGACGAAGGAGACTGCGAGTGGATTGTGATGTACAGATGATTCGGGCTGTGTCATCTTCTTCAACGCGGCCCGACGGGAAGGGATATTTCGCCACTTGGGTGCGCCTAATAAACTCCAGTCTTTTATGAGTTTCAGGATCGAAGACAGCTTGAACCCCGATGCAAAACTCCTCCGGACTGTCTGAATCAGCCTCCCGCAGGGAGAGGAAGACTGTCAGTAAGCTCTTCGATGGGTTGGCCTCCCAAGGAAAATCACATATGCTTATACACTCTGGAATACGAGCCAGTTCAAACCCGGCTGGGACTAGTTGTTCCAGGTCCCACGAGCTCGTTATTACATCGTCGGGGTTTGTAAGTTGGGTTATAGTCAGTTCGGCCCATACATCGCCGTCGAGCTCATAAATGTAAATCAAATGACCTGATTTGATCTGCATTTTCCTAATAAATGAGTCGGGCTGGGGCTGTACCATATTCTTGAACGTCAGTTCCGAAATCCCGCCACGGTGAAAACCGTACCAAACCTTACCGGATTCCTATTGAGCACGAAAAGCCCAATCCTCCACCCAGTTCATAACTACAATGTCTTCATCGATTCCGACGACGGCATAGTTTCCCGCGATGCATGGATGCCACGTACAAGCTTCATCCGACTGGTACTGGTCAAGTACGAATTCCCATTCCCATTTGCTCTCGTCCTCAAAACCACCGATATTGAAACGATAAGGCGTCAAAGAAATGACGTGTAGAAAGAGCCTTCAAAAAGGTTGATCATCTTTCGGTTTAAGGAAAAAAGCAGATTTTTATCGGAGAACGCACTCCGAGTCCATCAGAGAAACTGCAAGAACCATCATGCGGCCATCCTTACACATTTCAACAGCGCAACAATCAACACTGTATTCTGGGCCGTAGTATCTCCACACTTCAGACATGTAGCGTTTTTCCGTGTTAAATAATTTTATCAGCCCCATCTGTTCATCCTGAGATGGAATAAAGTAAGGCCATATAAGAAAGACGTTACATCCTCCTGGCGCCAGAATTACGTCAGGACAGATGTTGGGCGTGTAATATCCATCAAAGTTCGTCAACGATTTCAGGTGTGTATCTCCTGTGATAGCCTATCCCTCTTTCCAATTTCGGTGCGTGGGCGCAGCCTTCAAGTCAATTTCGCGGAGCTCCAAAAGGTTGAGTTTCTTTATATCAAGATCTGGGGTCAGGCCTGGAGCGTGCACCTGGCTGAGGTTCCGAAGTTGGATCAGCCAGTGGTACTTCTCTATAATGATTCTCCTTAACGAATCGGACGTCTGCAAATAAAATGCATTTTGTTAGCTAGTTCTATTCACGGGCGAGGTCGCGTTTGAATGGGTGGTTTGTGCTGGGTGGGGAGGTGCGTTGAAATAAACGCGTGTTCCGAACCCCAAACTCACTCGTTCCAAAGTCGAGATATCTTCTATGCGACACATAAGGAGTATCTGGAGAATGACTTCCGTCGGCATCCGTAAAATCATTTCGTCCGAGTCCGACTTGTCGGAGTCGGAGAGGTTCACAAAAAGGAGTTAACGTTTAACGGTTCACCGCAAGGTTGAAGAATTCAAGCCACCGCACGGCCGATAGTTTTTGTTTTTTAAACTGTCACGGTCCGCACGGCCGCACGTGAGCGTTATGCGTCGCATTTCTTCTTTTGACCACGTAACGAGACTGTTAACCAACCTTAACACCACAACCACCTCAGACTCAACGATCACACGGGGCCAAGCCATACTGTTGCAATCCGGTAGTTTATTATATGCAGGTAACTCATAGGCGTGGTATCTAGATGGGTCCGAAAACAAATTAACAATGAATATAATAAATCAATCCTCCCGAGGCTTCCTGCTGATGACGAGATACATAGGCGTGAAGAGCTGAAGAAAATCGAAAAACTTAAGCACAAGTCGGAAAGACGGAGCAATAATAAACTCACCTTCGTCTGTCCACCCTTTACTAATGCATCACCAGCAATTTTAAGAGTCTCCCCGACATCATGAGTACCCTTCGGCACAAACCCGAAAAGCTCCAGGATACGAACAGCATTGTGCGTTACGAGCTTGCCGCTCCAGCTCATACGCCATACGGTGAAATAGTCCCATGCCGTCTGTGCCTTACGGATGTCGCCCTCAAGAGGATAGTACCACGGAATAGGGTCGGGGCGGTCCGCAAGATCTTCCTCATGCTCGATCTGGAAACCGACCTTCACAAGTGCTTCACGCGCCTTCGCAAGGTGCCGCATCTCGGGGATACCGTTGCCAATTTCAATTTGATGCGCAAGCTCCTTGTGTTCAGGGATTGACGGGTCCCAACTATCGGTCATGCACCACTCGTATACACCAAACACACCTCCAGGCTTGAGCACGCGGCGGATCTGCTCATAGACACCCTCCCACGACGGCGCGTGTACAGTCGCCTCGATCGCGTATACAGCATCGAAGGAGTTGTCGCCGAACTGCTCTGCGAGCTTCATGAAGTCCCCCTTGGCGAAGGACACCTGGTCAGTGAGCCCCGCGTTCGCGGTGTACTTGCGTGCACGCTGGATCTGGAAGTCGTTGTTGTTGAGTCCGACAATGCTGACGTCCGAGAAGCGAGCAATTTCGCGCGCAGGTCCGCCGACACCGCAACCGACGTCGAGGACACGCATTCCCGGCTTGAGACCCATTTGAGCGGAGAGGTAGTGCTCATGGCGGGCAAGAGACGCAGCGAAGGCCTCGCCCTTGTAGAAGCGGGAGAAGTGGAAGGATTGTGCCCATCCGTACTCGTAGAGCTCAGTGGCTCCGTCGTAATAACCGTTGACGACGTCGGTGTAGCTGTCGAGACGGTTCTCGGTGTCGGCGCTGCCCTCCTTGGACATATCCTTCTGCCAGAAGGCAGTGTAGTTTTCGACGCGCCTCTCGACACGACCATCAGCGAGTTGGTTAGACGACATGGCTGAAGGGGAAAACGTCAGCGTGAAGTCGCGATAAAATGCAGAAAATGAAGGAGGGGAAAAAGGTCAGAGACTTGAATGGTTCCCGAAGGAATTCAACCCATCGTGCACTAGACACGTCGAGCATGTTTGCAGAATGTTGTGCATCATAAAGTTTCTTTAGATGAAAAGCCTTTACTCACTATAAAGAACGAAGGGGAGAATGAAGGGGAGGAGAGCGGAGGAAGGAACGGTGTAGGTGGGAGCGGTTGTTTTTAAACCTGCGAAAAAACTAATTTTCGAATCGTGCCATTGCTCGATTATGTAATTCCCACTCAGCCAATGAACGGCTGCACAACTGCCGGTGTCCTCAACCAATATAATTATCTGCCCACTTAAGCTCAGCCACCCACGTTATTCGTGTGTTTTCTTGTTCTGCTCATGCCGATGCACTTGACTACAACGTCTCAGATGGTCCCTTAACCATTATGCACACATCTGATGTCAATAAGAATTACGAACGGCTCGAAAGGCCGCCTACGTTCCGTCCCGAACTGACGTGCCGAACGAATTCATAGTACGCTTTCCTTATTATGGCGCATCATGTCTGCTAACAAGCGCCAAGTTCTATAATCTTGTGTGGCCTTTTCGGCTCTATATTATGAATTCATTCCGCCATCGCCTCTTCCGCTTGATCATCCGAGTCTTCCTTACAATTTTTCAGAGTAATGGAAGGCCTAGGATCACCATTAATTGCTAGGGAAACCTCAACAGGATTTAGGGGACTAGGTGCAACCATGTTCCTGTTCCCAGTAGTCCTGGGTGTGAATCTCCGATGTCCACGGCGGCTTCTCGTGTACGATGCGCTTTTAAATGGAAACCAGCATTACATTGGCAGGCAGCTTCTAGCATATACGTTAACTCTGCTGCGGAAGCGCCTCGCAACGCCTTAAAATCGCTTATAACCAGAGAAGATATCTAGAGTCCCCTTGTCGCCCCTTGCTTGAGATCTTAGCTATTTGTGCGCGCGTCATGAAAATTAGAAAATCTCCCGCGAATATGGGCCATCCAATGTCCGAACGAATCTGGAAGGCTACGAGTCTGGGGCGCTTTTCTGGTCCTCTACTCACACTGTAACGCCGCATGATGCAAATAGATAGACGATGCCGTTGCGTGTTCGCGATGGTCCACCCTTCTGCTGTTAATCCCCCAGAAGAGGATCGACTGACTGGTTACTCCACGTATGATGAAGAAGCTGGGTGTCCGGACGCTCGTCTCAGCCACGACACCATCAAATAAATTTGAGACACATAAGAACACACAGTTTGTCCAACTCCGAAGTTGTGACAGGTGCCGACAGTGCGATATAATACATGTACGGGGGCCGCACTTTGCATTTGAAAGAGGAGAGGATTGACAACATCAACAATACATTACATCGTAAATCACAATCATATACACAATGCCCAGCGTCCCTCTCCGGCCTTGAACACCCGCTCATCCCTCACCAGCTTCTCCAGCGCATCTTCAATCACCCAGTTCCCCAAATTCGCCCACCGTGCATCCGAGTTACGAAGGTACGACAGGATCTCCTCCGCAGTGGGTGGACGCCTCCTCTTGCCTGGTGGACGCCCAACCGCAGACGTTGGTGGACGTCCCGGAGGCTGCTGGGTGCGAGGCGCGGTGATTTCCCTGATCGTGCGCTGGACGAGCGTGCTGACGGTCGCAGCAGTGATGGGCAGGTAAGCCTCCTCGTTCTCGTCCGGCTCGGACAGCTCGTCAGCAGCCTCGAGGACAGATCCATGTACGCTGTTCCTGCTCGCGCTGCTTAAAGCGGTGCTCGCGTGCGATGACGACGACGCGCCGATACTCGTGCTCGTCTTCCAAAGACAACTCGGGCCCTCTAGGTCGAGGTCCTCGTCATCATCAGCTCCTGCGTGACTACAGGAGCGACGAGGCCCGTCCCACAACACGATGCTCCCTTCTGTATACAGGTCGCGAATCGTCTTCTGGTAAAGGCGCTTCACCTTGCGTGCAGTCGGCTCCGTACTCGGCATCTTCCCTTCTACAAGCGCGCTTCCACCGCGAGACGACACGCTCTGCGCCTTAGAGGAGGATTGTGACACGGACGACCGAGCGCGCTGCGAAGCCTTGTCCTTCTCATGCCTCTCGCGCCGTTTGCGCTCCGCACGCACCACACCGCGCGCCATCTCGGCGAGCACGGGCACACGCCTGAGATAGCTCAGAGTGAATCCATACTGCGGCTCCTCCTCTTCGTCCCTTGCGGATTCCGTATGTGAGGAACCGCCGGAAACCACGTCGTGCCGTGCCGGTTTGGGCGTTTCGAGGGAAACTGGGTCACGGGATTTATTTCGTCCAGAGGGTGTCGGTGTCGTGCATCGACTATTATGCGTATCTTCATTATAATCATCATCCTCGGTAATTTGCAGTAGTTTATAGCGCGAGGGTCGACAAGGTGGTGCGAAATCCATGTAGTGCTTGAGATAGATTCGGAACGTGACGTCTGTGAGGTCCCGGGACCGTAGGCGAGAAGGATGGCGGAGACGTGGCCGCTGGGGAGACTGGAAATGTCATGACATACACAGCCGAACTTATTGCAGCATTCTCTTGTTAAACTTACCGATGTTGAAGACTTGGCCAGACTGGACTCAGCTCTAGAGGGCGACGACGCGGTAACAGGAGAAGACGGGATCAAATCTGACGGATTTTCAACGTGGGAGGATGTCGGCTTGGGCTGAATCGTTGGTTTCGGGATGACGAATGGTTCATCGAGGGAATAAGACTCGCGGTGCAATCTTAGGACATCGAGCCAATGGCGCGGCTCGTCGTTTGAGGACTTGCAAACGTCTACCCATACGAAAACAACAACAACAACAATAAATCAGTTGACCGGTTTAATGTTGCAAGGGCAAATGCAAAGATGAGAGAACGGTTATGCGTACATAGATTGCCGGCATCAACACGCAGAAATCTTGATCCTCTCCCGCGAACGACTCTACCTTGAACACAGACCGATGTCCCTACAGACGCCACGGGCGAAATCAAGCGCACGTCGGGCTTAGCGTCCTTACCGGTTTTAGATGCCGGTTTCGACTCTTCAGGTCGCTTGTATTTCGACGTAGGTTTAGCAGGTATAGTGTCCTTGGTCTCGCGTTTTGAGGCCTGTTTCGGCTGATGTGGGTGCCTGCAGTCGCAATCAACAACCGCCGTACCGTCGTCAACTATATGTCATTTGTCATTTTGAGCTCAAGCGCTGGCGTTCAGACAGGAACAAATGAAAAGGCACCTTTGTAGCGGGTCACAAAGTCGAGCTGATCCACACCAACAACCATACCTACGATCCTAACAGACCTGCACGGCACACGGCCCAGCCAGAACAAGTCGTCCGCTGAAGGCAAAAGCTTTAGGCGTGGACAAGACGGAGACATACATAATCCTTTTTTTTGTGCTCGAAACAACTCACAGACATCATCACCTTTCATCTCATACACATCCCTCACGAAGCACAGAGCAACAGCATCCTGGGTGAAAGCCCACTTGTATAGCTCCATTTGCGAATGTGCGGATCTCCCCCCGATGATGAGCGTGTCGTTCTTCTCCATCAGAGGCTGGATGTTTCCGAGCTCTTCTCCATGCGATCGCTCGTTTCCGACTGTGCTTGCACCCGCACTGAGACACTTGCGTTTCCGGGGCGTAAGTAAGATGGTTGAAGTTTGCTTCTTGGTTGATTTTGACGGCGACGGCAGAATCTCAGTGAACGACATGGCATCAAAAGTAATGTATCTTCAGGAGAGGCCTTGGGTTCACAAGACTCAGTGAATTCGCGTTGGGGACACTAGTACTGGGTAAAACATGAAGTTAAGTTATATACCACGACGCGCCAGCGCGCCTCAACGCGTACGTTACGTATTATGGTTCGGCAAGTTGCGGACTACCTCGCGTAATGTTGCACGCCCTTAAGCTTGGCCTTAGTCAAGTCTTCCTAAGTGCGATTTCTCGTCCTCTCGGTGCATTGCTCAGGTACACACAAATACCTATCAGCATGATAAAAATACATGTTATATGCACTTGGGAATTATATAATACAATAAAATATAAATATGTAGAACTCTCATGACGTCGACAACCAAACTCGTGCGGAAGCCCATTAAATCGTATTAATAAGAGTGAAATTGGAAAAAATGCCTAACCAGGTGACCCTACCACCAAATCGCTGTCTTGAGATGTACACAGTTGGAAAAAAAGAATCGACGAAGAGGGTAAACAGGAGCAAAAACAATGACGTCGAAAGCGGGCCCGTCGCGCGTGATAATTTGCGAGAAGAAGACAGTTTCGGCGCACTCAGAGGGTGGATTGCGGATAGAGAATATTAATGGTACTTGAATCCTTCGAGACACAGACCAAGGCGCCGCTGTATGTCTCCATAGCCGGTCTGTCGTCTTCATACAGCAAGGAAGACAGCTCAGGGGCCGGGGCATAATACAGATCTCCCTGCTTATCGAGACCAATATAGGATAGGACAACCTGCGGATCGGCTTGAATCTCGCGGCTCCTTCCTATACCTGTTCCGGCGCCTCTACCCCGACGAGGTTCGAATGCCAGACGGAGGAGTCCGCGTCCGGACCGAGATCTACCAATGACGGAAGCAGTCCTTTCGCCCGGGGATGAGAGAGGGAAGGGATACATGACTGGCTTCGTGCTCTTGCAATGCTTCAGCTTCGCAAAGGCTGATTCGCGCGGATCAAATATAATTTGAACAGCCATGAAGTGTATTCCGTCGGTGGGGTCCTGTTCGTTGTGCACGCGGAGGAATCCGGTGAATAAATCCGTAGACCCTTGCGTCGTCCAAGAGAAGTCACACAGACTTATCGCACCCGTGCAGTGCGGCTTAAACCCACATGGAACAAATTTACTCAGTAGCAGGGCACAGTGATCAACGTTTGTGACAGAAAGGTCATGGCGGCTTCCACGCCTGGAGCTCGCCAATTGGCGAAGGGGAATGGCATAAAGTGTGTTGTCGCTCATGAGGTAGACCAAATGATCACTTCGTATGTGGACATCAGAGACTGATTTGTAGGAATCCTGCACATTAAGGGTTCAGTATCCTTACTTTAGAAGAAATGCCTATAGCACTTACGTGTGAAATGAGAAGGTTCCAGTGCTCCACCCAGTTGATGATCATAAACTCAGAAGAATCCAGTGCAATAACGGCATAGTCACCCTCGATGCATGAATCACTGGAGTGGCCATCCAGGAAATTAACCGCGGAACAGCAGTGCTTCTTGACCGCCTTGAGGTCACCCTCGGCATCCAGCGGAGGTGTCAATTGAATAACATCGAAATAGCGCCTGCAGGTCGGTTAGAACAAGTTCGGTTAGATAGATCGTCAGCGAATCACGCACAGCCTTCCCGCCACCGTCACTATAAGGACGTTCATCGAGCCGTTACTGCGCACCTGGACAGCGTAGTTCTCGATCCGGTAGCTGCCATCAAGGGAATTGCAATACGACCAAACAACACGATTAATCTGCGTGAGGTCGACTACGCATAAGTAGCCAGTGGTCCAAGCAAGAAACAAGAAGCGTCCTCCAGGCATCAGCTTCGCGGTGTCCCACTTGAAGGATGGTCGGAGATGTCCTAGTCTGCCATCCGGGTTCTCAGGCTTTATCGACATCACGCGAGTAGATGCGCCACCGACGCTTCCGCTCTTCCAGTTCCTGTACGAAGATAGGGCCTTCGTTACCAGGTTGCGGAGCTGTGCGCTTGAGAGATCGTCAACGTTGACATTCGGGGCAAGATCCGGGGCATGGGCTTGGTCGAGGTTGCGCAGCTGGGTTAACCAGTGGTGGCGCGTCGCGGTAGTATCGCGCAAAACTGAGCATGTCTGGGTCGCAAACACCAAGTCAGATAACGAATAGACAGAGACCCGTGTGGCGCGCACGCTGCCCGTTGGAACGTTGAAAGGAGGACTCACCCTTTCGAGAGATAAGACATCTTGGATGCGAGACATGCACAATATCTGAAGGACAACATCGGTCGGCATACGCACAAGCATCTTGGTGAACAGAGGGAGAGGAGGTTGAATCGTCACGGTGGAGCGGTGGCGGGTTTTGCTGCTAAAGAGCGCGCTGTCTCCGTTGCTGCTATATATCACGTGTACCCGACCAGATAAGCGTCGCTTATTCAAGCAGACGTTATCAAAGCCACCCCTGGGTTTGTGGCTCTGCCTATTGGCTGCGGGTCCATTTTACCTGTTAAAATTCGTGTCTTGTGCCTTCCGGACCTTAAGATATGAAGATGCTCCGTGAGACGCTAAAAGTGCGAAAGATCCGTCTTGGTCACATCGTTGATTGCATTTCTTGTCAAACGAGAAAGGTCGGCCAGCTGAAGCTGTGGTAGGGGGATCAGACCGCAGCGGTAGCAAAATGAAGTACGGCTTGCCCTCTTATGAACAACCTTGCCGATAATACTTACTCTGAACAGATAAGGAACAGATCAAGAGGGCGGACCCATATCGCGATGTCTCCTGTCTGTATCGTACGTGGGTACCCCGCGAACACGCGGCACACTTGAATTTCCAATGCGTACAAACATGTGCAACTTCAAGTACAGTACTGTTCCTGTCCTTCGACGCCCCGCCTTGTCGCTAGGCGGGTTTGGAACCCACGCGTGCGCTCATGCGACACATCCTCTTCCTCTTCCTCCTCCTTCCCTCACTTCCGCTGAGGCTGGAGGTAATTCATCTCAAGGCCGTCCGGCTCTGTCAGGATCGATCTCTAAAGCAGAAGTGCCAGTGAACGCTTGTTCGGACTACAGTGCGCACGCGCAGTCAAATTCATTCGCCTGAGATATGCAATACGACTTCATATCGATACCACCCCTTCCGTCTCCTGTCCGCGAAGCTACTCGTTCGAAGACGCAGCGTTCACTTCTATCGCGCGGGGGTTGAGTCATCCATTGCTGGCAGGTACCAGAGGCGCTCTCCAGGGCTCTGCTTGAAACCCTCGCGGCTGGGTGCTATCGCTCAGAATTTTGTTACACAGGGTTCTAATTACACATGCGACCCCCCGATTCATAACAGAGTCTCCATCGGGGTCGGCCTGACCTTATGTCCTAGATGAACTCATTCAGGCTTCGCACACACTGGCACGCACGACCTTGCTTCGCGATCGCAAGAACCAGAAGCCGCCAGCCACCAACCACCTCAACCTTCCCAAAGTGGCCACTACAGTCGTTTTCTTTCATCCCTCGCTGGACTGAACACCTGAGCACCTGAGCCGCCAGCAAAAAAAGATAAACGCATCGACCCCATTTCACAAAACCGCACACCTGCGTGATTTGCGCTGTCGCCGCTCTGTTCGCCGCATTCTCCTTTCCCCTATCTTCGTACTTCGCACGTCGCCTGCTTGCGCGAGCGAGCGACAAATAAGAATCATAAGATGACAACGCACTGCGGAGTTGAGTGGAGTTGTCCTACGGCGCGTGTCGTCTCTTTATCACCCTTTTCCCCTCCAGGCTGTAATCCATCTAGGCCCAGACGCACACACACGCACACGCACACGTGTCAATTATCCGAGCCGTCAGGGGAGACGACAAAACGAGTAAAGATAGACAGAGCAGAGTGAATGGGCCATATCCGCACGGGCTCTTCCTCGAAAGTCGAAAGGAACACGCAAATCGGATCTTCAACTTCCTCGCGCCTAGGCCTCGTCGTGACTTTCTGGATCACCGTCGCAGCGTTACAGTATGGTGACGCCTGTCTGTCGCTGTTCTTGGTTACCTTTCACATTCGCATCTGACAACCCTGAGGGAGAAGCTTAATGTTGTGTTTGCCTTTCGCGATTTGCGCTAGTACTGCTAGTGTATTATGCCCCTGGTGGGGTACTGAGGCCTGAGACTGAGATAGCGTCTGCCATCTGCGCGGGTCCTCGGGCTGCAGGGTTGCGGGACTGCACGATATGGTTGTACATACGCGTACGCGTACGCGCATACATGCAGCATGTTTCGGATGGAGACATTAGACAAATAGGCAAATATGCGGAATAGCCCTAGACCTGGAACTCTGGATTGGGTCGACAGGCTATAGGGATATACAGCATTCGGTCGCCTAATCACTGCGTCCCTGACATTAGCCGCGATAGAGCCTAGAGGAGGGAAGGGCAAAGAAGTGAACGTAATTATCGCAGCTTCTGATGCAGACATACACGCACAGTGGGCCTGTAGACAGGTTGGGTGCAGGATACACGACTAACAAGCAGACCAAGCGAGCGAAACAAGACAAGACAAGTGCGACATGCAGGCTTTTTTTTTGACGATTCACATCAACAGCTGTTGTCGCCAGATTGTAGGCGAGCCTGAGAGCGAGAACGGGGAAGGGGAAGAGGAAGACGGGAGGCAGATTACGCACGCACGCATCTGTTGTACTGTATTGTTGGCGTTGCACAACAATGCACACGTCAAGCTTTTTTTGCTCTTCACAATTATCCTCCACCGAAGACGTCCTGCTCTGCGTTCTTGTTGTTCATCGCCGCTTCTGCCCATGCAACGGCCATCTGCCCTAAACGGACTCAAGGCTACCTGATGGTTTCCCAGTAATCTACAACGCGGCCAACTACTATTCATTACGCGCGATATCACGAGAATACAATGCGTCGTTCGCCCGTAACTACGTCCGCATACATAGTACCTGAAGTCACAGGATGAGGCCATTTATGGGACGTTGTCCAGCTAAGGAATAGGACCGCACTTGCTAATATGCAGCGGTGCATGAGCGTCCAGCCCTATTGTCTCCGCGGATTCTTCCTTCCTCGACAGAAAGGGGACGCGGAGCTTACGAAAGAAGGCGGTGAACTCGCACAGGCGTTCTCTGATCGCGAGTATCAGCGCACAAGATGCCAACAAGCACGAGCTCGCCGAACTTGAAGAGCGGACAGCCACGATTACCCTCAATCAACACCGTTCTACCCACAGCGTCCACGCGCCCCGCCCCTTTCGGCCTCACGCCAGACGCGTGACAGAGCCCCGAAGAGTCTATCGGACGTAATGGGACGCCATGCGGACGTGGGTTCGGCTTCTGGGGACTGAGTTTAGTCTGAGGAAGATAAGAGTATATACATACTATGTATAGGAGTCTGTGGTGACGTTCGCAGAAGGGTTCTCGACGGGGAAATGAGGAATCTGCGCTGCGTGATCTCGCGCGCAGCGGCGGCGGTAAGCGCTAGTCTCGGCAGCACCTCCCTGCCTGGCTGCCGGATGTGGGGCTCGAAGAGACTCGTGCAGCCCCCGCTTGAGATCTGTTGCCAGATGCAATAAACGCTAGGTCTCAGAGAGATTCGGATTCTCGGAAGCAAAGGAGATTGGTATGCATCTGGGGCGGAACTCGTGCCGCGCTAGAAAGAGCGAGCCGAAGGGGAGATGCAGACATGGAAGGAGAGCCTGGGAGTTGGCCGGGAGAGGGAAGGAACGAGACGGGCCTGCGCCCCCTCTTCGAGCGAGATCGCAAACAGAGCGGGAGGGGGTGGCACACTGCAATTCTGTCTGAGTCTGAATCCGGATTTAGCGAGGGATGTCTCAGGCTGCCCCTGGAGCCTTCGACTTCGGACTAGGTTCTGAATTGTGTATGCGGTTCGTTCGGTCGCCGCCAGCAACGGGGGGGCTCGTGCCCACGGAGGGTCGCCTCGCCTCGCCCCTTGATGCCGCATAGTAGGGAGCCCGTCGAGCAAAGACAGCGAGCATTATTGTCAGACACCGTGCAAAGTGCCCGGGCCCGAGCAGATCGCGGCAGTTGAAGGCGGCGTTGATGAGGACGACGAGGTCCATGGACGTGGTGACCGGTCGAGGGCGGGGCCAATCGGATGTCCCGGCGGGACCCGGTGAAACCTTCTAAAAGAAGATACTGCGGGCCGAAGAGGCAGGGGGCGGTGGCGCACTTCGCGGCCGAATCTGGAGCCTGGACACACTTGGACAGACTCACATGCGGAGTTTCAATAAAAGGAGGGGAGCAAACTCAGCAAGTGCCGGCCGTTTTAGTTCTCTCTTTCCCATCATTCTGTCTCTCTCCAACACACCCGCTCCCCCCCTCGCAACATCCTCCTCCCCGTCGTCCGCGACATGCTGCTCGTCCAGCAAGCTCAACATCCATCGCCCATCTCGCTCATGTCCCCGTTCCCAAGACATTTCGCCGCCCACAGGCGCAATCCCTCTGCGCCAGCCGCAGTCGTCCAGGTCCAACCAACAAAGGTACCTGGCCTGCTTTCGCTCTCCAAACCCCCGGCTGTGCGCCCCCATGCCAACCCTGCGAACGTCCGCCACCCTACACCCCGGCAGCCAAAGGCCAAGCCCGTGCAGGCATCGCAGGATCTGCAGGCAGAGAGGGAGAAAGAGAGATTGCGCGGCAGAGGCACTCCTGCGAAAGATAAACAAACGAGGTCAGTTTTCTTCTCTACTATCTGTCTGATGTAGCGTAGCGACTGAGTCTTCCTTTTCGTTTTCTTTTCCCTGTCCCTCAGAAACCAGTCAAAACCCCGTGCTGGACATGGGGGGCGTGCACGTCAGCCGTCCCCTCCACCTCTTTCGTTGCCAGGACAGGCGCCAGTTGAGGCCGTTCCTGTGCCCATTTCCCCTAAGCATCCAGCCGATGTTACATCTTCCACTCCCCCCAGTTCGATTAATGAATCTTCCCCGCTATTGAGCGCACCATCAGGTCGTCTTGCCAAGCGTCGCAACCGTGGACCGATCCCATTTTCTACGTCGGCCCCCACCTTGACACCGAAGGCTTCGAAGCCAACGAAGCGCAGTCAAACTCCTCCGGCTAAGGTAAAGCCAGTTGTGGTTCACGCCAAGGCCGAGCCATACACCATGCCTATTTCTCGCTCGGTTCCGATTTTTACTCCGTTTTCACGCACGTCTGCACGTCGAGGAGTCGCGGGTGTCTTCCCAGTCTGTGATGATAATGATGATGGCTTGGAGCGTCCTTCGACGCCTTCACCAACTGGCCGTGGCCCTGGGTTGTGGCAGGAAGCGACTCTGTTCGATTCTGATGCGGGTGAACGTGGACGTGGTCTTCGTACGGCTCCGATCAGCACTGCGGCGAAGCATTTCTTCCCTTCACCGTCTCCTTCGCCTCATGGCGAGCACAAACGTGCACCCAGTGTTCCTGTTGACACCATCTTTGGCTTGTCGTTTGAGTCAGACAATGAGCTGTGCTTGTCCGATGCAAGCGCTCTTCCTGGACGCGGTTCGCAGCGCCCGCGTCTGGACGGTTCTGTCCGTTCGATGAGTACGCCAAACAGAAACCCGGGTGTCACGTTCAACAAGTACGCCAGTTCTATGTTCCAGAACAGCCCGAGTCCGGAACATCTTCCTCCGCCAAGGTTTTCTCTGGCGTCCATGAAGAAAGGACTGGTTATGCAGCATTAATTGTGCTCGTCCACTGGGTTAGTAATTGGTTGTGTGCTCTTCTTTTTTTATGTTTATTTATTTTACGGTCGGCTTGATAGGGTTCTTTGCTTCATTCCGCGTCGACCGCGATACATTATTATCTTCTTTGAAGACTAACTTATCTCTTTCGGCGCTTAATCTTGCTCTTGTCTGAACCAACTTCTCGGTTTCTATTCACTATCGGCATATCTGGCAACTTCGTTTAGGACACCCGCGCGGATTTTCCCTTTTTTCACGCTCACTACTGGTTCGTTCGCCGTTTCGGATGGCCGTACGCGCGCGCGTGCTCGCACTTGAATTCTTCTTGGCCTTTGCGGCATCCTCAGCACTTACGACGTCACGTCTTCAAGCAAGTCTTCTCTTAAGTTTACGTCCACAGCCCATTGTTCCCCATTTTCAGATTCAAGTGCCAAGCATTTCTTCCCTTTCAGTCTCAGGTCTCTCTTCTCTTATCAATGTGCCAATACCTCGCAGATTTTTGCATCGCTGTCATTCCCCCTCGTCTCCCTCGGTCCGCAACAAGCATAACACGCTACTCTCCTAAAGACTCTACTCTTATAAGTCGCTTTGTCTTGCTATCGGTCGTGTCGGGCCGAGGTGCAGTTGTATGACTTGCCGGACTCGGTATTTATCAACTTCCCGCTCGACTTTAGCTCGTCTCCTTTCCTCAGGTCAGGGAACTTAATCCACCAGCATTCCTTCGGTTGCCAAATCGTGCGGCTTCTGGATATACGCCCCGCTCTTTCTTTTCCAGCCTGTGGTTTGGCTCGCGTTCTAGATCATGGCGTGGCTGCTCTAGACTTCTTACCCTCCCCCCTTCCCCCCCTTATCCTATTATCTTATTCTATTGGTGGTATCGCGCGGTTTGCTGTATCTTCTGCGCAATGCGCGTTGTATATCATTGTGACTCTCTGGTTTGCTGTCGCTTACTTTCCCTTTAGTTTCTTCCCCCTAAACCCCAATTCATCCCCTCCATCCTTTTGACGCTTCTGAGCAAACTATTTTCCGATTTCAACGGTTTAAAGTGTCTTTCTTACACGTCTTTGTTACTGCTGCAGTGTATTTTACGCAGTGCTAGATGCCTACTCGTGACATTTATCCATGCGAGTAGGCACGCGCCTGCATCTCTTTCCTGGAGCTGACGGACTCGAGTCTTCGGCTCGTTCTTTTTACTCCCCGTCTTCTGTTTCCATATACCTAGACACATTGTGCATTAGTGGAGTTTGCTCCACCTTCTCCCCTTTTTACGTTTAGTTCTTTGCTTCCTTGTATGGTACAACCTTCTTTGCATCGTAACTCTCTTTTCAAGGTGGAGGAGAGGTGTTAATGTGCGTAGCTTCCATTTCTCTATGGGCTTATATTCTAATGTTTACGTCTTCTCAGAATTTTATTTCGGCGATGACGAAGCCGAGGTCAGCCTCCGCTACGGTCATTAACGTACTCGCACTAGTCCACTGTGCTGCGATGTCTTCGGTCTCATCGTCGTCAACCTCCATATCGCACATTCCGAATTATATACACTCACTTTATTCAAGACATTCATTTATATTTTTTCCCTGGTCTTATTCCTCCCCCATTCTATATATTCGAATATCCGGTATAATCTGTTTCCGAGCAGTGCATATTGGTGATTCGTCCATCACTATAACAACTCCCGCTATTGTCGTCCTGTCCCCGTTCCCCATCATCATTTCCCCCTCCATCATCCGCCTCGCGTCGCCTCGATCGTGGTTCATACGGTCCGGCTATCGCAAAACGCCGATTTGTCAAGCATCTCATCGGCGCGCGGTCCATTCTCGCCCGACATCCTCCAATTTTGTCTCACCCCTTTACCCTGTTGCGTCAATCTTCTCTCAATTTCCAATTCTCCTATCACCTCGGTGTTGGACTCTGCGCTTCGTTCGTGTACCCGCGCCGAGACCTCCGTCTCGTGGCGGAGCCTTGCCCTCATTCGGCCACATTATATTGGGGGAGGCGGTGCTTTCTAGAGTTCGTTCTGGGTCTCAGGTTCTCTCGTTCGCCTTTTCAAGTTTTTTCCCGTCCGTCTTGTTCCAGCCGTGAAGAAAAAAACCGGTGTTGTGCGGAGTATTACAAGGGAAGCGTCGAAGAAGAAAAAGAAGGGAGGAAAGAAGAGACGGGAAGAGGGGGATGTGCCCCGTCCTTCTGTGAGGGGGGTGAAGGAGGTTAAAAAAATATCCTTGTTTTCTCAATAAAGTCGCTGTGTATTGTTAGCATGTTATTTTGGTAACACGAAGGTCGTTTTTGAGGTCAGATTGGTATTGCGTGCTTGTTTGTTGTGGGTGAGATGAAAAGATCCTTGTGCTGTGGGGATGGAAGGAAGCTAAAGACTCGAAGTTGTGTGTTTGGTGTTTTTCGGGGAGAAGACTGATTGATTAATTTAATTTTTGTGAAGGTTTGGGTTTCCTTGGTGCGGTTGTCGTCATTCACTTTGTGTTTGTGTGCTTCTGTTACTTACTACTACTTCGTCACTCGTAAGAGTGCAAGTGCGAGTGTGAGTGTGAGTACTAGTGCTGGCACTGGTCATTCGGGCTAGTCACTGGTCGTTCAGGCTGGTCAGCGGTCCCTCATTGTATTAATTCTGGAACTTGACGTCATGCATATGGTATGGTTCACGAGTCCGAGTCCGAGTCATTGATTGATTGTATGGTATAGTTGCGTTCGAGGTTTTTCGGGCGGGTTTGTTTTTTGGGGTGGTTCTTTTTTTTGGTTCTTTTACACCGTTTATTGATTATTCACGTTACGGTAACTTGGCTTGAACTTGGACCTGGACCCGGACTTGGACCTGGACTTGGACCTGGACTTGGACTTGGATTTGTGGAATTGAAAAACACGTGTTATTTACGAGTTCGTTAAAGCATGTACTAGTACGAGACTCCTGGAATCATGGTAAATACATGTATGTGAGTGTTGACTGTGACCGTAGTCCATGGACAATAAAAATAAACCTACTACCGTTTCGGTCAGTGGTCCTCCGAGTCATTCTATTACAGTATAAATTTGGAACTTGACGTCATGCATGTGGCATACTATGGTTCACGAGTCGTATAATCGTATTGCCCTGTCACAGTTCTTTTGATTATAAATGTGATTATTTATAAAGTCACATCTGAGTTTTTCAGACGGATTTCCAGGGGAAGGAGGGGCCTTTTTGGCTTGTACATTTGAGTTACTGCAATGCACCGTGGTCTGTGACTGCGATATTATATCACATTGTGATGTAATGAAATTAAATTAAATTGGATTGGATTGAAGAAAAAGATATATTATCATGTGACTTGGAGCAAGCGAGCGAGTTGCTATGGGCTAGTACGGGGTACAGACTTGAAGGGTTTATGAGCCTCTCTCCGGTTGGCCGATTGTTGTTGTTGTTTTTTGCGAATTTTGGGACGTTTCCAACAGGCGAAAACTCACGACAGACAGATTTCTGTGTTTTTTTTGGCTTCCACTTGTGAGATGGCATGATGATTGCAATGGAGGTTGAAAAGTACAGTAAGCACATTATGAATCATGGATCATGCCAGTGTATCATGATACAAACAAGCATGTAGTTCATACTCCGGAACGACTCGGAGTTCAAGTTGCTGCATACACATTTGTACAGTATGATTTTCCTTTTTCCCCCCCTTTTTTGTGTTGGTGAGATTTAAATCTTGGGATATCTCCGATTTCCAAAAAAATTGAGAGCAGCTTCTGGTTTTGTATGTGATTTTGTAAGAGAGGTATTATTGGTATGAGTGCGTGCCATTTGGGGCGTAGACCTCGTCATATGGATTATGTAATACATGCCGTATAATTGGAATTGAAATTGGGCATGCTTCTTGACACCCCCTTAGAGCTTTTAGCGCCTGTAAGGTGCCAAAAGTGTTGTAAGTGTATTGAACCCTAATCAGCGACAACTTCCGGGGGACAAAGGCGCAGTGGCTTCGTACAAAATCGCAATAATATCGGAGAAAGGGGCTAAATGCACGTGAATTTTATTTATGGTTCGTTGGCTCAAAACGAAAAACCCCCGGCCCGTGGCTTGAATTCTTCAACCTTGCAGTGAACCGTTAACTCCTTCTTTTTGTGAACCTCTCCGACGAGTCAAGCTCAGACAAAATGCTTCTACGGACGCCAACGGAAGTTATTCTCCAGATACTTTTCATGTGTCGCATATAAGGTATCTCGACTTTGGAACGAGTGAGTTTGGGAACCGGAACACATCACCTCAGGCTCCCCTCTCCCCATAATCCATCCATTCAAACGCGACCTCGTTTACGAACCGAACTGGCTGATGAAATGAATCTTATTTGCAGACGTCCAAATCGATAAGGAGAATCGTTATAGAGAAGTACCACTGGCTGATCCAACTTCGGAACCTCAGCCAGGTGCACGCTCCAAGCCTGACCCCAGATCTTGATATAAAGAAACTCAACCTTTTGGAGCTCCGCGAAATTGTCTTGAAGGCTGCGCTTACGCACAGAAATTGGAAGGAGGGAAAGGCCGTCACAGGAGATACACACCTGAAATCGTTGACGATCTTTAATGGATATACCATGCCCGACATTTGTCCTGACGTAATTCTGGCGCCAGGAGGGTGTTACGTCTTTCTTATCTGGCCTTACTCTACCCCCTCTCAGGATGGACAAACAGGGCTGATAAAGTTATTTAACACGGAAGAGCGCTGCTTGTCTGAAGTGTGGGAATACTACGGCCCAGAAAGGGCTGTCGATTGTTGCGCTGTTGAAATGTGCAAGGATGACCGCACGATGGTTCTTGCAGTTTCTCTAATGGACTGGGGGTACGTGCTCAGATAAAATCTATATTTGTTCTTGAACCGAAAAAAGGCTAATTCTTCTGAAGGCTCTTTCTGCATGTTATTTCTTTGACGCCTTATCTTTCCAAAATCAGAGGTTTTGAGAGCAAGACCGAGTGGGAAGGCGATTTCGAAATTGACTAGTTCCAGTTGGGTGAAGATGGCGCATGGTCTCCATGCATCTCAGGTAACCATGGCGTCGTTAGAATCAATGAGAACGTTATAGTTATGAACTGGGTGGAGAACTGGGCTTTCGTGCTCAATAGGGTAAGGCTTAGTACGGTTTTTACCGTGGCGAAATTTCGGGACTGACGCTCAAGAATATACAGCCCCAGCCCGACTCATTTATTAGCAAAATGCAGATCAAATCAGACCATCTGATTTACATTGATGAGCTTGACGGCGATGTATGGGCCGCACTAACTATAACCACACTAACGAACTCCGACGATGTAATAACGAGCTCGTGGGACCTGGAACAACTAGTCCCAGCCGGGTTTGAACTGGCTCGTATTCCAGAGTGTATAAGCATATGTGATTTTCCTTGGGAGGCCAATCCATCGAAGAGCTTACTGACAGTCTTCCTCTCCCTGCGGAAGGCTGATTCAGACAGTCCGGAGGAGTCTTGCATCGGGGTTCAAGCTGTCTTCGATCCTGAAACTCATGAAAGACAGGAGTTTATTAGGCGTACTCAAGTGGCGAAATATCCCTTCCCGTCGGGCCGCGTTGAAGAGGGTGACACAGCCCGAATCATCTGTACATCACAATCCACACGCAGTCTCCTTCGTCTGACGTTCAGCCGCCCGATTACTGAGGATGCGGCAGACACGGAAGGTCCCCGGGATATACCAGAGCAGCCACAACCGTGCACATCCAATTCTGATGCAGGCGGGGAGGCTGCAGCGTCAAGACCTCGCGAGACTATCATCATGTTGTCTTACATGGGACTTGATGAACACGGAGAAATCTACTTCACACCGGCACCGAAATCCACGAATCTCGATAACCCTGACTACAAGATTGGGATGGAGCCTTGCAGCGGAGCCTTTATGCTCTGTAGTTTCAAACGAGAATCGAATAAGATAGAAATAACACATCCGAACGTCCGGCACCACACATTTCCGTTTCCCAGGAAGTATAAATGGTTACGGTAAACCTTCATAACTATGGCCCACCTTCCAGGGACTTAAATGAGGAGTTTTTCTGGCTCCTATTATTGACGTTCTTGATAACCATCAATGAATAGTGTTCCGATGTTAGGATCCAACTATGCAGTTTCTCCCTGGTTATACATATAAACGAACGGATCTGGTCTTCACACTACTGTTATACTTCAGGGCACGTTCAAATTTACTTATCATGACATACGAATTGGATTCCTCGATGCGGAGGATGATTTGCATTATTTCGAGTCCGGGGTTTGGTCAATAAATTACACAACTAGCTACTATTGATCACGACATATTTTCCTCCTATCTATTATTTTTACTGCCCATCTGCGATGAATGATATGCTGTGAAGTTTTCCGAGAGGAAACATGAGAAGAAGGTCGGAAGAAAGAGGTTCGGAGGGCAATTGAAATTACTACTTGCTACTACTTTCAATACACTTGCTCGGCCGCAGCGAGCGAAGTAGCCTGATGGCATGAGTTATTTGAACCGCCTGAGGCCTGAGTTTCGGTAGATATACTGGATCACTCGGATTCCTTTTTCCCGCTGCAAATCGTGTAACTCTGCCTTACTAATTTTTCCATCTTTTAATGCTGCCATAGTCTCAACATCTGGAGTGCGGTTATTGATTGAGACCATTCATGTATAAACATATTCAGTTCACTCAAGTCTTAAGGGGCAACGAACAAATTGTAGACTCGGGACTTTGTACAGTGTGGCCCGGTCGTTTGTGGCTGGCAAGTGACAGTGCGTACCAGCAGCACAACAGCCATTTCCTAAGGTCCCGTAGTATTAGTATTAGTTCAGGCTTCTATTTGGCGCCCACGATGTGCTCAAAATAAGTAAGCTGTCCTGATCAGTGATGAGGAACTAGCTAAACTCTAGTTCAAGGCTTCAAGCACGAATACACGTTCTAATTGCACGTGATCTTTGGCTCATTCGAGTTGAATTAGGCTGCGGCTCACTTGCCAGACCGCCAGTGTCCTACAGGTTCTCGGGCGACATGCTTTCGCGTTTACCGAAGGATGTCATTTTTCAGATCGTCAACGCATGCCGCACGGAAGATATCATTTCTTTAGAAAAAGTCAGTCGCGTACAATTGGTCTCGTACTTCTCTGATACACTGACAAAACGCGTCGTCCTTGCAGACGTGCACATTACTACGGGACATCATTAACTCTCGTCACCACTGGCTGACTCGGCTTCAGAACCTCGACCAGGCGCATGCACCGTACCTTCCTCCGCACATCGAAGTCGACGACCTCTGCTCCTGGGACCTCCGCAACCTCGTCCTCATAGCTGTGGATTCGCATCGGAACTGGAAGAGAGGCAGGGTCGACGTTAAAGCTATGATGGACACAAAATACTTTATTCCCAACGATATCGAGAGGGACGGCCCTCTGTTCATACCGGGTAGTATACCTAATGTGTTGCTCACGCCCGGAGGGCGCTTTTTCTTTCTCGCCTGGTCCGGGAGGAGCTTCTGGGAGAGGCAAGCGTGATAGAAGTCATCGACATGCAAAGCAATCACGTCGTGTGGTCTCATTTGAATCCTCAGTGCAGTAAGATCTGCTGTGCCTTTGAAGTGAAACGGGACGGCTCGATAATGGTCCTTGTGGTGGCTTTGATGAGGACAGGGTGCGTGTTTTGGATGAAGGTCGACATTGGTTAGTCTGAAAGCGTTTAACCATTCATCTTCTATAAGAGTCCAACTGGGTGTCTGGAGTCTGCCAGTGGTCCCTTTTCCTGAACCTGGAAAAGATCTCGAGGCCAAAGGAGTATGGAACTTCCTACTAGACCGACCAAACGGATTCTATACAGAATCTCCGTGCATCGCGGGCGATTATGCCGCTGTCGGCATTTATTTCGAGATTGTGATAATGAACTGGGTGGAAGACTGGGTTATTGTGCTCGATAATGTAAGACACAGTGTAGTCTTCGTCATAACGAAATTTCCGGGCTGATGATCAAGAATTCACAGCCTCATATGTTCATTAAAGATATGCAGATCAGAGCGGACCATCTTATCTACGTTGAAGAATTGAATGGAGAACCATGGAGTGCGCTAACTGCAATCCCTCTTCCTCTGTTGGAAAGCTCGCGGCCCAGAGAGCAATGGGTACTTTCTGCCGAGGCGGTGAACAGGTGTACTTTGGACCTGGACACGCTGATTCCAGGGGGATCTGAACTCTACGACAATATGCAATGTATGAGCATATGTGACTTTCCTTGGAAAGCACAGTCATCTCAAAGCTTATTGACGCTCTTCATTTCCTCATATGAGCCTGGCACGAACATTTTTTGCAGTCTGGTTGTGGTTCAAGTCGATTTTGATCCTCAGGAATCAGTTTCCGCAAGACTAAAGCTTAGGCGGATACAAACTATAGAGTATCCCTTCACAAATCTGACTGGGGACTTCAGATCATTCTCTACCATCCGTACATCACAGTCTACACGTAGTCTCTTTCAACTGGAATTCGATCTTCCAAGTAGTGTGCATCTGACCTCGTTGGACGGACAGGGGTGGTTATGGCCAGAAGCGCCACGTTACGGTGCAAACGGGGAGGCTGCGATGTCAGGCCATCGTAAATATACTGCGCTGTTCTTCACGGGACTTGATGAATACGGCGAAGTCTACCTCACCCCGGCACCAGAGCTTGCCCATCTGGTGAAATCTGATTATTCTATACAGCTGGAGCCCTGCAGCGGATCCGTCGTGCTTTGCGCCTACAAAAACGAAAATAGAACGGTGGAAATTCTACATCCGCCGGGGACTGGCCGCTGGACGTACCGATAATTCATAACATACGTTCTCCCCCGTTTCACTAGCTATCGTTGTTATAACGGTCGGAGGTAGTGCTCCACCGACGGTCCACTTAACAACTTTCCCAACTACCGTACCAATGGACCATTCAACCTGATATCGTTTTATAATGTCCTGATATGGCCGGGGCGTCTCCGCGTCGGGTCGGTATCAACACTGGGAGCCCGGGCCGGCCCGGATGTGAAGAGTTTAGAGTTTCAAAAAGCGCTGAGCATGCGGATTTTGTGATGAATTACATTTGAACATGCTTCTTCAAACTCATTAGCCTTCGCGGGGTACTAAAAATGAGTAGTACATCCCGACTACAGTAGCAACAACTCTCGAGAATCGAGACTCCCGCCAAAAACATGAGGAGTCGGCCGACGCACTGCGAATACTAATACTGTGCTACGCGAAGCCCTAGTATGCACGTGATCCGCGAGTTTGTTTTTTTGTCACCGCTCCGTCGTATCCCGTTCACCTTCAAGTTCTTGGACGGCTCTTCCGTACTCGGACATGCTTTCACGAGTACCGAGAGACATCACCCTCCGGATACTTTTAGCCTCTCGCATTGTGGATGTATTATCTTTAGAAAGAGTGAGTCATTTATGTAGTAACTAGTACCCGAACCTATACTATGGACTACACAACTACTTCCCCCCCTCCCTTGCCCAACTTGAATGTCGCCTCATCAGCGTGTTAATAATACTGTCATCGCGCAGACTTGCACAGCGTTACGGGACACCGTTGCAACACGCTACCACTGGTTGACTCAGCTTCGGAATCTCGACCAGTCGTGTGCACCGGACCTTCCACCGTATGTCGACGTTCACGATCTCCCAACAGCGCGGCTCCGCGATCTCGTCGTGAAAGCGGTGTTTTCGTGTCGAATTTGGAGGGACGGAAAAGACAATATCATCTCTTCATGCAAGAAAATAGATATTCCGGTTGATCTGCACGAAGTTCCTCCTGGCCTTGAACCGTTCCCCGGCCACGATCCTTCGGCAATGCTGACTCCTGGAGGCCGCTTTCTCTTTATCATATGGCCGTGTATCGGTTTAGGAGTAAAAGGAATATTAATCGTGATCGACACACAATCCAACGATGTTGTGTGGTCATACGGCGGTCCTGAATCTGGCATCAATTGCTATAGCCTCGAAATGCGCTGCGATGGCTCCATGATGGTTTTCGCAGTGTCTCTGGTGAGATCAGGGTGCGTACTCGGGCAGAATCACAGCATTCAAAAGACTGAAAACTGGTTTGCCCCTTTGAAGGGTCGTTCTGGAGTTCATTGAA
Source organism: Coniferiporia sulphurascens (assembly GCA_002794785.1). NCBI lineage: Eukaryota > Fungi > Basidiomycota > Agaricomycetes > Hymenochaetales > Hymenochaetaceae > Coniferiporia > Coniferiporia sulphurascens. Next base: position 1,455,469 of record NBBA01000010.1, on the reverse strand, counting down.
CTGACTCCTTCACCCGGTGGAAATGGACTCAGGGCCAGAGAGCAATGGAACGTTCTTCTTGATCCTCTAGAATATGAGCGTATAAGGTGTCCCTGCATCGAAGGTGACTACGCTGCCGTCGAACTCGATTTCAGTATTGCAATTATCAATTGGAAGGAGGAATGGTTTATCATGTTTTTTGATATTCGTGTAAGTCTGGTTACTACTGCTATAACAGAAGTTCTAGGCTGACGTGCAAGAACTCATGGCCCTAGTCACGCGTTGGTGACATGCTAGTTCAATCCGACCATCTGATCTATATCGTTGAATTAAGTGGACATGGGTGTGATGTGGCTGCAATCCCTCTCCGTTTGCTGGAACGACCGGAACACAGGGAATTCCCGGGGCTCTCCGTTGAGGATGTGACAAAGTGTACCTTGAAGACGACTGACCTAGTTCCGGAAGGGTTTGAACTGCTTAGTGCCCCAAGACGCATAAGCCCGTGCGCCTTTTCGTGGAAGACCCAAATGCCAGGGACCTTACTCACAATCTTCCTTTTCCTTGGGTCAGATGATTTCTTTGGCGATTATCAAATCGTATATCTAATGGCGGCCCAAATCATTCTTGACCCCCACGAGTCGACCTCCGCAATATTGAAGATCCTTAGACACTCGCGGGCAGCGAAGTGTCCCTTTCTGTCAGATGAATTGGGCCGGTTTTCCCAATCTATACCGAGCCATATCTTTGCAACATCGCAGTCTGCCCGTGCCGTCCTTCGTCTCTCATACCATAGCCCATGGTCCCTCGGTAGCGATGCGAGACAAGAGCAGCTACCTCCGGACGCACGTATTTTTAAAATACCCCGGGGGACCGGAAGGCCGATACCCGAAAACGTCTCCATACTGTCTTGGATAGGACTTGATGAACACGGAGAAATATACTTCGCCCCAATAACAGAATTCACCACTCCGTATAATCCCGGGTATAGCTCCTATTCCATTTTGATGGCGCCGTCTAGCGGAACCATACTTTGTGTTCGCAGCCCTTGGCCGAAGGGCTATAGAGAGATACTGTACTCGGTTGCCGATCACCGTCGCAAAGCAGATAAATATTGAATCCTTTCGGTTCTTCACATACCGTCTGATATTTTCAATGGGTTTCATCTCCCTGGCCATCGTTATCTATTACTTGACGATTGACTGTGGCAGTAGCACTCTGAAGTCAGAGCTCATCTACGGAGCAACTTTTCGACTCCACACCGACGATTTGATCACCCGTATACCGATATACAGTACGTAGTTTTCTTTTTTAGTCCAATTAAAGTTGCTTGCTTCGGTCCGGGAGAATGGTCAACTTCGAGCACGGGTCTCAAACCGAGTGGATTAGTTTCACCCTTCTGTCTGTCTGTATCCTCCATCCATTATATCGAAACTAGAGAAAGAAGATAGATGGGGTATGACGCTGCGGGCGTTCCTCATGAGCATTGAGCAGACGTCCTCTGATTTGGTAGACATATATGTTCCGGTAATTTTCACATAAATTTTCAACACACTCCGGTTTCGTGGAAGGCTGACATTTTAGTACGCCGTAAATTTGTGCCGGATATTTGGTCCTCCATGCAAACTATTTCGCGATTTCAATCTTTCACGCCTACTTCAAGTTCAGCCTCTCGGGCCTCATAGTCTCTATTGAGAGCCTGAGGTCGTCGTAACTAAAAATAGTAGACCTGTATTTACACCATCTCTTCAAGTTCATCCATTGACGATTGACGGATTGATAATATACATACAGTAACTATTATCCGCTTCTACATTACCTCTAGACTACAGCCTGAGGTAAGCGGCAGCAACATTTATCAAAGAAGACTTCCATCATTAATGATAGAAAATGCAACAGAATGCAGGGTTGAAAAATCGGGACAAAACTCCATGATATACTGTTCTTAAAATCTACGCACGTTGTGGTAGACGATGAGGTGCAGTGGTGAAGTTCAGGCAAGGTGGGTTATCAGCGTAAACCGATGTATTTCTAGGGCGAGACCAGCTCCCCTTATATACACGTTCCGTGGGCTAGTACTACTATAACTAACTAGCTCCTATCGTATGGCGTTATCGTTGCGTTATCGTTCACTTAGTAAGGTGGTTGTTCATATGACCACGTACTATATTTATATCGTTCGTTATATTTATTTAATACTCCCCTTCAAACTTTTACTAGGCGGAGTAGACTTGTAAAACGTTTGATTAATTCTATCGTTAGCGCTTTCGTCATAATATCAGCCTTTTGCTGTCCAGTTGGAATATATGAAACTGATATGGTTTCATTTTCAATATAATCTCGTAAGAAATCTTTTCGTATATCAATGTGTTTTGTTCGTTGCGTATATTTTTGTTCTGTTGAATTTACTATTGTTATGGCTGCTTGATTATCACATAATATATTCGTAGGTGTATCCAAGGTCTGCAGTACCTCTTCAACCAGTCTTCGTAGCCATATAGCTTCTTTTACTCCATGAGTTAAAGCTTGTAATTCTGCTTCGCATACTGATAATGACACTAATTCTTGTTTTTTACTTGACCATGATGTCGTTGCATTTCCTATTTGGAATATGTATCCTGATATTGCTTTATGGCCTTCTTGTGTCATTCCGTCAGCGTCGGTGTATCCGATTAACTCGATTGGTTCTTTTCCACCGAGTATTAACCAATAATCGTTAGTTCCTTTTAAATATTTAAAACAGTGTTTTACTGCATTGTAATGTTCAATACTAGGTTTATTTAAATGCCTAGCAAATTGACCTGTTGCGAATGATATGTCAGGTCTCGTACAATCTGCTGCATATTGTAACGCTCCAACCATGTTCATATATGGTATTTGGTTCATGAAGTTTAATTCTTCATTAGTTGGATTTTCGAGTGTTTTTAACACTTGACCTGGTGTCATTGGTGTTCGTACCGTTGCGGCGTCTTTTAATTTATATTTTTCTATTATATTATCAATATAATGTTTTTGTCTTAATTTTATGATTCTTTCATCTTGGTTTCTTTCAATTTCAATGCCGAGTAACCAATGTATATCGTTTCCGTCAGTGAATTTTACATGTTTTCCAATTTCTTCTTTAAAGGCTTTTATTATTTTTAGATTTAAGCCACATATCGTTATGTCGTCAACATGTATGAAAAGTATTAGAATTGTTTTTCCTTTATCTTTTCTTAGGAATACTGCGTTATCTTGGATTGCTCTTGTTAGTCCAATTCCGATTAATATTTCTGATAATTTTTTATACCATCGTCTGCCTGCTTGTTTTAATCCGTATAAGGCTTTGTTTAGTTTTAAAACTTGTCCAGGTTTTATTTTAATTAGATTTCCTGGTGGTGGTTTTATGTATATGTTTTCGTCTTTTTCTAATTCGCCGTATAGGTAAGCTGATTTTATATCGATTTGGTGAATTTCGTAATTGTTTGTTGCGCTCCAACTTAATATTGTTCTTACTGTAGCTAATCGTGCTACTGGAGCGAATGTGTCGTTTGAGTAGTAATCTATGCCTTCTTTCTGGGCAAATCCTTGAACTACTAATCTTGCTTTGTAACGTTCGATTTCTCCGTTTGCTAATCTTTTTGTTTTGTAAACAAATCTTGTTCTGATTATGTTTGCTTCTTTTGGTGGATCAATGATTTTCCATGTAAATCTTTCGATTAACGTTTTTATTTCTTCTTTCATTGCCGTGATCCACTGATTTGCGTCAATTCTATTGATCGCTTGTTGATATGAATTCGGATCGCCTATTAATTCCGTATTGAATTGATTAAATTCCGTAAGATAAGCGACTGTATTTTGTTCGTCAAAGTTTAGACCTAATGATCGTTTTGTTGGTTTAATATTTCTTATTGGTCTTTCATTTGTTAATTCTTTTATTTGCTCGTTTTGTTTTTCAGTTATATTCTCCCCTTCAATTTTAGATGGTGGAGAATCTAAAAATTGTAGATTTCGTTCGACTGTGATTTTTCTGTTGTGATAGGTTCTATGACCTTTACTTTCTTCATCGAATCCTAACCATTGTGCATATATTCCTTTTGGTTGTAATTTATTTACGTCTTCTTGTTTTATTATGCAATATTGGCCAAATTCTTTTAAATCGTCTATATTGTAATTTTCGTTATATCGTTTTGAATATGGTGTTTTAAATTCAATAGCGCTCTTTGGCGTTCTATTGTAAACGTAAGTACTGTATTTTACAGCTTCTCCCCATAAACTAGGTGGTAATTTTGCTTGTAGCAGATTTACTCGTGTATTGTTTAAAATCGTTTGATGTGATCGTTCTGCTACTCCATTTTGTTGTGGCGTATCGTGAACAGTCAGCTTTCGTATTGTTCCGTTTTTTAAAAAATATTCAGTGAATTGTTTACTTAAAAACACTGTGTCGTTATCGCTTTGTAATATTTTTATTTTTATATTGAATTGGGTATTGAGCATAGTAGCCCAAGTTGTATACGCTTTTAAGCCTTCGTCTTTTGTTTTTAATAAAATCATTTTTATCCATCTTGTAGCGTCATCTACAAGTGTTAGAAGATATTTATATCCTCCAATAGCATGTGTGGATGCTGGACCCCATATGTCCATGTGTATGTGATCGCCAAATTTTTCGGCTAACTTTGAAAAACGTAATTTTGGGATTTGCATTCTTTTTATATTTGCTTCTATGCAGATTGTGCATTGAGTTTCGTCATAATTTGATATTTTTTGATTTGTAATTTTATCTTCTTTTAGTAATCGTTTTATGTAAGCATAACTTATATGCCCGAGTTTTTTGTGAAGTTCAAATAATGTTACATTTTTTGTAGCCGCTTGTACATCATTGTTAAATATACTATACAATCCATTCGTATTTTTAATTTTTCCGCATAAAGATCCATTAGGATACTTTATTATGCATTCATTTTGTTTATAAATAAATTCGTAGCCGTCTTGACATAGAAGTCCTTGAGAGACTAATGTCATATTCATTTTAGGATTGTAGTAAACATTTGATAATGTAATGACACTTACCAAGTGTCCGTTGGGAATGTAAAGCTTAAGATCCCCTACTATGTTTGCCATAAACGTTGTTTTGTTTGCGGCCGTTATCGTAATCGTGTCGGTTTTATACGTATTTCGTAGTCGATTTAGATATGGTGTTAGATGTATCGTTGCACCAGTATCAATTATATCCATTGAGGAATAAATATTGTTAGCAAATTTTTCAGTTAATATAGCGTTAATGCTTACGTTTAAATTATTATCATCCACGTCTTCCATGGCGCTGTCGTAATTTCCTATTTTGTCAAGGAAGTCGTTATATGAATAAATTGGGAATTCTCCCATGTCGAAATCGTTATCGTCGACTTCAGTTATGAAGGCGCCAATTTCGCCTTGGCCGATTACGGCGCTTAATTCGATGCGAGAGCTCGATGCGACGTTTGTTGCTGCTGCTGCTGCGGTATGTTTAGCCTGGGCCGCACTTGCCCCAGTCGATGTCGGTGCTGTTGACACACCCGTTTCCTTCCCTTTTCCTTTGTCGTCGTTCGCGTCCTCTTTCTTCTTCTGGGCTGCCTTCGTCCATTCCGTTTTTGGCGCCCAGCAATCTCTACTGAAGTGCCCTAGTTTGTTACAATTGTAGCACTTAATAACGTGTGATTGTTGGTTAGGGGAATATCCCCCTCGTCCTCTTCCTCGTATGTATCCTCCACGGCCCCTATAGCCGCGACCTCGTGGTTGTACTCCGCGGCTGTTACCGCGTCCGCGGCCCCTAAAATAGGGGTGGTTCTGCTCGTCCTTGGGCAGGTGATTAGCCGCCGCTCCTGTTCTCTGATGATTTTTATGCCACCCCTCAAAGGCGTTTCTCAGTGCTGTTAGTAAAAATTGAGGGGTTAGTTCAATTTCATCTTTGTCTGGATTCGTTTCGTTGATTGTTTTTATGTATAACTCACTCTGTGTGAGTACGTATTGATATTGTTCGGGCGTTGCCCTCGTAATAGCCGATATATATGTCGACTCTGAAATTTTTACCCCTTGGGCTATTAGTTCCTCGTATTTATTGCTGAGGTTATCGAGCGTTCCATCGAAATGGCTGACATGACCTCTGATATCAAAAAGGGCAGCCTCGTTAAAGCCCTTTGTAATTGTTGTCTGGACGTTATATCGTCCGTCAAGTGCTTTGAGTAGCGCTGGAATATCCTTAGAGAAATTAAGATAATAAGCCAATATTTTGTCGGGCATAGTGCGCATAATGCCGTTATATAAAGCGCTTGATATACCAGCCTCTCCAGTTCCTGGGGAGTTAGTGAGCAGGTTACTGTAACCTGCACTCTCGATGGCGCTGCGGACTCTGTAATTCCAGAGTTTGTAGTTTCTGTGCCCATCGAGTTTCTCGATTCCGTCGAAGAATTTCTGGAGTTCCGCGAGTTTAGTTGCCATACTCGGTTCATCTTCCTCAGTATCGTTAGCATCTGAATCGTCAGGGTCAGATGGCTCTGATGGCTCACGTGATGGTTTATTTTTGGATTCTTCGGAGTTTTCTTCTTCTTTTTTATCGTCGTCTTCTTTGTTATCGCTTTCTTCTTCTTCTTCTGGCTTAATATATGGATTATCAATTTTAAATTGAGCTTTTTCGTTTGGATCTGATATGCCCAAATACGTACTTATTCGGTATCTGATTTCGGATGATTTTCCTTGATCTGATATTCCTAAATCTTTAGCGTGATTCGTTAGTTCCAGTTTATAATCAGTTCTTATTTTTGATTTTTCGTCTTTAGTAGAATTGTCATACCTGTTTATTCGGTCTTGTATTTGTTGTTCCGTTCCGTTAATAGGTATTTGTCTTAGGTTACATTGAAGTATTAGGTCAACTAACCTTTTGCTATCTTTAGCTTTTTGAAATTTTTCTTCGAGTTCTTCGATTGTTGATGACTGTGTATACGTTATTTTTAGTTCGTTAGCTATTATTCGTAATCCTGATAATTTTTGCAAACGTGTTTGCTCACGAGTGTTTGGTTTCTGTCCGTCAGACATAATTTCGTTATGTGAGGATGTATATTTTTTTGTTAATCGTTTCGTTAGTTATAGAGTCAAGGCTCATAACCTCTTAAAATCTACGCACGTTGTGGTAGACGATGAGGTGCAGTGGTGAAGTTCAGGCAAGGTGGGTTATCAGCGTAAACCAATGTATTTCTAGGGCGAGACCAGCTCCCCTTATATACACATTCCGTGGGCTAGTACTACTATAACTAACTAGCTCCTATCGTATGGCGTTATCGTTGCGTTATCGTTCACTTAGTAAGGTGGTTGTTCATATGACCACGTACTATATTTATATCGTTCGTTATATTTATTTAATAACTGTAGTAACGAATTATATCCAACAGGGGTATTGAAACGAAATCACGACCGCCCTTACCCCATTCGACTCCAGACTGCGGGCGAGATGACAAATGCTCTGAATGTTTTTTTTAAATCTACAGGTTTGAGTCTGAAGTGTGTACCGCATCTCTTCCGATTCGCCGACCTCATAACAACCTATTAAATAAATATAACGAATGATATAAATATAGTACGTGGTCATAAGATCAACCACCTTACTAAGTGAACGATAACACAATGATAATGCCATACAATATAGGAGCTAGATAGTTATAGTAGTACTAGCCCACAGAATGTGTATATAAGGAGAGCTGGTCTCATCCTAGAAATACATCGGTTTACGCTGATAACCCACCTTTGCCTCAAATCTCACCACTGCACCTCATTGTCTACCAGTGCATAGATTTTAAGACAACCTATGCATTTGATTCAGTGCATATGTACGCACATTAGTAAGTTAGCCGGAGTAATAGGGTACTACCTCGGCACGGCTTAGTAGTATATGTGCCCGAGCTGTAACAGCCACTTAATGTTGCAACAGATGTCAATAAGGTAGAGGCAGTCCATTCACAGCCACTATCACGTGATCTTCCTGTCACACTTTGGCTGGTGGGAAGTTACATTCCCTTACTGCTCAGCACACAGGCTATATTAGCCTAAAGCGCTCCACAAAAATGTAGATAAATACAAAATAAACATTTCTGTGGAACAGAATTTTGATCCGTGACCTGGTTGAGTTGTAGTTAGAATAACAGTTGAGGAAAACGAAGTCTGAAAATCTGCAATTCCCAAATGGAGAATGTCGATCGTTACTATATAAGGCGAACTTTGACCCAAAAGTCCCTGTCTCGTGATCGTCACACGTTGTCACAAGTGGCTGCGAATGAACTGCCTCTACCTTGCCAAAAACAGACGTGATGTTAATAGATCGGTGCGGGCCGACATTTCGTATTCTTACTAAGCGCATATGTTCACACAGGAGTCTGAGACATTAGGGCCGTTGCTGCGGTGGTGGTACGTACCTGTAAGATTCGCGTATCTATCGGTATCCGCTGGGCGGAGCCAGTGGCGCAGGGACATTCGGATCAACTTCACAAGAATCAAAAAGGCCCATTTCATGGCGAGCCGAACAGATTCTCAGACGCTTTCAGTGTTCATATCTGAAACGATTGTCATATACTATGGACAAAGTGAAAATCCGGGATCAATAAATTGTTTCTCTATACATACTAGTTCCTGGTCCTGAATTGCAAACTACCTCAAAAGTTTGTCCCACCAAAAATCGTACACTGCATTGTACCTTCGTGTGTTCGGACCGTGCCTAGTGATCCCCGTTCCCGTGGAGGAAGTGACAAGTCCGAGCAATTTCTCACGAGGAAGACCCTATGATTCAGGAGAGTCGCCCACCACAGCATATGTGCAGGGAATATCAGGATGTCGCATATCAGCTCCGATGACCTGTGTCTTGGTTCCTGTAAACCTCAACTTTCGGGTCGACAATTTCTTCCCCACTCTGAACCGGCGCCTCCCGTATATTGCGATTCATTCGGAACATGCGTCGGCACGGGACAAAGAGGCTCTTGTTTGCCGTGAGGATGTTAATGGGATCTATACAGAAACATTCAGAAAAGCGCAATCAGGTGCCATTTCGTTGGCCTCGGCGAGGAGGGCGCACTGTGCCGTGCACAGCACCAGAGATAACGGCAAACCATGAGCTTGGGAAGAGTGGTAAATACCTAGTTTGTGCTTCGGTGGGACTCGGGATAACATGACATTCATCCGCAACAAACCCAGTATCCTTGATCCTATAACTAGTCTTCATGACCACGCTCCGTTTCTGTCGGTCTCGTCGCGTACCTCTTCCGTTCATCCTCCACTATAAGTACCTTGAGCGTTATTTCGGCTGCGGGAGGTAAACTTTAACACGGATTAAAGTTAGAGGGTGTGATTCAGAACGATTGGACAGGTTGATCACCTCTTCTTGTCAAACCCTCAGGACGGCCCGCACCAGTTCCGACGAACGTGTCCATCAGCTACGTGAAGATTTCTTGGGCCGTGGTGCTGGGTAATGTTACGAGATATCATGGGTACCATATCGCCCATATTCTGCTTTTGCTTCCGTAGTATGAATTTCCGGCTTTGAGGGGGCTCGCTTCGACCTGAGAAATCAATGTATAATTGATAACATTTCTTCTAGGCCCACCTCCCATCTTCCCATGTTGTCGTGAGTTCATTCAACAGGATATTTAAGGTTCTTCTTCGCTCGTTTATCGACCAGTTTTCTACGGAAGCAACGATCTGCAGCATATATATTACAGTATAATTACGGCCCTGTCCTCTTACCGTCGACTAAAGATTACCGGCCGGGGATGAATTGGCCCGGGTACTTCCCACAGTCACGATGGGAAACAAAACCCGAGGTATCAGAATTCCGTTGACACAGCTTCGTGGCGCGGAAGGCCAGGCACTTGATCTTGGGAATTGCTTCCTGTTTTCTTCACAAAAATATCAGCAGGAAATCATATTGTCGAATGTGTATAACGACACGCGTACATATGGCAGACTGAAGAGTAGCTCGGAGTAAAAATAGCTCCGTATCATCACCTGGTGCTCTGGAGACCAACAGGTCCTGAACTCTTATCCTAAGTAAGGATCCGAGAGTGGTGCCATCTTTTTAAGAAGAACGCTGACAGTAATCGAACTTCGAGGAGCAGGTGAATGCGCTACCGGCGGTTTTGGGCTTGGGATGTTTTTGACGATTTAGGACAAGGGTAGCTAGATCAGTAAGGAATGCAGTACTAGTATATATAAAACTTGACTTCACGATCTCTTGGACCAATTGACGATGCAGGTCGGGGGAACGTGAAATCTAAAAAAAAGTAACGTGGCACTATTTTCGGGATGGCCGAAGGCCGGGATACCCCGCTTACAGATCACACCGTACACTTCGAGCCGCGAAGCGCCCCATGAATGCAACCATCTGTCGACTCTCACAGCAACGTCTTCAACTTCGCGCTCAGCTCGTCGACCCTGTTCACCTGCCGTCCCAGTCAAACCTGTTTCACCATGACAGTCTGGGACACCCGATTTCATATTATCGGCTGCCTGGCTTCAAAGAATCCGATCAATATAGTACTATCATCATCTGGCTCTAGCCATCTTTTGATGCTGAGAACTACTGGCCCGGCTGTGCTGATAGCCCCGATAAACCGTACTCTCCGTGGGGGGCCCGACCTTGGAAGAGTGCAGCTGTCTCGCTGTGTATCTACTGGATTCGGCTTAACAGCATGACCTCGCCTTCTGGACTGTGCTGATATAATCTCACTGGCATGCTTTCTGTTTTTTTGTTCCTAATCTGGAGAGCCGCAGCAAAGGCTCCCGCTTTGCAACCGGGGTCTGTACAAAATAGTGCGATTGTCGGTGTGTAACCTCAATCTGCATGGTCTATATTTTGCTCCGCGGTTGGAGATAGCGTGCGTATCCGGCAGATCCAACCAGGAACGTTCCTGGACACTTAGTAAGTTAGTAAACATACCATCAGGTTCCCGGATTCGAGCGGTGATGGCTATGTCCATTCATATCCAAGCTACAAGTACGACATGGAATCCCGAGCTACTGGTGCAGCCCACTCCCGCACTTCCGATTCCTGAGGTCTATCCTGTTCTTCAGCTTAGTGCAAGATGAGTTCCGCACGTCCACGTCTTGCCCGGGTCGCTCTCTTTGCTACTTTGGTCGCGTCATTGGCCGGGGTACGGGCCGTATCCGTCTTGTCGGTATCTCAGGAAGAATGGACCACGCTCAACGCAACTGTCCAAGGCCGCCTCTCTGTCGGGGTTCCGTTTTCCCGGCCATGCTTTCCAGTCTCCAATAACACCGGTGGAATATTTGAGGTTAGCGCATGTAGTGCGATACAGGAGAATTACACCAACAGGAGTAGGTACACTCAACTTTCTGGTCGTGCCAATGTCTAATAAGTCCTTATTTTAAAGCTTTCCGGCGTGACTTCTTTGGGTCCTTCATGAATGCATGTATTTTTTCCAAATTCCCCTTATAAGGAGAAATAAACGAGCATTTACGCCACAGACGGAATGGGAGACCTGCCAGGCCACATCTGTCCAGTGTCTTTTGGACTCGACCGATCCAACTAACCCTCTCGCGTTCGCTCCGCCACGAACGTGTAGCCAGGGAAGCGTCCCCCCCTTCTTTGTGCGTATCTTTGTCTGTCTGTAGACATAGTGTTGATGCTAAATGAGCTTTCAGATCGATGTGGAGAATACGAACGATATCATTGCCGGCTTTAATTTCGCGAAACAGAATAACGTGACTCTTGTCGTGAAGAATACTGGAGTGAGTCTGTGCAGCCCGCGACAAACGTACTTCATAATAATTTACTTTTGCTTGTCATAATTAGCACGACTACAAGGGCCGAAGCAGCGCACCAGATGCGTTGTCGTTATTTGTACGTCAGCTTCCATTTGCCTACTTATACTAGCTTCTAAGAAGAAAAAAATGCCTTCTCACAGACGCACAACCTTGATTCGGTTGGTGCTTTCAATACTCTCCGGTTTAGTCATACCTTTCTGAAGATCAATAAAGTTTTCTTACAGCAAAAACTTCAAACCGACCGGATGTAGCGAATGCGAGGGCACGGCTGCCGTGACGATGGGGGTGAGTTATGGACATTTATTAACATTATATCTTATGATTTCTCATTTCGAACCTGCTAGGCTGGAGTCACTTTCCTTCAAGTATATGACTTCGCCGATGCCAATAATGTCACAATCCCTGGTGGAGCGGACCCCACTGTAGGGGCGGCGGGCGGTTATCTCATGGTCAGTTCCCGCGGACTATTTCTGGAATACTGGTCGCCAAAATTTTAACGCATGTCTTCTGTGAATTTTCCGATCTATCCAGGGTGGGGGACATAGGTTAATATAATTTCTTACGTATTGTTTGCGCAATGCTGATATCTCTATCTGAATAGCATTTTATCGAACGCCTACGGCCTGTTTGTCGACCGTCTTGTGAGTGGGATTATTAATCACTCTTCGGCGTTGCAAACATTGATAATTATTGTTATGCTCGTTAGCTCGAAGTTGAGGTTGTCGTACCGACAGGAAAAGTCCTTATTGCAAATGAATGCCAAAATTCGGACCTGTTCTTCGCCATCCGAGGCGGAGGAGGCGGCACCTTCGGAGTCGTCACCTCAGTCACTACTTTGGCGTTGCCCAAGGTGTCACTTCCTGTGTGAGTCTTCTTCCGCGAGGACGAAGGGATTTAGAATACTAAATAACGTACTTTGCGACTCCTTCAGTTTTAGCGTCACGGCGTCATCACTCGCGACCAACATTACCAAGCAACAGGAGTGGCTAAGCCTCATTTCCTCTAAAGCCGTGGCATTATCTGAGACGGGTATGACATCCGTGTTTTTTTGACTCTTCTGCAACATGATCTCAATTCCTTTTCTTCGTTCTTTTGATTCGAACAGGCTGGGGTGGATTCGTTTTCGTATGTTTTATTATTTTTACTTTCCCTATTTCACACTGACCCTTCCCGCCGAAACAGCCGGATAGCGGGATGGTTTATACGAATCCTATAATCAGTGATGCCGAAGCGACGCTTGCTATGCAGGACATACTGGATTTTGCCACGACGGAACTTAATGCTACCATCGTACATACTGTTGAACCATCCTATCTCAGTTTCTACAACACCTTCATTGCTGGATCGGTGGTGGTGCGTCATCCATCAAATCGGTCACCCAAAGCATGAGCCGCAACTCATGCTTCCTTTTCCCGCTCACTAGCCTATTGGTCTCCCGTTTGCAACAGCGTCTCGCCTCATTCCTGTTGCGAACTTTGCCACGGAAGACTCACGGTCCGAACTCGTTAATGCCCTTTTACCTGCTACTGGTGGCGTCCCCCTCCCTATCATTTTCCAAGTGGGACCTCTATTCTTTGGAGCCAATGGCGGAAACTACTACTGGTACCAGCGTTACTCCAGCATGGAGGAACTCAATGTGGCATGTAAGTATCATCACTCAGTGTGAATGCGTTGTCTGTTCTAATATGCTTGTGTCTTTCAGGTGACAACGTCGACATTCTGGAATTTCAACACAAGTTTTACGGACTCTGTTCAGATTTTTAAGAATTTGACTACCAACATGGACGTTGTCAGAAACATTACGCCTAATTCGGGTGCATACCAGGTTCGTTCCACCGCTTTGAACTGAGATCAATTCCGCATCGCCTTACGATACGACATTCTTAGAACGAAGCCGACGTATATGAACCGAATTTCGAAGGTATATTTCCTTCGCGTTACCGTAATTAGGCTATATCTAACGATCTTGTTTTAGAATCTTTCTGGGGTTCAAATTACGACGAGCTCCTCTCGATTAAGAACAAATAGTAAGTACGGGTTACTTTAAGACCAATTCCCGTGATTGACCATCCATCAAGCGACCCGGATCATATTCTGGATTGCTGGCAATGCGGTAAGCACTCTTCATTTTGCGCGCGCAGCGGGATGCCTTCTAACAGGGGTATTTCTATCTTCGTTCATTTGCAGTTGGTTTCAAGGGCACGTCGAGTCCTCAGTTTAGTTGTTACATCCCGGCGACACTCGTATGAGTCACGGTAGTAATTATTGGATCAAATTATTGGGTCATAACTTAGGAAGCATGGTATAATTAATGGACCTTTATATATACTGTTTTCCCCACTTCGAATTTCTTGCACAAGTTCCTTTCGATTGGAGATAATGAGTCGTGCTACAAACTCGGTCGAAAATTAAAAATCTGAGGCCTTTAAGTTCGGGGATACCTGATCCGGTCGACTGGGATGTCCTTCGGCGTGACTTTACATAAAGATAAAACATATGTAAAAATGTCTCCGTTTGCTCGCGCTGATATTTTCTGGTAAGTGTGTACGGTTTTCACGGATCCCGTACCTCAAAACATCCGGTGGAAAAACGCCGACTGAGACTTGCACCGGCACCATTTCCCGAGATCCCGGATATCGTCAAACGAAACGCGAAATGCCTTAGAATATGCAGCTTTCCGACGCGGCCCTGTTTGTTGCCCCGACCTGTGGCGTTTCTCAAAGAGAATAACGTTCCTGATATAGCAGTAGATGATACAGTACGTAACAAATCGATTGTTACTCCTGAGATTACGTAAAGCTTTCACGGCGTCGCAGCCTGCCAGCGACCTGCCCAGCGACCTATCAAGGTGATAGTGACTGGACAGTTGCCCCGAGTCCGATCCATCGATCTACTGCGTACTCAGGAGTTTTCGAGTCGAGACGGCTGTGTATTTTCTTGCAGAAGCCCACCGCCAACCGATAAGCTCGATACACCGACATGCCGACCAAGCTTTCGGATTTGCCCAAGGACGTCGTTCTCAATGTGCTATATAGTCTTCAGGTTGAGGAAATCCTATCACTAGAGAGGGTATGTTCAATTGCAGGACCTTCTCATTGGGCTGAGAGCATTTTCAATACTCTAATTCTCCATCTTAGACATGCTCTTTTCTGCGCGATATTATCGCTACGCGTCACCTATGGCTTGTCCAGCTTCAGCTTCTTAACCAACCCTGCGCTCCGAATCTTCTTCCTTACATCGAAGTGGAAAACCTTCCTTACTCAGAGCTCCGCTCGTTGACTGTTACTGCCGTACGTGGAAACCGATCATGGATGAGAGGTTTTCCGATAAACTCAGATACGCGGAGGACCTCTGTCACAGTCGAGACAGCCCTCAATACTGCCGACCTCTCGCTGGATCCGAATTGCTTCACTACTATCTTAGCTCCCGGAGGGAACTACCTTTTTTTCGCGAACCTTCGTAAAGATTATTTGCAGGCTTTCGATGTGCATACAAACAAGTTAATCTGGACATTTTCCAAGATGGGTACTAGCGTCACGATGCTGGATTTTGCTGTTGAAGTCCTTCCGGACGCGTCTCTGATAGTAATGGTATTGTCAATGAACATGAGTTTGGCTAAAATGTCAGCATGTCATTATTTTCACGGCCAAACATATCCCTGACAATCGTCTTCTGGTCATAGCTTGTTTGAAGTCTTCCGGCTTAACCATACAGATGGCCAACAAGCCGAGTTTGTCAGCATTGCTGCCATAGAATACCAGCGAGAACGAGGATACCTTACTTCCCTCTTTCAACTCTGTCTGAGAGGGGGTTATGCGGCGGTATTCTCGTTTTCAAACTTCATCACGTCGATAATTATCGTAAATTGGAAAACAGGTCAGAAAACCGAAATCGAAATTGTGTGTATTTCCCTTCCTCGACTGGCTTCTAGGATTAGTGTTAAACGAGCATCCTTTTCCAGGGAAAGTCTCTATTATTCGACATATAGAAATAGTGGACGGCCATTTGATTTATATCCTTAAAGATTTCTTGAGGGGTCACAAGATCGGCTTGTTCTCATGTCGGCAGTTCAGTACTGCGAGTTCAATCGTAAACTTGACGGATATAAAGTCATTTTCATGGGAACTCAGGGCGCAAGATGGTTTCGTAATGGAGACTGTTTCGCCAATTTCAGTATACGTGCCGTCCTCGACTGGAAGGCGCACAACAGAAATTCAGGCAATGGTGATTATCAAAGTCTATTCTGAAGATGAAGACGGGAAAACTGCGTTTTTCGACGTTGCGAACCACTTCGTTTTCGACTTCCGGGATGAAGATAATCTGCAGGATCCTTCAGCCGTTTTGAAATCTTTTCGCCGGTCAACCCATATTAAAGATCGCCGCTCGTACTTGTCTTCTGTAAATGCCGTCATATGTGACTTTCAACGATCTATGACGCATTCGGGACGTATTTTAGCCAAGTACAACGGGACGCGGGATGTCAGGGCGGCGAGACGGAAAGAGCCCATGTCATATTTTCTGGGCCTGGACGCACGAGGGGAGCTATACTGTGCTTCACTCCCCGCAGATATCTTTGATAGTGAACGGGATTTTTCGTTGGAGCCTTTCAGCAGTGCCCTCGTCGTGACATGTTTTGATATTGTACCCAGATGCGTAGAAATTCTCTATCCGGCCTAGCGGACGCACGCATTATCCGAATATTCCTTGATTGGTCCTTTTGATTGTTGCTATCACATATCCAGGTAGTGCAGATAGGAGCTTGCGCGGAGCTCTTTAAAACAGCGGACGGAAAACGGACTTATCACGAATTGTTATCTCCATAACGACGATATGCTACACCACAGGATGTCCCTGCGCCGATGAATGGCCTCAATGCAAACACGATAACGGGGTTAGAATGTAAAGCCCAGTTGTGTTGCCTATTCAACGAAGAGAAAAATCCGTATTACGCGTGCATTTTTAGATATTATCAGGCATAAATTCCATACTTTCCTCCATAGTAAGCTTGAACCTCATCCCATCACGGTTTTCAAAGTGGATCCCATGTTCCTCTAGTCTCAGAACCCAGTCCTCGATCCAATCTCTCGACTGGCGGAACCTAAGCATCCTAGGGCTCCGTGGTCTCGCAGACGCAGAGTTTTCAGATTTGGAAAGTTACCACCAAGTAACTCCAAGATAACTCTGTCTATGGGCTTCTGGATGAGGGTGGCGAACATGCGGAACGGAACATTGATGTGATTTTCGTGAGGGGGGAAGAGTGCGATGCGCTCGAGTCGTGCGTGCGCGAGCGGAAATAATGTCGACTGGAGGGGGTTGAAGACGAGCGAACGAAGGTCCGGATACAACGCAAGCAGCGTCCGCAGCGCGCGATTCCGCACGACGGCCGCGCTTTCCGCGACTGTGAGCACGTTTCTCGGTGTCATATTTGAGGTTTGGAGATGTTGTATGCGCGGGCCGTATATTGTGAAGAAGCGCTCGGTCGGCCGGTCAGAAGACATGAAATTCAAGGGGGTGATCCAGAGAGAGCGAAGCGATGGGAGCTGTAGATCGCAATCTACAGACGAATTAACTGAAGATGGGACACCTTTTTGGGGGGGCATCAAGAAAGCAAGCAATTCATCCCAATATGGAATGGATGCACCTAACGGGGTCGGAAAGGGACCAAGACGTAAATCGCTCAGGTAAGGCAGGTAGCACGGCCGTTCGTGTGCGCGAGGAATTTCTACCTGTGCTTGTCCGAAGGTCAAGTAAAGAAGAGATAGCGAACGGAGACTCGGCGTCATTCGCAAGAGAAGGCGCAGATCCTCCCATCGCGGGCTCTCGCTTGCAGCCCACTCGAGTCGTTGCAGCGATGTGCCACCGTATTTACCGAGTGCGAGAAGGACGCATCTGTACGTGATCTGACCTAACGGCTTCCCCCAGCCGTTTTTATTGATGTAAATTTGGAGTCGCTGAGTGCAGCGTAGCACACGGACAGAATTCACGAAGTGTGATTTGGCTTCTGCCCGGATTGATGCGGCATCATCTGCAACCCCACCCTGGCACGAATCTCTCCTGGTTTCAATTTCACGTACCCACCATCCGTACCCGCGTGCCTTTGCATCCCGCGCCTTGGAAAACTCAAGGACTTCGACGAGTGGGGCCATGTGCTTTTCGCAACACAGAACGAGTCTCTCGTACGTGTGTTTGATTGCGACGACCCGCCATGCGCGACAGACAAGTTGAAGTGCGACGGCGTCGCGCCGACTCGCGCGTTCCTGCTTCCTCGTGTCGAAGACGTGTGTGCCCGCTCGAAAAGCATCCGGAAGTGATACCGACAATGTTCCGGGAACGTGGCAGACGAAGGCCAAAATGCGATGCCATAACTCTATGGGAAGCACGGGAAGTGAAGGAGACGAGAATAGGATCGGAGGCGGATTTTCGTAAAGGTCTTCGTCAAGAGTCGCCCACTTTGCCGCGTCACAAGCACCATGTCGAGAAGTTGAGGCCTTTGGATGTGTTACCTTGGAAAAAAGTTGACCAACGCGTTTCATGATGTTTGTCTTAAGCATTTGGTGAGGTTACACTGTGAGACCACTCGTAAACGCCCGGACACACCTGGGGAAAGTTGAAGGTACGCTCGATAGCGGTTCATACAGTGATTGCTCCGCGCCTAAAGACGTCTGATGACGATAGTCGGTTGTCAATGATGGACGTGCAAAAATGTGGTTAACCTTGAAAAGCATAACGATGGTGGGAAGATAGTGTGTAGAAATCATATTTTCCCGAATATTAAACGTCTTCTCACGTATAAGTCCGCGGCAGCTCTGGACTTCCCTGCTGCAGATCAGTCGCCTAATTTTTCAGAGAGAATTAATGATGGATTTTTGTGTGCTACTATCGTGTGACCCCTCTTACAAAAATTTTGTATTTTGCCTCTACGGTACTCACATTTTCATGTATTTTCCTCTTTCTTGACATGCATAATGTACTCGCAATTAGCTATCTCCAGAAATTTTCCGGATAGTTTTTGATAAGCAGAATCTCCCAGAACAAAGGTGCCCCCCTCTTACAAAATTGTGGTCACACTCTGTCACAACAATTGTTGAAACTCCGACTGATAGACACGCGGCATCAGGCAAAAACTCAGCACCGGATGCTAGCGGAGTTTTAAATAGAACAGAATGCGGGGCGCATTCTGTCACCTTTTGTCACCCTTTAGATAAATCTCTCTCTTTCTATGCACTATAATGAGCTATTCCTCTCGGAATAGCACAATAACATGCCCTGATATCTGACAAATAAGTTTACTTCAGTATATCTGCTGATATGCACACATATTGTGTGAGCCGGTGGTCCCAAAAGACTTCTACAGACCGAAAAAACATGTATTTTGACAATGGCTTCACACCAATGCAATTTTTTACAAAGAAAGTTTTTCATTCACTGTTATATAGCCTACAAGGGTCTACATGAATTTTTCCGAAGGTAGTTTAGTTGTGTGGAAGCTCAGAAATGCGCCGCATCCAGTTCATCGCCAATGAACTAGGCGCACTCCCCCCTTCCCAATTCGGTACCTGCCAAAAGTCGGGCGTTTTGGATGCCGCCTCGGACCTCGTAAACGAAATTGAATCGGCTTGGGCTCGACACCATGTCACCACGGCGCTTGCCGTTGATGTGGCGGGCTTTTTTCCCTCCATTCAGCACCCCCGCTTACTTGCTGTCCTCTCAGAACTAGGGTTTCCCCCCCTCCTTATTTCTTGGGTCCTGTCCTTTGTCTCAGACCGCCGTGTTGCTCTGTCTTTTGACGGGTTTACCGACACTCTGACCCCCATACCTAATATGGGTGTACCTCAAGGCTCTCCCATCTCCCCCATCTTGTCTGCTCTTTTCGCGACCAGCCTCCCCACCTCTCTCCAGGTCTCTGATCCTCTCGTATTCGTCCACGCCTATGTAGACGACCACCTCCTCACCACCTCTTCGAGTTCTATCGCAACTAACATTGCCCGCCTCGAACAGGCATACATCTCGTTCTCCGCTGCATGCCGTGCCCTCGGACTCTCCCTAGATGATGACAAATCAGAGCTCATCCATTGGACCCAACGACACGATCTACGCGAAGACTCCCTCATTTACCCTATCCATCTGCCATGCCAGGGCCTTCAGCCCCTTTGAATCGTCCCCTCCCGGCCTTTGCGCTGGCTGGGTATCTTTTTCGATGCGCAACTACGGTTTACGGTACACGTTCAACGCATGTGCTTTAAAGCCATGTCCTCTCTCCGTGCCCTGGAACTACTCGGCAACACTTTACGCGGTCTTGACCCACTCCATCTCCGACATCTCTACATTGGATGCATACTGCCGGTTTTACTATGGGGATCTCCCTTATGGTTCACTGGCATACAGCAAAAAGGCAAATGTGATAAAATGACCTTAGTACAATCCGCGGCGTGCCGCCGTATCCTTGGATCATGGCACACGTCTCCACGTGGCCCCTCTGAGGTCCTCGCCTCCATCTTGCCTATCCCACTTCGTCTAGAACGTACCAAGTCACGTGCTGCCATTCGATATCTCACTACCACGCACACCCTCCTACCATTATGCTCCACGCGTAAGGGATCCATTACTACTTCCTTCGTCAACCGGGTTCCACCTGGCTGCGAACGAGTTCCCCGATACACGCGCCCTCCGTGGATTGCACTACCGGCTTTACGCCACATAAGCATCGACCAGGCGATTGACCACTCCCAAGAAGCTCGAGATGTACTCATTCAGTCACACCATGGTCTTATTGACTGACTGAAAGATGTCCCCACTCGCCTTCTCATCTATACTGACGGTTCCCATAAGGGCACGTCCCCCTTCTCCTTTTCCGGTGGTGCTGCCGGAGTCTGGTTTTATTGCAGGGAGAATGTTCTCACCCGTGAAACATATCTTGGTTCATCAGTCCATGCTACGGACTGCGAACTTGCCGCCCTTGCCGATGCCGCGTGGCTATTGGCTTACTCTTACGATCTACACCCGGCTGTCACCCAGGTGGAAATCTACACCGACTGTGAAGTTGCTCTTACACTCCTCGCCGATCCTCTTCCGGCCCCAGGCGTAAATGTCGCCCTCTTCATCCGGAAGTGCCTCAAAATCGCTACCAAGCGGTTTCCCAGTGTGTTTTTTCACCTACACTGGGTTCCGGGGCACTCCGACATAGAAGGCAATGAATTTGCAGACGTTCTCGCCTCCGGTATTGCGGACAACCCCCCCCCGGGCACTGTCCAGTTCCCGCCTACCATCCGCTTCCTTCGCGAAGCCGCCTCCTCTATGGCACTTACTCAATGGAAATCCGACTGGGCCTCTGCCTGTCGCAAATCCCGAGGGACTTCGGACACCCACGCAATGGGCTCCACCCAAAACCCCTCTACTAAGCCGTCTGCCCTTATGCAGAACCTCACCATCGGTCGACGCACTAAGTGCAAAGTTTTCTGGACACTCCTCGGTCACGCCGGCTTTGGCACGTACTTTGGACGCATTCCGGGACGCGACCCTATGTGTCCTTTCTGCCATGTCTTGGAGACTCAAGCCCACCTCTTGCTCTCCTGCCCTAACACACTCCCCGCCCGTCGTGTGGTGTGGAAAACCCCCTTACCATCTACGGAAGCCCAATGGTTTTCCAAAGACGGCCTCCCAATCTTGGCTTCTTTCCTTGACTCTCACCCCGCCTTCGAGGCGGAACCCATCCTCGTCTTCGACCCGGGTGGCCCAACTGTGGTCCATGTTTCTGACTCAGGGTTTGCCATCGGCAACTAGTCCAGATACCACGCTTCCCCTCCTCGCTGGGTATTATCCAGTCCCCCTCTCTGCTTTTGGCTTCCCGCCACTATTATTCCGTCTATACCAATTACCATCTCACACAATACAGGGGCCTAAAGGCCCCTGGAGCATATTTTGTACTAGATAGTCATGACGCACTATAGAAATGCATTTAAAAAAAAAAAAAAAAAAGCTCAGAAATGCGAATTTTGTAAGAGGGGTCACACGATAGTATCCTGAGCCCATTCCCGGGCGGACGGTTAAGTGGTCGACGTTATGAATGATCTCCGAGTCCAAGCAATTTGGGATGCGAAGTACACTTACAGCCGGTGTTAAATACGTAAATCTTAAATACGTAAATACCGAATAGTGTCGTTATAGTACTGATCCAGGTCGGCATGTATTTCAAAGTAACCCTCCGCTAAGTGGGAGCCAAGCGTATGAAACAATCACGGAAAACATGCTCAAGCCGCAGGTGTTATTCTTATTATTTCAATATACACCTTAGTACCAATTACCGTGGTCAATCATCATGAGCGTTAGATCCGTCGGAAACTTTCCAGCCGAGTCGCCCAAGAAGAAAACTCCACTACCCGTTGTCATGTTCACAAAGACGGCGCTTTTCAGACAGGCATTCAAAGAGTGGGATCAGGACGAAAAGTAGCCGGAAAGGAGTAATGAAACGGTTGGAATCCCATTTATGCCGCTACAATGAGCATCATTGGTACCGTCCGTATATTGACGCCATCCATGTTGCAGGGTCGGGGGATGATCGGAATTCGCCCGCATGACTCGTCCCAAAGAAGCTGACCACTTTCCAACTCGCGACGAGGAGAAAATCAGATCCTCACAAAGCCGCTTAGCCGTCGAAATCAGGAAAACCCGGGGTTTTATCTTGCGAGTTCGGGCATGGCGATGCCTCCTGAACTAATATGCCCAGCTCGCTTCCAAAAGCTGAAAATGTTCAGGGGGGATACGCCATTCAAAGGGCGAAGATTAGAGCGATATGAAACACTTTGCCACGTATCAAATTCCGGAAGAAGAAATACAAATCCGCGTCGACTTTTTGTATGGGTATTGCCTATGATGTCTGCTTTTGTTTTGTTTTGCTTTCAGCAATTCCCCTGAAATTTCTGAACGATTGGATGAGAAACCAAGCAAATCGACGCTACGACTCAAATCCATTCCATTCCTCCTCGACTTTCTTCGGCTTTGGTTTTCTCTTCTTGGCCGCGCCCTTGCCATTGATTAGGTCACTTTTAGCATCCCTTCTCTTAAATCCAAGCATGCCATTGCTCCCTATTGTCGTTTTAATAACGATGTCTGTTGAATGAATGAAAGCGACATACCATCCATATTCAAGAGTTCGGATACAACGCTCCGAGCGCCCGAAGTGATGTACTTTTTCATCACCCCCTGAGCCACAAGCGTTTGAGAAAGGAGATGTTTGAGCTCAGCCTTCAGAGCCTGAGTCTTTTGGGTCGCGTTTGCCTTCTTACGCTTTTTCATGGGGGCATCCTCGTCGGATGATCTAGCGGAACAACAGAAATGAGTAAGGAAACCCCCTTGACTGAGCTGAGGGCGCACCTGTCCTCAAGATCGGAATCTAGTTCAATTTCCATCGCTTCGGCTGCCTCCTTTAGCCAGTTCTTCTCGTGTTTCTCCTTCTTTACGCGATGCTGCGCACTGTCAATCTTCTTCGCGAGCTGTACCCGGCTCTTCAGCTTGTCCAATAGATCAAGCTCAATCGGCATATCCGGGACTTCATTCTCACCGACTGTAGAAAAGTCAATAACGTTTCTTACACTTGGGAAACCTGCGTACCTCGATTCAAACCGGCTAGCAAAGCACGAACGACGCGCCTTTCGTCCGGCGCACACATAACCAAACTGAAACCGTCGCGCGATGCGCGCGCAGTACGTCCGTTGCGATGTATGTACACGTCCGCGGATCGCGGAATCTGGTAATGAATGACATGGTCGACAGCTGGGATATCGAGACCACGCGCAGCAACGTCCGTTGCAAGGAGGACCGAATGCGGTGTGGACTTGAAGCGGTCGAGATTTTTTAATCGCTGGCGCTGCTGGAGCTGCGAGTGAAGGGGGAAAGCATTCAATTCCAGGAGTTCGCACAAAGGGAGAAGTCGACGGATGCCATCAATGGAGGAGAGAAACACGAGAGAGCGTCCAGGGTATCGCAGGAGGAAGTAGTACAAATATACGTCCTGGGGAATGGTGAGCAAAAAGACAGTATTGAGAAGTAGAGCACGCACCTTGTCAGCGCTTAAACACCCCACTTGACTTTCCTTGAGTGTCGACACCAAGCCACCTTCAGGGCTTAGGTCAATCACCTCTGGCTCGGGGTCGCGAAAATCGAGTTTGAAGAGTAGTTCATCCAACGTTGAAGCGGGCTTGTCATTTGCTCCCTTTCGCTTCCCCTTTTCCACGCGGGTTCGCCTACGCTTCTTGAGGTTCTGTTGCAAGTCGCGACTGAGCGTCGCTGAGAAGACGAACGTCTGCATCGGTGGATCACCACCTGCTTTGTCCTCCTCATCGTTATCATGCTCGCCTTCGCCTTTCCTCCCTTCAAGGAACTCCGGCTCCGTTTCCGCGTTGAGAAATTGCCGCGACGTCAGACGAACGATATTATCCAGCTCCGCGAAGTGGCCCGTTTCAATCATACGATCTGCCTCATCGAGTACGAGAAAACGCAGACCCTTGATTTGCTCTGCAAGACTATCATCCTACACGAATATGTCACCTTATCAAAGGCTCAGAGAAGCTATTGGACGTACCTCTTCAATAAGGTCCCACAGACGCCCGGGCGTCGCCACAAGTACATCAAGACCGCGTTCAAGCACCCGCCGCTGCTTTTGTGCGGCCATGCCACCCACTACAGCTGCAATGCTTACGCGAGGGGGTCCCTTGGCTTTGCTTGATTCTCCGTCACCGTAACCGAGTGCAACGCATGCATTAAGATGAGCCGAAACCTGCAGTGCGAGCTCACGTGTTGGCGCAAGAATTAAGGCTTGCAGAGTTCGTTTCCCTTTAGGCGGCACACGGACGAGGAGGTCATGCAAAATGGGGAGGCCGTATGCAAGGGTTTTTCCAGAGCCCTTTGTAAGAGTTAGATTGAGACATGTAAATAAAACACAAACGAGATAAACCGCACAGTTTCTGCCACTCCGACAACATCTTTCCCTTTCAATGCGGCAGGGAGTGCCTTTTTTTGAATCGGAGTAGGCGAAGAGAAGTCTTGACGATGTAAATATGATGCAAGGCGCGCGTGCAAAGAGAACTGCGTCCAGTTCGGTAACAAGTTTTCAGCTAAAATGCAGTTTAAATTTAGCGGTAGCTCTCATGAAATAACGAGAGAATATCCCACTATCAAATGTGTCGACCTCCTCTACAAAGCTCGCGTCCTCCTCTGCTTTTTCGTCTATTGCAGGATCTTCATCCGAGCCTGCACTGTCCTCAGATACTTCACGGACCTGTCCGTGCGTTAGATGTGTCTCCGGAGTTTCAGACAGCTAAGTTGAGCTTACCTTAAATCGGGCAACCTTCCCGTTTTCCGTTTCCTTATACACAACTTCAACGTCGTCCACCTCCTCCAATTCCAATATCCCATCGTCACCTTCAAAGCCTACTGCGTTTGAACGCGAAACTGTCTTCCATGGAAGATCTTCGACAGAGTCGACCTCTTTACGTAGTTTCTTCCTAGAGGCAGACTGGGCCCCGATCGACTGTTTCCTCTTTCCGTTCTTTTTGGAGACGATGAATACCATGTCGCAGAATAGTAGAGCTGCCAAATGGCGAAAGGCAGGCTTCAGCTAGATGCACCAAGTGCTACTGATTACTGTAATTATGTAGCTACCTGAACGTTGTGATCGTGGGAAACACAAAATTTTGGCTTCGCTCGCTCACGTAAGTCTCACGTCCTTAAAAGGTTCCGGTGGTGGATCGCCACCGCCATGCGACGATCACAACGGGAAGTTCTTCAATTCCCTTCTCTGTTGCCAGTGATTTGTCCGGACTAAGTCTTTTGCATCTGACTACGGCCAAATACCACTGTCTCACTGATCATTACAAAAATAGTCGCAAGAAATCCCCCTCCTCATAATGCCACGTTTCGGGATTTGGAACTACTGGCAGTGGGCGTTCGAAGTTGTGCTGCGATTCAATTCGAGTTCAATGTCTAAGTTTCCATCATTCGCCAATGATACAAAGAAACCCAGCATGTCTCCCTTAAAATAACTGCGCACAAGCTACACAAGGACTACTGAACTTATCCGTGTGTACCGCAAGACCGCCAACGACTCTTTTTTCTTTTCTTTCAAAGGACAACCACTAACTCGCGGGTCTTTTGTCAAGTAAATATACATTTCCCGTGCTACATCAGAAGACTTGAGGCTGATCTTAGGACGCATGTATTACTCTAGCCCCCCCCTCTCTCTGGAATACATAATATGGACGGTGCGAGGTCTTCGATCTTTCGCCGCTCTTCAGATCCCTCCCACCAGGTACCGCACGCAGATACTGAGGAAACGTCTTATCAAAAAGATATCACAGACACATGGGATATACAAAGAACCAGCAAAGCTAGTCGCCCGTCTTTTCGAACAAATGCCGTCTCATCTTAGTAAATCGCTTGCGTTAATCTGAGCATTCAATTCTGTCATATGCGCCGTTGCTGACTGTGAACGTCATTGATCCTGTTCGTTCACTTATTGTCTCCCTTTGCATACGGTACGCATTGCTCACTACTGTCCGTAAACCATAACGACGCATTAATGTCCGATTCATCATGTCATGGTCATCTCCCGGATCTCCCCGAGTGGCGAAGTGTTGATAACCTTTGCAAACTTTTCAAACCCAAACAACAGATAAATAACGATAGTCTTTGCCTCAGGTGTGCGCATGTTTGTCGAAAAATGATACCCCTGCATCGCTTTCCTACCTACTCGATAGTGCCACCTAGGTGATAGAAGATGGCACACGATCTGAGAATGGCTTTTTAAAGGAGAAACTAAGAAAGTGACTGGCGGAGGCCAATCGAAACAGAGCGACTAAAAGTATCCGTGCTGCAATATATTCTGGGAGCATGTATGCGCGTGTCACTCCATTCAGATGCATAGAATGGGGCTGAGGAGAATTGCCATATTCAGTTCGGGAACGTATCATGACCGTTTTGTCGGAGGACAGAGAAAGGGCGACGGGATCCAACGAAGAAGTCAGAGAAGTCGAGGATTGGATGAGATGCTATCTCTCGACTCGAACTTGAACGGTCTTTTCATATTCTGACGTCTGATTTTAACAATAACAAAAGGCACGCATTATTCTAGCAAGTTGCCGGCATGTAATGACACATGGGCTTGTAGCCGCGTACGAATAACCGAATAATTTTGACTATCCCGAGACGGCACGAATACCCTCGCCCGCGTATGTATGAAAAACAGGTAATATAATCCATTGTAGGTGAAGACTATCGCTATGGTCACGATGAGAAAGGGAAAGGGGAACGTGAATGGATATAAGGGGAATAAGCGGAGAAGACAGTGGGTCAACCAAAGAAATGAGGGTGTATTTGGGTAAACTGGATTCTTCATGAAGGGTTCGTAACAGTAAATGGTTTGGCGTGTAAAAGAAGAAAGGAAGACGAGAATATTATAGTTGAAACACACGATCATGAGTGGGATCGTTGGTCAAACATTTTTAATCACTTATTCGCGGCTATAGCTGCCTGGGCGAGGAGTGCCTTTTCTTTCAGCACTGCCGGATAGCTGTTCATAAGGTGTGCGAGAGGGCGGAGTTCTTCCTGGTCAAGGAGCGCAATAGTGACTTTCGGCTAATCAAATCTAGCATTAGTCTCTTCCATAACTGATCATAAACTGATTCCTCACTGCTCCTTTAATTCCGAAATTCTTGACAACCCGGAAGCTGTTCGTATGAATAAATACTTCAGAACGTGATTGAAATCCCAACAGCTTAAACTTACAGTTTATCACCCACTTGCTGCTTCTGCTTGGGCACCGGTTGCGCCGCAAGCGAATCAATAAATTCATCGGTCGCTTTCACAATAATGGGATCGATTTTCGGAAGACCCAGGGCATCTGCTGTTGTACCGTCTCGCACAACTTCGATTACCTTCGCTGCAGGCATTTGCGCAAGCTTGTCGAGCGTGACAGGCGCCGCAAGCGAACTGGACACAGACTTGCTCGGCGGCGTTACTGGTGCAGCTGGCGATGCAGCAGCCGACGGTCCACGTGACGAGAGCGCGGGTGTCTGAGGTGAATCCTCAAGCGTGTTCGCCGCAGTCGCCTTACGCACGGGGGTCACCGGAGCCGGTGCAACGGGTGCAGGTTCCTCGTCCGCATCATCGCTGTCGAGAACAATCTTCGCATCCGCGACTTTTCCGCGGAGTACCTCAACATTGAACAGACACATCGCGCGCTCGCGCTTGCTAAGACTCATGAGGAGCTCCGTAATCGCCTCAGCGCGTGCGGGTTCAGACTCGAGTCGTGCGACAGCCGCACCGAGGCGCTCGCGCTCGGATGCTCCACCACCGCCAGGTTGAGCTGCAGAAGCAGGCGATGAAGTGCGCGGGGGTGTGGAGAGTGGCGTCGAAAGGGAGACGGGCGTTGATGGGTGGTCAGGAGCCGACGCTGTCGCGGCCAGTACGTTGGGGTCGAGCAACCGCGAATCGGCGGACGCCGCAGGAGAAGGCGATTTCGAACGTTCCTTAGACTTAGAACGGAAATCCGGTGGATTGTTAAGTGTATTCTGAGCATTCTGAACGGCATCAGAGAATTTAGCAGTGTCATGGATTACCCCCACGACATCAGCCAAAGAGAGCCCAACCAAGGCGTCAACAATCCCATCTACGTCAGAAGCAGGAACTTCGTTCATTGCCTTCACACGCCTCTGCAACTCCCCTGTGAGGACCTCTTTTCTAACAACAGGCGAAAGAGCCGTGAGATCTTCAAGAGATAATGACATATTGAGGTGTCCAGCCAAAGCAGCCTAGATAAGAAATTAATGTTAGTTGTCACTTATCAACCTAATGGGGCCTACATTGTAATAGCTCCCCGAACTTCTCCGAGCGCGATCCGGCGCAAGTCCGCTGCTGTAGCTAGATGGACTAGCGAGACTCTGATACCCGCCGCGCGGACTTGGCCAGCCAGAGAAACTGTCGCCACATTCACTGGCGGTCGGGCTCGTGGCGCCGCTGCGACTGCGTGGATGGTTGTTATGCCCGCCGGCGAAGCGCTGTGCGAGCTTCTCTTGGCGCAGCTGCTTCGGTTCGTGCAACCGCACGACAATTTGCTTCTGGCCGAGTACGACGCCATTCATAGAGTGCATCGCAAGTGCGGCCTGATCCGGCGTTTGGAACGACACGAAACCGAAGCCACGACTTCGTCCGGCCTCGTCCCGCATAACACGCGCGCTTTTTGCGGGGTCATCAGTACCACGTGCAGGAAATGAGTATCTAAAATCGATTGATTGTTACCTTACGATTTGGCCGAACTGATCGAAATGCGTGAAAAGCGTTTTTGAGTCGATCTTCTCGTCCAAGTTCTACCGCAAGAAGCGTTGAGAACGCGTGGAAGACGATGAAAACACGCGCCTACCTTGACAAAAAGATTGCATGGATCGATGAGACCACTATGGCTGCCAGACCCTGGCCCACTGACTGGGGCGAACTGCACCATTTGGCCAGGTCCATGCACGAACGGGCCCGACGTACGCCGGGGAGACGACTGGTATGGAGGCGAGTGAGTGCCACCTACTTGCGAGAAGGCCGATCCGCTCGGGACAAACGCAGGAGCAGATGGACTAAACTCCGAGCCAAGCCCGCCTGTGCCGCTTGCACGGCGAGGATGGTAGACCTGGACAGCAATGTTACGGTCGCCAACTTCAGCACAATGCATATTTTCCTCTGCTGCCTTTGCGTCTTCCTCGCGCCAGTATTCAAGGACACCTGTATCTGCGCCGAAGAGCGTCTGAGTGCGAACGTTTGCAAGGGGCCCAAATGGCCGGAAGAGATCGTATAGTTGGCTATCGGTGAAACCAGGCGGGAGCTGTTTGACGATACGGGCGGCGGCGGAAGGCGACGGCAGCACGGTCGCTTGGTCTGGAGGAAAGGGCGAAAGGCGTATGATCGCAGGAGGAGCGATGTTAGATATCGAACGACCTTGGAGTGTTGCCAGAGCCTTTTCCGCTATAAATAAGAAGCGATGGGTAGGCGAACGTATGAAAGCGCGCCTGATCACGCACCCTTCTCAAGTTGCCTGAACTCGATGGTGCCCGTTAACGGCCTCTCCGAACCATCACGGATAATACGCGGACGAAATGGGACACAGGTCTCGAATGCTTGTGCAAGTTCAGCGTCTGTGACATGCTGCGCGAGATTACTTATATAGAGCAGCGGCTCTTGGAGGTACGGATGAGGCAGAGGCTGATACTGAGATTCGGCCATGATGAAATTCAGGAGAGAACGACGACAACCAATAGCACCAGGATGAAACGATTACGAGCAGAAATCACGTTAGACGACGCGAACGACGACGAGCACACGAACCACGATGTGGTCGCAGACAAAAAGTGTTAGTGCGACTTTCAGCTAAGCCTTAAGGAAGCTGAATGCGGTAGGTAGCAAAATGGCGCCGGTAAACCCTAGATAATTCTATATAACCCGAAACTTAATTAATATCAACCCACCTTCACTCCTAAGCGCCTGAGAGACCTCGAGATTAATGCTGTACCATATATCACAGACACTGATCCACGGAGTCTGTATCTGATACTTTGGTCGCATTTCTGGGTGCGCCACTGAACTGTAAGAACCTATTTGCTATTAATACTAATGAAACCCGGATCAGCATTCAACCCCTACATTATTAGTAAGGGATGTGACTGGAATAGTCGGTTGTGCACTACTTCAGAGTATCATTTGGTTCAAGGCTTAAGACCCCTATATACAATGTCGAGGGTTAACCCACGTCCCCAAAGGTAATATTCTTATTTACCTTCAGTTCGTCTTCATGAAATCCTCCAGGAAACTACATTTCAAAAAGAATGTTACTCAGCTGACTTCAAATTGTTCATATCGATTGTAATATAGTAAGCCCATCACACTGGCAATATGTCTCTCGGACAACGGTGCAGCTTGGAACCTTCATATACGGTCCAGTGCATTAATTACTGATCCCAGCAGACATTTCCCCATCCGTAGATCATTAGTTGTCGCTTAGGTCTCGGCTACGAGAGGCGAGCAGTAAGTACACTCGCCAGAATCTCGATAGAATACCAGAAACAGAAAATCGTACAAATTGCCTGCCCTATTTTACTCATCGTCCGCTTTGGAATAGTTCATTTACCATCGACCAATAGAAGTCGTCCTTAGGATCATTCTGCCGCGAGCCGAGCACGGATGGCCCCGCCGGCGTAACTCGGTTTACGGCCAAGAAAATCTCCGGTCGGGCTTCGCTACGCCACTCGAATTGAGGTGTACGAAGTATGAATTATATGCTATTGTGTATGTGTTCAACGATCTTAGGTCAGATCAGAAAGTCGACCAAGCAATATATATCAAAAATTTAATTAACTGATTCAGCGCTTCGTTTTCAAGCATATGATCTCCTGCTCTTCTTAATGATCATTAGCAGATATCACCAGGCTCAGAAACTATGCAGACCATTCCATCTTTTTCACATCTCGTGACGCCCGGAGCAATCCTTCTGTTCTTCTGTTCCTCCCGCGATGCTGCATGGTCGTGGACATGCAAAACGTGTCCTTATTTTTAGGAGTGATTTTGTGAAATACATCTGGTGAGTACAAAGTAGCTGGAGCTGGAGGCGCCGCGGCAAATTCAAATTCTAGCACGCAGCATGCAGTGCCACCGCCGATCATCTCAACGCGCGGGGAAGTACTATTTAAAAAGGATGATTATTTTTCGAAAACATACATGATTAGGTCCAAGGTGGCTTCGTAAGGCATAGAGCACTGAGAGTTGAGATGTGGAAAGATGAGTGGTAGAATAGGAAGGAGAAAAAGTAGTCAAAAAGGGATAAGTAAGGTCAAATGTCCTTGTAGTTCTTGAACGGATCCTTCCTCAGCGCCTCAGCCTCACTCGTTGCTCCGGCAAGACCACCGCCGCCTACTGCTTTTGGACGCATCACGGAGTCAGGAATAGCAGACGAAGGAGACACAGGTTGTTGCTCCGCAGTCTGTATCGCGAAATGTACCCGAGTGAGCTCAGTATGCGGAAGAAAAAGAGAAGACGGACCTCATCCCTGAAAGGCACAAAGCGCGGAGTCGCCGGGACGGAAGGCGCTTGCTTCGACGACTCCTCCGCATCAGCTTCATCTATGAACGGCACGAATGCGCCTTTCGCAGGAGTTTTCGGCGGGACACTTGCGGGGACGGGTTCTGGATCCCTGAACGGTACGATTTTTGGAGCTCCACGTGCTCGTGCGCCCGCCTCCTTTGTCGCCGTGCGGGAAGCCCCACGTTGGCGCAACACAGTCCCTTGCATTTTTTCCGGTGCGCGAACGTTCTCCTTTATGCGCGTGCTACGCGTCCCGAGCTCGGGCCACGCGTTACCCGCTGCGGCTTCAGCCTCCGTGCCCGTAGGATCGACAAATATTGGCATCCGCCCGTTCGGTCGTACACTGAAGGAGTTAGATGAAGAAGAGGAGGGCGCAGAGAATACGTCGTCATGCGAGGATACACTAGTCAGCGCACTACGCCGAGAACTTGATGCGGACGTGAGAGAGGAAGAGGACGATGATGTCGATTCCCCAAGGACTCGGCGGCGAGGAACGGCAGAAGGGGCTGCTGCTGGTATGGCAGGTGTGACGGAAGATTCGACTTCGCCGACGAAACTAGAGACCATCATGCGTTTTTGAAAGTCGCGGTGCCGTCTTTCGAGATGCTCGAGCGGTTCAGCCTTGCGAGCAATTCCTAGCAAATACATCTCATCTGCTTTAGTGCGTCTAAGCAAGACGTAAATAATCAGTTCATGCTACAGAAAGACGCGTGCGCACCTGTTCGATTTCTCCAGCACAATTGCATACTCCTCGTACAGCTTCGCCCACCCGGTGCCAATCTCATTTGCGAGAAGGAACTCGAAAATAACCTCCGGTCTGTCTACGTAGCCCGAATAGCGAACCCAAAGGTTCAAGTAACGCGCATCGGCTTTGGCGAAAGCGGAATGGCGCATGACACGAGTGGCTTCCTCAAGTAGTTCAAGTATGCCCGATTCGGCAGACTGGCCGCGCGGGTAGTGCTCGACAGTCCACGTCACGAGGCGCACATACGCGTCGAGGAGGAGCTCTTCTGCCTCTTCAAAGGTCAATTCTTCATCGTCCTCGTCCAGTTCGTCATCTTCATCGTGTCCCTCTATGAGCCCCTGCTCTTCCCGCAGTTTAAGTGCTTCAACGCGCGCCTGTGCCTCCTGCACTTGTCCGCGGAGACGCACTTTTGTCGCTGCAAGTCGCGCGTCGCGGTGTCCATGTGGTGTCGCGAGGACAGAGGCGAGTGCCGTAGCGCGACGCCCGCCTGCAAGCGGCTGGATGTTCTCCTTGGCGGCTTCTAAAATGTCGCAATCGACGATAACATTGATATCCTCTTCGTAGCTGTCCGACATTGATTCTCTGGTGATTACGGTTGCTGTTGAAGATGCAGAACCTCAAAGGCGAACGTTCAAGAACTTCTACGCGTGACCGGCGCGTCAAAGGCGTCGCGTATATAGAGCCAAATAAACAAAGGCAAACACTATCCCTAGAGCAACGCTCCTGCTTAAACAAAAGAAAGTGATAGCAGTTGCTTCCAACTCTCGCAAAGTTCACCCTTCTCTTCGGAAATAATTAGCCTTTTTAGCAAAGGCATCTGTGGGGTTCGGCATCGATTCGTTGCAAACATTTATGAACCGTGCACAGCGTATGCACTTAAAGGTTCAGACCAGGAAATCAACCTTACTGAGCCCGTTCCGGGGTCGTAACTTCGGCGAAACACATGAGACTACACCGCTAGGCTTCTGAATTCGGAGATAGCAACAAACTAAGATTGGAGGGGAAGAACCTACTCAACCGCAAAGGAGGAGGAGATAGATAAGATCGCGATGAACAACTCAGTCCCTTATGTATTCACCATAAAGGAGCGGGAAAGCGGGAGGCAGGGACCCGTTCGGCCAATTTTCCATTAGAAATGTCGTAGTCAAAGGCCATCGATTCCGAATGGCAGTAAATATATGTATATTAAACCCGCCAGCTCAGAAGCCCCGCGGTAAGGAGCAAGCGTCTGAAGTCGAAAATCTAGTTATGTGTCCCGAGATAAAGGCTTTCGTACCCAGAACAAATAATTACACTCCGTCGACCCGAAAGCTCCCCGCGGCGCCAACTCCCACGTGCCCTTCCAAGGCAAAAATGCCATCCCACGCACCTCCGCCTCTCGGCGGGTCGGCACGCCGTTGTACACTCGCGAAATCCAAGGCTGGTCCGCGACACCCAGTGGCTTCTGGAAAAACCCGACAAGCTCAGAAGGCTTCACGTACTTGCTAAACGTGTGCGTGCCCGGCTCTACGAGACGGAGGAGCTTCTCTGCGGCGAAGATAGTAAGGAGGTACGCAAGGGGGGTACGGGAAATGGTCGAAAGGAAGAGATGGCCGCCTGGCTGAGAATTGGTGTGTTAGCTGGGGAGTATCCTATAAGTCGTCGGTCGATACACACCTTCACAAGCTCAGCGCACGACCTCAGAAATGCTGCTGGGTTATCGACATGTTCTAGCACCTCCATGGAGCAGACAACATCAAATCGCTTCGATTCCTCCACCAGCTCTTCCGCGGATGCGTTCCTATACGTGAGTGGCGCGTCTCTCGAATTCGATGATTCGCCGAGTGATGGATCCTGAGACGCGTGCAAAGATGCAATGGCAATATTCGACGCCGACGCATCAATACCAAGTGTTCTCGCACCAAGTCGAGCGAGGCTCTTCACCATTGTCAGTTTTACTCATCCTTTAGGCACACATTAGTACTCACTTCAGATAGCAGACCACCGCCGCACCCGATATCCAGCACGTCCAAATCCCGAAGTATCTTTCCATTCTCCCGCTCCCCCAAGTCCTGAATTTCATCGTCGCGAGCAGCCTCCAGAATTTTGTCCCTCATGAATTGTACGCGCACTGGGTTCATTTTATGAAGCAGTCCGAACTCGCCTGATTCGTCCCACCATTGTGACGACAGGCGCGAGAAGAATTGGATCTCATCCTGGTTGACGGACGAAGCTGTGGGCGAAGCCGTAGAGAGCTGCGAGCGTAGTACAAGTGAGCCACGAGAAGACCAAAGTTTAGGAGAGCGTCTCGACCCGTAACGGAGTAGCCTTGAAGCTCGTGCGGATGCCTGCATTCTGGTTCGAGTTCAGGAGGGAGCAGACGCGACCCGCTCGATCATGTGACGAGTCGCGTCCGAGCCCGCAACCTGTGTTCAGCCCGGGATTACACTACTGTACTGTACATAGCTTCACAACTTACAGCCGCCAGAAGCAGCAAGATACACTCATTAGAAAAAAATCAATTACATTCAAATTGTGTATGGAATTACATTATTTAGAAGCCTAATCGACACTTTCAAGTTACTGGATAACATGTCATATCACCGGCGCCGCGGCCCGCTGGCCCCGCTCTGCGCAAGCGACTCGGAGGGGCAATCACATTCGCCAGCGACTCAGATATCAGTTTTTAGACTCCTCTGAGCCCTGTTAGCATGTCAACGGTCGCACAGCTGCGTAAAGAAAGCCGGCGGTACTACATACCAGCTGAGACGATACTGTGTCGCTTTTGAAGGTAATCAAGCCTGAGCCAACGTCTCAAAGCACCGGCTTGCCACAAGAGTCAAGACAATCCACAGCAGGGTCGTCACCGGCCAGGTTAGACCTTGTATATTAAAACCGGGCACCAGTGACAGGCCCAGCCGCTTGCCGACTCAGCTGCGTCCGCCTCTAGGCGCGCTAAGGCCTAGGACGGTTGTGAGAATCCAACGAGGTGAAGCTTGTGTTGATCTCTAAAGGTGCAGTATAGTGTGACATCCGAGTCTATGCAAAAGGTATGCACCACTATAGTAGGAAAAGCGGGTGGTCAACGTTTTTATAACGAGAGACAGGGGAGAATAAGTATGTCGGCGATCACAGGCCATAAGTCTTTGTCGACGAAGTCTCCAACCCAATCTGCCAGCAATCCGACCCGTCAATAGGCACGACGAGTTCCCCACTAGTCGGTGGTAAAGCGGGGCCTACTGAGGGACCATGATCATCGTACAGTCGCCTATGTCGCATGTAGCTCACGACCGTAGCATACCGGCCGGAATTCCTTTATCACCGGGGTGCTGACAGGTGGCAGCTTGCAACAACAGCCAGAGCATTTCATACAATGCATCACAACAGAGAGCAAGGCGCTTTAGACGAGAACCATCCTAACAAGGGAAAGTTCGCATGCTCAGACGCCCTTGGCTAACCGACGGCATAGTGAATGTAAACGAGGCGGTGCGACCATGATGAAGAGGCACATCTCCACGGTCCCTACGCGCATGAAGGCGCCGAGCACAGGATCATCTTCAAGTTCAGCACCAGGAAGTTGAGGCGTTACCAATGACTCGATGTGCGAAAACGTCGGGAGTATACGTCCTGTCCACAAAGCGCCCTGTCAGGCGGTTCGAGCAAACACTGCCTGAGGGAGAATCGAAGATTGTATGCTTAAGGGGCGCTGTAAGAACAGTAGAGGGACAAGCCGAGAGCAGCAAAGATCGGAACCGGGACAATCCTAAAGAATCTGAAACGATCTCCCTCCGGCAACCTTGAGCTGCCCTCCAGTCGTGATCCATGCAGAGCGCATCGAGGGGGTCACACTCGTTCAATGTGGCCTAGTCATTTAAACGAACAGATACCGTTTACGGTTAGGCATAAGGTTAGCCATGAAGGGCACAGAAGATTCGAGCAGATGGTTGCCCCGATACCTGTTTGTGATTCCGCTCTTTGCGCACGATAATCTTAATTCCCGGCACAGGATCCCTGGCTACGGAGGCAACTGCGATGTTGCGGGGTATAAGAACACGGGGAGGCGGTGCACTTGAGACCGGACAACACAGCACGTTTTGTATACGGACGGAACGGCACGGTCGGAAGGACGTACTCTCCCTCTCTAGCTACCCTACAACACACATAGACGATTTAGTAACGTGGATGCGACTGCCCGTAGATGGGAGGCACCAGCGCCCCCCGTGGTATAGGGCGCCCAGGCGAGAAGATGATCAGATTGCTCTGGGACGAGTCAACGCACGAGAACTCTTGTTTGGGACCAAGTAAGTCGGTGGCTTGACTCAAAAGATGGTGGAGCTCCGCCAAGACCTAGAAAAGATGAAGAAATCTTGTACGGATGTACGGCCCTTTCAGAGTTCAGTTCGATTTGACGGATACATCACGACGGAGGAAGATAGCCCACCGACGGTGCCGAGAGTAGTGGGTACAAGGAAGCTGGAGTATTTCCGATTCTAACCGAATGTATTCGTAGCTGACAAGAGTCGAGATCATTTTCTGGTGTAGCCGCGAACATTTGAGGCTGGCAGGATCAGTGTCGGTCTACATGTCTAAGAAAATAAGCGGCGCTTGAGACTCATCATTGATAGCTGATGGGCACTCTCCTTCAAGACGCAACTTTTGGCAGCCCGGAACAGAGGGCAGCAAGGGAGATAGCCGCACCATCAACTTATGATAGGGCATGCTTGGAAGGGCCGATGTCTCTGGAGCAGAGCCAGGCCTTCCTGAGGCGTCAATACCGAGAGGCCGGCTAATATGTCCAGTTCACACCATCACCAGGGTGAACTCAAAGATGCGTCTAAAACAAAGATGATGCCATTGTCATGATTGCGCCGCGTCCCCAACGCAGTTCGAACGATTTAACAGAGCTGGGCAATAATTCCAGTGAGGGGTCATTGAGATGTCGGACGCGGGTGCCTACTTGGACCTCTAGAACGATGACGAATTTCCAATTGCTTTACATAGTACTCGGTACAATATGTACCGGTCCACCTGAAAGCGTTGTTGGGCGTCAGCGCCCAAAGATGGCTGATCAATGGCGTCGTCATCGAGGTAGAGGGATAATCTTAGCGAGCTCAAGGATATTACGGGACTAGTGATGGAAATCGGGTGGAAAATATTATATGCCTCATGAATACTATCGCTTGTTGGTTGCTCAGCGATGTGATTGGTTGCGGCACCGGTTGGTGCTTTATGATCTTGTAGTGAGGCCATAATGGACTTGTGGTCGGGAATGGACGTGTGAGGATTGCGATCGCCAAGGAGATGGACGATTACTGGGGAGGCGTCGGATCCATTCGTATGGGTAGATATCCGTGGCATACTCGGGG
Source organism: Coniferiporia sulphurascens (assembly GCA_002794785.1). Lineage (NCBI taxonomy): Eukaryota > Fungi > Basidiomycota > Agaricomycetes > Hymenochaetales > Hymenochaetaceae > Coniferiporia > Coniferiporia sulphurascens. The sequence goes on along the minus strand of NBBA01000010.1, from coordinate 1,417,513 downwards.
AACGGACAAGCAGAGTCTCAGGAGGGAGATCGAGGACCTATAGCGCGTTTAGCAGAAGAACGGGAACCGACGAAAGCACTGCCGCATTTGCAAAGGTCAGCTGGCAGGGGGGTGATTAGCTGCCCACGACAAATCAACAAAAAGCACAGCAAGAGAGATCCGTGAGTGAGAACACGGTCGCCAGGACAGCGCGCACAAGGCCCTCCGCAGGGCGTTTCATCACCATAGTAGTCAGAGAACATTTCTGGCTATTTTCCAACAATTGCCAGATCTTATATAACGATTATATAACAATAGACGGTTAGCCTTTTGTACACCTTGTGTAATCAATTCGACTTATTCGGACTCATTACTTTTGCCGCTACAAGGTTGCCTTATAACGACCATCCGTTCCTCCTTGTTCTCCTTACCCTTGTGCTGCATCCCTTTCCCTCCCATCGTCCCCGTCCTTGCCTTTGCCCTACGTCGACGTCTGCCTTACGCTCCTTTGCCGTTCAATATGCCCGACCCAGCCGCAAAGTCGAAACATGCCCATGCTGCGTCTCAAGGCCAGCCCGCGCCCCGCAAGGTGCGCTTCAACGTTGGTCAGTATTTGGTCAATTTCGTCACTCCGCCTTGCTATATGCGTGCTCACAGTCTACCGGTAGGCACCCAATATCAGGTTTTAGACGTCGTCGGTGAAGGCGCATATGGCATCGTTTGCTCGGCTGTGCATCGACCAAGTGGGAGGAAGGTTGCTATCAAGAAGATCGCGCCCTTTGATCACTCCATGTTCTGTCTGAGGACTCTTCGCGAGCTCAAGCTGCTTAAATTTCTCAGCGAGTCCGGTGTTAGCGAGAACGTGCGTCTTTCTTTCTTTGACTTTGACATCGGACGCGCAGGCTCATGTGGCATCGCACAGATCATCTCAATTCTCGACATCATTCGACCTTCTTCTTTGGAGGCCTTCAAGGAAGTATACCGTACGTTCCATTCCAGCCTTTAATGAAATCACTCTTCTGAATACGGTTACAGTGATTCAGGAACTTATGGAGACGGATATGCACCGCGTTATCCGCACGCAGGACCTCTCCGACGACCACGCACAATATTTTATCTACCAGACGCTACGCGCCCTCAAAGCACTGCACTCTGCCGATGTTATCCACCGCGACCTTAAACCTTCAAACCTTCTCCTGAACGCTAATTGCGACCTCAAAGTGTGCGACTTCGGCTTGGCCCGCTCAGTGAAAACTGCCGAGCCGAGTGGCACTGAAACGGGCTTCATGACGGAGTATGTAGCGACCCGTTGGTACCGTGCTCCGGAGATCATGTTGACTTTCAAACAATACACAAAAGTGAGTCTTCCCTTCCATTTTAATAATGCACAGAAGCCAGTTTGCTCACACGTGCATACAGGCAATCGACATCTGGTCTGTGGGATGCATCCTGGCAGAGATGCTTTCTGGGAAGCCATTATTCCCTGGACGGGATTACCACCACCAACTGACATTGATACTCGACGTTCTGGGCACGCCGACGCTCGACGAGTTTTACGCGATCACGACGCGGCGATCGCGTGACTATATTCGTGCACTTCCCTTCCGAAAGCGTCGGCCTTTCGCAACGCTCTTTCCTAACGCGAGCCCACTTGCGATCGATTTCCTTACGAAGACGCTCACCTTCGACCCGAAGAAGCGCATTACCGTCGAAGATGCGCTCGCACATCCGTACCTCGAGGCATACGTGCGTCGTGTTATGCCATTCTCCATTTGGACACCTTCCTAACCCCTTTCTAATAATATCCAGCACGATCCCGATGACGAGCCGGAGGCACCTCCTCTGGACCCCGAATTCTTTGAATTCGATCTGCACAAGGACGACATCTCGCGTGAACAGCTCAAGCAGCTTCTCTACGAAGAGATCATGTCCTTCCAGCCGCAGCCCATTACATAGTTTCGCGAAAACCCGCCATAGCAGATTTACCAATACCTAATACCCGTTAGTTACCGCAAAAAGCCCCACCTTCCCTTTGGATAGACGTTCTGATTAGGAAACTTCCTTCAGGTACAGCAGAAAAAGTACCGCAATTGTATAACGAGCACATGTTGTCGCTGCGGCAGGCCGGGTGGCAAGACTCTCTGACACACGACAAGAGATTATTACGATCGCTACTTATGGGCAAATGTACACTTTGGATACCCCCCACTCTTCACCTGTTGAACCGGGTGGACTGGATACTGAGGGCTTTAAAGGGGTCTGGCGTTGCAGTGCAGACATGTGACTATTCCTCTTCTTCTTCTTTTGCATCTTCTCGGTGACCTTCGTACTTTCTTGATCGAACTTGATGCACCCTTTTCATTAGCGCACGTATGTATATATGTAAGGATCTTGCAAAACTACTGAGTTCGGCGATGGATCGCCGTTGGTATGAACTTGTTGGAGACTGCTCTTGGCTTCTCACAGCAGTTTTTTTTCGTAGCTCCTAGAGAAGTTCACAGAGATTGAGGGGTGTCATTCCTCCCGGGATATAAGTAGCTCGTCCCCAGTGGTTACACGTATATATATGACCACAGCTCTATACCCCGGGCTACCGGAGGGATCGACGATAACCGCAAACAGAGCACACCTCCAGATCTGCATCCGCAGCGTAGCTTCCCAATAAGCTTATCTCCGAGGCATAGGGCGGCATAGCAGGTACCATCCTGGTTTTAAGTATAAGCACACCCAAAAATAAACAGAGAAAAGCCTAACCACTGCTTTCTTTCTTTCTTTCTTTCGTTCATTCATTTCATACTAAACAACCCAATATGTTTGTCTTGCCAATACACACACGAAAAGGAAAGAAAAAGGAAAGAAACGAACGGAAGGTAGGATTTAAAAGACGACTTAGGAGGTGTCCGGAATGTCAGCGAGTGACTTGGAGCAGCTGCTCAGGCTCTATATGCGGAGTGACGACCGAGTCTGCCGAAGTGCCATCTTCCTCTCACCTGGCTACACGATCCCAGAGGTAAGGTAAGTGGGGCGACGCCGACGGCCGCCGCGTTTTCGCACCTAGTTCTTCCCTCAAGATGATCAGGACCCTCGGAAAGAATATGGGTAAGCCCCTCATCGCGTCCTCGACCCCCGACCCTCAGCCCTGTCTCAGTCTTCTACCGTCACGAACGAACAGACGAACAGACGATCCCTAAACCCTCAAAGTCATCGAACGGTTTCAAACCGATATATGTATATTAATTCCCAAAGCCTTTGCCTCGAGGTTCAATAAGGTAACAAAAGAAAAAGAAAAAGAAAGATCGGAAGACAGGGACAGCAGACCAGAACGACTAAAGGGACAGAGCTGAGAGCCGAAGATGCATAAACACGATAATACATAGATTTTTTGCGTGGCGATAAAAGAGGGATAGAGAGGTGGGCAGAAGTGGTGGTAGTGGTAGTGGTAGTGATGCTGGGGTGGGCGTAACCTATACCCTTGGATTGCGCATCCGCAGTAGGCGTTAAGAGTGGTATAGGTTTATAAACGTTTGTGGTATCGGGCGGCGGATAAGGTAGGCTTAACTCCTCTGTTCGTATATCTGTCGGCTGTTTAAGTCGACGTGCACGACGATAACGGCGCAATGGCGGCGGTGAAAGATGTGTGCAGGAAGTAGGAAAGATAAATCCAAGCAAAGTCGCGGGGCTATATATTTTGTACATCTTCCAGCGTTGCGGAAGGCAAACTCAAATGGGCCGCATAACCTCTTCATAGATCAGCTCCTTGAGGTCCTCTTTTGAAAGCGGGATGCCGTTATCAAAGTGGAAAAAAGATGGGTCGAGCGGTGGCGCCGTAGGCTCGTCCATTGGGTCGTGGTATGGCTAGAGTCGTAAAGAAATTCGGTAACGAATGGATTAAAGAAGGGCGAAGGGAAGGGGAGAGAGCACATACCTCGAGATACGGGTGTCTCAAAGCATCATCGACCTGAATGCGCTTTTTCGGGCTGAACGTTAGGCATTTATCCATTAAGTCGATGGCTAGCGGGTTAGCATTAGGGAACAACGTCGCAAGGGGACGTTTTTTGCGGAAGGGGAGCGCGCGGATGTATTCGCGCGACCGCGGAGACGAGATGGCATAGAAATCGTCAATCGAAGGCGTCCCGAGAATGTCGAGGATAAGAGATAGTTGATGATGGTCTTAATAGTGGGGATACTATGAGATGAAATCGTTCATAAAACAAAGTTCTGAAAGATACGTACAGTCTCGCCCTGGGAAAAGAGGCTTCCCGCTAAGCATTTCAGCAAGGATGCAGCCTACACTCCAGATATCAATTGCCCGGGTGTACTCTTTGAACGTAAGCATGACTTCTGGAGCTCGATACCAGCTGATAATATAGTTTGGTTTGACAATATTAATGGACGACACAAAACCAAAAGCGGTGTTCCGAGGCAGCAGACTGACCGGGTTGCAACATATTCGGTCATGAACGTGCTGGTATCGTCGACATTCGGCGGGGGTCGAGCTGATCGCGCAAGTCCGAAATCACATAACTAATTGGAAACGGCGTGTCCACTTTTAGTAAATCAATTCATCAAGTGAAAGGTAGTCGCACTAACCTTAAGATCGCAGTTCGCATTTAATAATAAATTACTCGGTTTGAGGTCGCGATGGAGGACGTCCGCGGAATGGAGTGCCTTGAGGGCACGAAGAGTCTAATGTTCGAAGTGAGTGTCGGCGATACAATTGACAAAATGACAAGATGAAGGAAAAGGAAAATAAGCATCAAAAAGAATAGAAGCACTAAGGCATTCAAAGGATTTAGTGTTGGAGCTTGGTAGACATGATTGTCATGATCAGCGCCCTCGTAGCTCCAAAAGGCGACCCGTGAACACAAAAAGGCCAGGATAACGGTACAATTGCGAAAATAGAAATGATAGTCCAGAAAGATTTCACTTGCCTGATAGATGAAGTACTGGCAGTGGTCATCGCTGAGTTCTTGCGTTCGTATCACGCGATGCATGTCCGTCTCCATCAGTTCCTGCAAACGCACTGGTAAGCCCCCCTCGCGATCATGGCCCGTAGGGACGCTATCGTACGGACCTGCACGAGGTACACTTCACGGAACTCGGTCAGTGAAGTCGGCCGGAGAATGTCCAGAATAGAGATAATGTTCTCGTGGTCGAAGTGGCGGAGGAGTTTGATCTCGCGGAGGGTGCGCAGGCAAAACATGCTGTGGTCGAATGGCGTGATGCGCTTAATCGCGACCTTGCGCTGAGTGGGGATATGTATCGCGGAGCTATAGTAGCATCATGCGTGCAAGCGCTGATAAGTCCGCTGATAGATACGGGTCGGAAAGATGATGCAGCGTACCAGACTACCCCGTATGCCCCCTCCCCTGTTGACAAACGTGAGCAGCGAGCTCACCACTATATGATCAGCAGAACCCGCACCGATGAGTTCCAGGACATCGTAATTCGAGCCCGCGGCGAAGTTCGTGATACGCTGTTCGTCCGCAGCCATTTTTCGAACGTACGGAGCAGGATTTTGCTCTAATTTTTCGCGGATTCTGGTGGGTGCTGGCGGACGATGGGAGAAAGAGGAAGAGGAGGGAGCAGTGGGCAAGGAATGGACAAGTACAGACTAGCTCGCAATAGATGATCAATTAGTCCTTTATATCCTCGTCACGCGTCACGGTACGCGTCCCGCTTAGGTTGCCGGTAACTCGGCATTGGTACTGCATTCCCCTCGACTTATTGTTAACCATCACTTTACGTTATGTAGGTCTCTATCTGTGAACACTCAATTGTAAAGGATAGAATGGATGATCATCTTGTTTTCCCAGAAAATCATTCGGAAATCTTCTCATAACGCCGCAATAGACAAGTATTGGCGTCATCCGTCTATAGCCTAGTAAGTAATCATTTACTGATTTACTGCTATCTAATGTTCGAACAATAACCGTCCGTGTCATAAGCAACTCGGATCCATGGCAAAAAAATCTTGTGTAATCGGCTTTGGTTTTCGACCCTCCACGCTGGCAGATCAATGATCTAAGGCTCCCTCACAGGGACTGCAGCATCATTCAGTGTGTTCCTGCAATCTGCAGCTCCCCCGGATGGGGGCCAGTTTTCCTCATGCAAGATTAAACTATGTCAGCATTGCGCCCTGATATACCGTAAGTGCCATTCAGTACGAGTCAGGTGCGTAAATGTGACGATACTTCTGACCAAAGATAAAAGTCAGGCGGTACTCGTGGAAGGCTTCTCTCGCAAAGTATAGGGTGCGCGCCCTATCTGGGGCGTTCATGAGCTACGGTCTTGTCCATTTGGGTGGAGGTGATACCTTAATAAAGTATTGGCACGGCCGGCCTGGGAATGGGCATGAAGAGAGCACAAGACAAGCCCTGTTGTCCGATACCTCGGAGTAGGGTTAAGTATATGCAATGGTACCTATTTGATCTTTAGGTCCGAACTTGTGTCTTAATACTTATAGGTGTATGCCGGGAGCAGTTGCAAAGATGATCAAAGTTAAGTACTAGCTGTACTAGGAACACGATCAATAGGTACCGTCGGAGTCGATATGGGGAGTTTTTGAGAAAGCCAAGACTCGGGTAACCTTAAATTGAAGATCCGTCTATTTGACCTATTAGGAGTGGCCGCTAGACTGGTGTACCTTTTAACGCTGGATCCCCCGCCTGAAAGGTGCTGGTCGCTCATACGCTTATAGAGCCCGTAATAAATTAACTTGGAATATTCCAGATATTCCAGTGCGCATTTCCAGCGCCGAAACTTCGCCTCGCCACCTGTGGCCACCAAGAGATCGGCAGTGGCGGTGCAGACAACATCGCGTCCTGAAGCAGGCGTCGAGTCCTTTACGCTCAACCATGCCTCCAATGTAAGCAAGTCTCTACGCATAGCTCTTACTCATATACTGACAAAACGCGCAGAAAAGACAAATACACAATCCATTCCAAGGCAGTCGTGTGCCAGGATGTTGAGTTAAAAGGCGACATCACGATCGGCGCAGGGACCGTCGTGCACCCAAAGGCGTCCATTTTCGCGATCGCTGGACCCATCTTCATTGGCGCGAACAACATCATCGAGGAAAGTGCGGTTATCGTCAATCGGCGGCGTGAGCCAATGCGCATCGGCGACGACAACCTCATCGAGATCGGCGCGCGCGTCGAGTGTCCTGCGCTTGGCGACAGGAACACCGTGTGCACAAAGGCGCGCGTGCATCACACCGTGCGCATGGGCAGCTTCTGCGTTGTCGGCCCGCGATGTCTCGTCGTGCCCGCGGAGGACGAAGTCGTGGACGATTATACGGTGTTTTGGGGCCCGATGCGGAACGGAGGACGTGGAGCGGGCGGGGCAAGGTGCAGGAGGCGGATTTGAGGAGGAAACACGGAGATTACCTGCGAGAGATGCTGCCGAAGTTCAATCGGCAGCGGAGGGGGATGCGTCTTGATAATTATTGTAAGCTCTGGTACATTGTGATGCGAATAATATGTGGTACTCACCGCATTCTTGTCAAGGCCGTCTCTTGTTCTATCTTCAGACCTTGCAACTATCTGGTACGGGTGTGTAGTACGCACCATATTCTCTTCATGTCCTTTTTTGTTTGATTTGTTTATCTTTTTGTCTTGTATTAATTAATTCTTGCAGCTATCAACGTCTTCTGACCGTTCAGGCTTGTAACATATGAAACTCAAAACACGTCTGAGCGCTAGTGTAGATTTTCGCGTTGCCCACATTTGATTAGTGTAAATATTCTCCGTGATTATGGCGTAAATTTTTGTGTGCACCGGACGGACAAAAGGCGCCCTATGAAATACAAGGGCCATACTTCTCAGCATCGTTGGGGACAGAAAAATAATCCCCAGCAGTGGCGGTGGCTAAATCGTGCGGAGCTTGAATTCGAGACTGCATCACCGACACTCACATTCGCGCGTCCCCCGACCCCCTCGTCGTACTCGTTTTCGTCGCCCCCGTAACCCCTCTCGTCGCCGTTGCCAGCATTCGCTGTGGCCTCGCCCTTCCTACTCTTATATCTGCTGTTTGCTTAGACACTGTTCTTCACATCCTTCGTGAGTTTTCATTCGCTCTTTGCTTACGCATACGCAAGCGCTGACATCTGCCGCCTGTGCGCGCAGCATCCTTTCTTCGTTCTCATCAACCACCATGTCTTCCAGTGATGCTTTGTCTGCCGGTGATGCCTTGTCCTCCAGCGATGGAAAAACAACCCCTCCCGCCCCTTCTGCGTCCGCCCCCGCCAGTAACATTCCCCATGAAGTTGGCTGGCAATTTGTGCCCCAATACTACACTTTCATAAACAAGCATCCCCACCGTCTCCACTGTTTCTACAAAAAAAATTCGACCTTCATACACGGTACGGAGGGTGAGGACGGACACCCGTACCATGGTCAGCAGGTGCGTCCCGTGGCAAGATTTTCTATGATCGCGTGTTTACACGTCTTCCGTCCGTCGATCAGGAAATACACCAAAAAATTACCCAAATCGGTTTCCAGGATTGCAAAGTCTTCATCCACTCGGTCGACGCGCACGCGTCCGCGGACAACGGCATCATCGTTCAGGTAATCGGCGAAATGTCGAATCGCGGTGAGGCCTGGCGCAAGTTCGTGCAGACGTTCTTCCTTGCGGAACAGCCCGGTGGTTACTTCGTCCTCAATGATATCTTCCGTTACTTGAAAGAAGAGAGCGTTGAGGATGAGGAGGTGACCGATCTCGAGGAACAACAGGTCGAGTCTGCCTCTATTCCTGCGCCCGTCGAACATCAGCCGGAACCGGAGCCTGCTCCTCCTGTCAACATTCCTGCGCCTGCGCCCGTCCCTGTTGAACAGATTCTGGAAGTCATCCCGGAACCTTTTCGTGAGCCGTCCCCGGCGCCCGTGGAAGAGCCTGTAAAGCCCCAGCCGAACGGCCACCCCGCTAAAGCTGAGAAGGAGCCCGAGCCCATCGTCGAGCCTCCCACGGAACCGGAACCTATTCCCGAGCCCGAGGTTGTCCGCGAGCCCACACCTACACCTGCTCCTGTGCCCGTTGCTGCGCAGCCTTCACCTTCTCCTGCCCCTGCTGCCGCGCAGCCTTCGCCCTCCCCGGCAGTTGCGCAGCCTGCTCCTATTCCCGCGCAGCCCGCTGCTCCGCCGGTTCCTAAGACGTGGGCCAACCTCGCTGCGACAAATCCAAAGAAGTGGGGTTCAGCCGTTGCACAGGAGTCGCGCGGCATGAGCGTCGAAGTTGTCGCCCCCTCTCCTCCTCCGCCTGCCCCGAGAAGCGGTGCGCAGACACCAGTCTCAACCCCTGGACCTGGCGCTGGCAGGGGCGCACATCACGGCCCGAAGGGCGGCAGGGAAGCGCACCCGGCGTACCAGCAGGCTATGGCGGTGACTACGCCCCATGTGTTCGTCAAGGTTAGTGCAACGTCCCCTCGAGTTAATCGGATTGCGTTCTCTGTGTGCTGACTAAAACGTTAACAGGGCGTGGTTGATCCACTCACTGATGATCAGCTCAGGACGTTGCTTTTGAAGCACGGCAAAATCAACACCATCGAGTTTGTGCGTAGTCGTGCGTGTGCGTTCGTCGAGTACGAGGAGCTTGAGTCTGCAAAACGTGCGATCATTGCGTCGCTGCCAACCTCGCAGGGTGGAGAGGGAGGCATTCGCGCGGATGTCGGACAGGAGACACAATTGCGTATCATCGTCGAAACAAAGAAGGAACGTGGTGAGCGTCCTCCGCCGCGCAACCCTCGTGGTGGTACGCCCGGGCAGGGTGGTGACCGCGGCGGATTCCGCGGGCGTGGACGAGGTCGTGGTATCCCGGCCGGTAAAACCGCATAGAGAGGATCGTGTGGTGTGGTGACATGTCGGCGTTCGAAAACACTTTTATTTTGCCTTAATTGAGCGTCGGCGGGGCGCGATGTTGTAGTTTGTGCCAGGTGGTTGGAAGTTGTGATGGTTGGTCTTTTTATACGCTTCTTTACTATTCTTTCTTTCTTTGTGTCTCCCCGCCCTCTGTCGACATTGTCTGCTCACATTGTTGTTCGTCCTTTGGCTTTGGTATTCCGTGATTTCCCCCCCCATTCATCTTCTGATCGCACTCACTCGCACGTCGCTATCTATCCCTGCATCCCTCGCCTTTCCTCTTCTCACGACCCTTTTATGCGCACTCTCACCTCTCCCTCCCTACACCCCCCTCCCTTCCGCGCCTCCGTTTGCTCGTACACACGGACCTTTGTTTCCTTCATGTGCCCGCTACCCTGTAGGCAATATGCATATGCCCCCCTCCTACCTCGCTGAAAGAAATGCCAGCCCGACTGATGCTTGGTTTGTTAAAGAGTACTGTTCCGTTCGAAGAGGATCGGCGTCAGTCCGAGATCGGCACGATCGACGACTCCCCCAGATTTTTGCGGGTCCTTACTACAGTAGAAGTTGGACTAATTCCTTTCTCCCGAGCATAATGTACAATTCAAGTTCTAAGTTTTCGATTCGCTCGAGTATCTCTGCAGGGTTTATCTGGAACTCTAAGGGGATTACTGCCAAGTTCCGCCGTACTACTTCCTCAAGCCAGATGTGCGTATGCATTGTATATAGTACCGGTGTTCTCCATTTCCCATCAATCCTCACTTCCTTCCCATTCAGTTCCCACTTGGCTTGTGCTGGCAGCGTGTACATATTCGCACATCATGTGGGGTAGCCTGGCCGCTCGTTCCGTTCCTATTCGCTTGGAAACGTGCCGGGGACTCGGAATGATGGACACGGAATACGGTTTAGCCTGATCTACCCAAACGGTACTTCTCCAGACTCCGCCTGCTTATCAGCCTTCTTAAATGCCGTCAAACGGATCCCAGAGTTGGTGACTTGAATCGCAGCGCTCGCACTTACCAGCAATGGACTCGGAAAAAAACGTTGGCAGCTCTCAGCAGCTGGAGAACTTGAAGGTCCTGGACAACGTCGTCGTAGAGAGAGTGAACAAGTACTCTGACTCTAAGAAGCTCGAAGAGGGCGGCGAGTGCAGTGGCGGCGCAGCACCTGGTGAGCCTGAAATGGAGGAGGAGGAGCGCAGGCTAGTGAGGAAGCTCGACTGGCGCATCCTACCGATTTCGTGCATGATGTACTTGTTCGCCTGTGAGTGGGCTCGTCGTTCCGCTAGAAGATACCGCTGTGCTGACGATCGTCCTACGTACCTCTTGGTTAACGAAACGAACGGGACTAAACGCAAAAAAAAGTCTTGGATCGCTCGAACCTAGGGAACGCGCGTCTGCAAGGCCTGCCGGCGGACGCGTTGCACGGAGACCCTACGGGTATACTGTTCGGCTGGGTCAACTCAGCGTTTTTCTTCCCCTACGTGCGTCGCTTACAACTTTACTCGTTTCCAAAAAAATGGCTTTGAAGGGTTAAGTGTCATTTTGAACCACAGATACTATGCCAGGTACCCAGTACTGTCTTCTCGAAGCTGTTCCCTCCGCGTCTCTGGCTCGGTGCGGCTGCGCTCGGGTGGGGCGTATGTTCGACGCTCATGGTCAGTCTGCTGAATCTCCGGTCTATTGAAACTGACGTTGGAATAATTACGCCGTGCTTGCAGTCGACGGGGTTCAACTTCGCAGGTCTGGTAGTCACGCGTATTTTTCTGGGCGTCTTTGAGGCTGGCTTCGGTCCCGGAATCCCACTCTACCTTTGTGCGACTCTTTCCGTCAAGGCGGAATATTGGTGCTGACGTCTTTTCCCTCATAGCGTACTACTACACGAAGCACGAAATGGGCCTGCGCATGGCGTACTGGTTCGGCTTTGCTGCAGTCGCAGGTGCTTTTGGCGGGGTTATCGCGTTCGGGATCCAACATGTCCACGACGCAGCCGTTGCAGATTGGCGTCTCCTGTTCATAGTCGAGGTGCGTCCTCTCCAACCCCCCACCCCCCTTTGCTCTTTTCTTTCTTTTTACTGGGATCTGACGATATTGACGCCAATATTCAAAACGCTCTTCTCTAAAATAATAACATGGGGATTCAACTTTGTCTTTTGGATGGAAGGGCATTCCGGCTGTTCTCATGGGTGTGATCGCGCTCATATTCCTCCCCGACCGGCCCGAAATGACCAGCTTCCTCAACGAAGACGAGCGCAAGATCGCAATCTCGCGTATGAACCGCTCGATCAGTGGAGACGTTGGACTCGGTCTCAATAGAGGTGAGCTCCCCCCCCCCCCGTTTTTACAGTCGGTCAAGCTTAGTGTAAACGAAAAATAACTAACGCATATTGAACTTGCTTTTTGTTAGCCCATGTTTGGGCTGCATTCATGGACTGGAGGGTACGCTGAACGATACGCATTGACCGATACATCTGGACTCAAAGTAGTTATACTGACAGGTGTACACCGGCGGACTAATATATTTCGGCGCCAACTGCTCACTATCATCCATCTCCGCGTTTTTACCAACTATCATCACGACCTTCGGATTCAGTGAGTGCATTTCTTTCCATATTCCCATTCCACCCGACTTAACAACTGACGTTTTTAATCCAAAAAGCGGACGCAATCGCCCAGCTCCTCACTGTGCCTCCATACGCAGTCGCCGCAGTCGTGCTCACGCTCACGTCGTACGCGTCCGATCGCTTACAGAATCGCGGAATCTTTACGACCGGATCAAGCGTGGTGGGAGCTATCGGCTATCTGTAAGTTCGGCCAGAACTCCTCCGAGATGCTGACTGGTGGCCGGGTTTCCGGGATACCCTTGTCAATCAAAACTACGTGAGGAAACGAACGCTAATTGGCTTGTGTTTCTCCTTCGTTCCGATAGGCTTCTCATATTCGTACAGACGAACGAACACGTGCGCTATTTTGCGGTGTTCTGCATTACGAGCGGGACGTACACGACTGTCGGACTTACGATGGCGTGGTGTAAATTTATCCCCCCATATTTCGTCTTCTGACTGCTCTGGTTCTTCTCTTGGGAGATCATTTCTGACATCTGTTGCTTCGTATTCTGCGTACCATCTGCCCACAGTCGCACACAACCTCGGCTCCGAGTCCAAGCGCTCAGCGGGCATCCCGATGTTCATGGCAATTGGGCAGTGCGGGAGCATCCTCGGCTCACACATATTTCCATCAACAGAGGGCCACGATACATGTACGTTCGATTTTTCGTCTGTCATAGTATGTTAAATGAACACGACCCTGACGCGATCCATTCATTTCTATTTTTATTTTGCTTTATTAGCAAAAGCTTCGCCAGTACGTCCGTCCGAATCTCGCGGACGTTTCCGGAAGGACTAAAAATAACCCTCACCCTACTTTTTGTAGTAACTTGCGCGTTCGAATTCGTCGCTGCGGCGTGTGCCCTAATCCTCTCGGTAAGCGGACCGCCGTCAGTTAAGCGGCGGGGTAATGTTAATTCCCCATTGTCTTAGTTATCGTACCGCTGGGATAACCGCCGGCGCGATCGCATTTACGGGTGCCCGAAGCCCGGAGCAAGGGTCGACACGTCCGAGTTCGCGGACAAGGTACGCGTTACCACTTCCCTTCTTCCTCTCCTTCGATTTCCTCGACTCCCTCGTGTCTTCTCCGTCCGGCCTATCGGGCGGGGTTGATATACTGCAAGTGTGGGGTCACTGACTGACGACATTCTTCCTCTTTCTCTCTCTATCCGCTTTCCGTGCCCCATTCTACACATGCATATGTTTTTCCCCCGGACGACATGTGAAGGCCCCGATGTTCCGATACATCCCGTAGGTTTTAGGGGGTTAAATCATAAAACTAGCGAGGATGTTCCGAGTCGCGTGCTTGATGAGTGGGAACGGGGATAGGCCATGATGACCGTGACAGGACATTGCGAGGACCGGTAGGAAGAAGAGAGAGGTGTTATTTTTGACCATCGATGCGAAGTCGGTCGGATGTGCGAGGATCGAACGAAGCCTGTGTACTAGTAACCCGATGTTTATGGTCGAAATGTGGCTGAAGACCTTTGTAATAATAATGCCATGCCAATACAATTTCTGCCGTACCAATATCCCAAACTTCAAAAATTCCGAGCCCCCGCTGTGCCTGCGAAAAAAACAGAGGATCAGAAGGGTGAAGAGGGTAAACGATACAACGTAAAGGCAGTAGAGAAAGAAAAAAAAGTTGACATTGACTAGTCGAAATTTGGAAGACAAAAAGAAGACCGATTCAATCATAATGGATGACAGGCGAATCGAACACCTGACCTCACGCATGCGAAGCGTGCGCTCTACCAACTGAGCTAGACACCCAACTTGAACATTGCGCAGGCCGAAGCTCCAGAAGGAGCATGACGCCCATAAGCCGACTTGCTCAAATAATATTTTGCGAGACGCATGCCGCCATACAGAACTGACTATCCTCGCCCAAGCTGCAGAGCAGGAATCGTTCCAAGATCGAGGCTTTGTTGAAGTTACGAACGACCGTTGCTCGCTTGGACGAATGATGTTTCATTCCAGAGACCTTCGAGAGTAAAAGAACACAAAGGCGTCGAGCCGATCGATCCTGAACCGCAAGTGACACACAGGAAAAAAAGTCGATGGACGACAGGCGAGTCGAACACCTGACCTCACGCATGCAAAGCGTGCGCTACTACCAACTGAGCTAGACGCCCATGAGCTCGGCGCTAATTATTATCGAGTACGATGAGCAGTATGAACAGCCTGCTTTTGTTACGTAATGCATACCCTTTTCCTATGAGCCCACCCAGATCCGAGATGTCTCAAACTTGACGGAATCGACTTGACGGAATCGAAGAGGTGCTAGGTACTATTTCACTCAGCTAGCCAAGAATTTATAACTCCAGATACGCAGAGTACTACATGTCGTGTTTACACGTATTTGTGCACCACCACCACGTAATGGGAATTCAATATTCGAATGCCAGTACTTGGCGTGCAGCCTTTTTGTACTGGATACGGCGTGGTGACTACCGAATCAAAAATCATGAGATGTACTGAGTACATAAGCCGTGATTTTTCTGATTAATTTTCCACCTTTTCATCCTCATCTTTGATGACACTGATTCGATATCTGACTCGGAGGACTCTGCTGTGGGATGTCCCCAAACACATAGGACTCCCTCAGGCTGATGGATACGATTGGATGATCCGCTATTCATTTCCCGCCAACAACCGTGACCGAATTTCACCGCCGTAAAGTTACAGAGGCTGACTTGGCCGACTCAGAGCAAGAGCTGGAACTTGAACGGCTCATGACGATGTTCCGAAGATATATCAAATATCACTCGCTCTCCATCTCTCTCAGGCTTTGAAACTTGAAAGAACTTGGTGCATCGAGCGGATTCGAGCCCATGATGGATCAAGAATTCAATGATGTGGTTGGCACCAGGCCGCAGTCTGAGCGAGACGGCACAATCGAAGGAACAAGACCCGGCCGTCGTCGTTGTTTGTACACTGACAGCAACACTGGCTAGAATTGCGGCAGTGACGATCAACAGACAGAACCTGGGCAATTACAGCCACAGGCGACAATATTAATTGCTCTCTGGTGCATTCTCAGAATCACAACAAATGTATAACTTAGGACGTGTATTGCTTGTTGACACTTTTAGCCTTTTGAGCATCTGTCTAAATGTCATAGTTCTGATTACATCTGCGAGAGATTATACAAGTTGTTCAGCTCTTCAACAAACACATAAAACATACGCGTTCTTTACGATCAGCGCGGTGGGAGCAGTGTCCAAGATACGTACGGAGCACAAGATACAGCAGGAAGGACAAGAAAGGATGAGGAGACAGAAAAACAGGAACTGTTATAAGAAGGGGGAAGTGGAGAAAATTAAAAGACACGGGATTGTGCGTCCTAATTGCAGCAGATTGCGGATATATGGGCAGATATGGACATGCGAACGAACCATGCAAGGATGCGTTAGGAGCTTATTAGTGTAACCGGAGGCGCGAGGCTGATCAGTTAGGTTCGCTAAGGTTATTTTGCAGGGTAGCGAGGCAACGCTTCGTGACCTGGTCGCCTTTAAGGAGTGCATTAAAGGTTTGATCACGTAGAGGTTCAGGGAGGCATGTGCGGAGAGCCTCTCGCGCCCTGTAATATGGCATTTGTGTAAAAAGAAAGTCACGAAAAGCATAAAAAAGACGACGTACTTCGGGTTATCACTGAGACGAAGGTAGCAGCGGACAACGTGCTTGAGGAGACGAACGGCCTGGGTCTCTACGAGCTGACTAACCATGTTGCTGAGAACGGTAACAACAGCGAAGAATCGTTCGTAGGTGTGGCAAATGTAGGTGAGCCCGGTTTCGTCAAGCAAAATCTTCTGTACAATGAAGATTGCGACAGTTTTGGAAAGCTCTGAGCCCGTCTCCATGATGCGTAAGCACAGCGGAATAATCTCGGTCGAAAGCAGGAAGTGGATGACAGCAGTGTTGTCGTTCTGTTTAACGAGTGCGCCGATAACGCCCAGTGATGTGAGACGCAGGTACTCAAATGGTCGTGTTTTCGAGGTTGTGTTGAGGAAGGGGTACAGGAAGAGCGGGATGTGTGCTGACTGGCGGTTAGCGTGGATAATTAATAGCAGGACTAATACTCACCACTAAGAAACAGCTGCCTAGTCTCAGAGTGGGACGCAACACACTGCAGGAGAGCTAGTGCATTGCAGACTCTGTTTGAGACATGTGCGGTAAGGTTCGGTGGGCACAGGAGCGGGTAGACGGAAACGATCTCTTGCAGCAGTGCAGACATGATACCTATTTTGTATAAGAACTGCATCATAGACTGAGAATCGGCGTACTAACCGAACGAATGCCATAGAACAAGTGCGAGGTCGTCGTACTGCTCACGCTTCTTGCTGAGTTCGAGCAGGGCTGCTTCCCGCGTGCTGACGTCCATGAGGTCGATAACTAAGCCATAAATCTTGCCCTCTTCCTGCTGCACAAGCTGCTGCTGCTGTTGCTGGGAGATCCCTGCGGGGGAAGCCCCGAACATGCCGAATGCAGCGGGACCAGGTTGATGGGGCGTTGGAGGCCCAAGCGATGGCGCGGACATTGGCGGGGGCGTGTCTGTATACGGCTGCGTCGAGAGACCGCGGGCGGACTGGTACGCATTGTACGGAGTGTGCTGCATATACGACATTGGACGAGGAGAGTGCAGATTCGCCATTGCCTCGCCGTCAGCGTCGGCGTCGTCGCGGATTGATGAATAGAAAAATCGACGGAAAATAGCCAGGTTTATTCGTGAGGAAGAAGCCGGAAGGAGAAGGAGGCCGTTTCAAGCTCCGATGCGCTTCGTATAAAAGCGCTTGCGCTCATGTAAAAGACCCCCTGTCTCGAGCCACCATCATCAACGTCGCCTCAACTTCTCTTTTCCCCTCCGTCCTTAGTATCTGTCTTACGGTTTTCCACTTGTCTCAACTAGTAAACATGGACCAAGCTCTCGACGATGTTGGTATTATTGTCTTTGCTCTCGGGTCAGACTCGCGCCGCGCGCTCGCTTAGCGCTAATCGTTGCATTTACCTCTCAAGCTCATCAAGAAGAAGCACACTGGCCCCAAGCGAGGCATGCGTCGTCCGCGCCATGGCGGAGGTGTGCGCCAGGCAGTTCTCGTGAAGACACCCGCCGACGCAGCTGCGACTAAGGCCGTCCGGAAGGCTGCTGTTGCTGGCAAGCCCGCTGCTGCAGCCTCAGCCGCTGAGAAGATCATGGTTTCTGGTCTTCCCACGGACGTCAATGAAGCTCAGATCAAGGTTTGTATCCAACATTCAATAGTTGCTAAGCGGTGAACTTATCGTTAAATTCCCTTAGGAGTTGTTTTCTGACGACCGTCGGACCTCTGAGGGATATTCAGCTTCAGTACAACCCACAAGGAAAATGGAATGGTTCTGCTATTGTTCAGTTCTCGCGCAAAGGCGATGGCACGAAGGCATACGAGGCGTACAACAATCGACTAATCGACGGCAGTTAGTGATCCGACTCCTTTTCCTGTTCCAGCATCCATTGTGTCCCCGATCTCATCGTCTGGTGTCCATGCTACGATGGTGGAGCGCGAGGTGGAATGACGACCGAAACCTAGACTTAGTGGACTTTGCTTCTTCGCTTGTGCAACGGCGTTGGCTGCAACGCTGGCGCCGTGGGATGACCTACCATGAGGTGATGGCTGCTCGATCCACTTCGCTTGTCGAGTGTCGACAGACCAGGACGTCTGAGCATTTCGAGCGCCTGGCCAGCGCGGGATTTATTTGCTTATCAGACGTCCGTTCCCTCCGTGCTCGCTTTTGTCTCGATCTCAGACGAGGTAGAGATTTCGAGCGCAGCTTGGTAGTGGGAGTGTCGAGCGTGATTGTGAAGATGCGCGCATTGGACCATGCTGTTATAGTAGCAAGCGGCATTCTTTGACAGCGCTTAACGACATTCCCTTATCGTCCAGGTAAAGGGTTGAGGGATGGGCTAGGCGTTTGGAGTGTTGGCGCTACGCGTCGGGTTTGGACTGTCGATGCTGGTCCTTAGCTCCTTGTGCCCATCTCTCACTCAAGCCAGCCAGCAACATCATGTGCATGCATGCATGCACGAGTGAAGTTGTCCATGCTTTCGCAGCGGATGAAGTAATGTCGCGCGAGGTCATAGGGTTAGGCGTTTGTAGCGCTCCAGCGATGCATGGCTTCCTTTCCCTCTGCGTGTGTTTTATCCACCAAAGAAGAGTCAAACTGATAAGCTATCCTCTTGTTCACACATGTTGTTTCCGCTGGTGCCGACTTCGCCTTTCAACGCAACTCTCCGACCTTCCCACCTCTTGCCGGCGTTTATCTGTCATGTAGAAAAGCCAATGCGGATCGAAATCATGTATGATCCCGCAAAGGTGCCGCCTCCGTCGCTCGCCTCTCGTGTTGCGCCGGCGCCGGCGGCTGCCAATGGCGGTGCATCTGCAGAGGGCGTGCAGAGGTTTGTTGTCTCCGTGCGAGTTTACTACGTTGTCCCATCTCATGTTGGTGTTTCTGCGTGTAAAGGTCTGGAGGACGTCCGAAGCGTGGTCGTGGTGGAGGCAAGCGGAATGTAACAAGACCGCAGAAGTCCGTCGCAGACCTTGATGCCGAGATGGAGGTACGGACTGGCTCGCTGGGCTAGTGAATTGTAAATGATGCTAACGGATAGTTTTCGTTTTGTAGGATTACACGGCGTCGACTAGCACACCGGCTACCGCTGCGCCCGCGGCGTAGGAGTCTGGTGTAGTTTGTCGTGCTCATTAGTTTCAGCTTCTATGTTTTATTTTCATCCGTACCATCTCGTTTGCGTTAATGTTTCATATATATTCTCCGCACCATGTATGGTCACTTACCGTACGCTACGTCATTCGGTGCGATTATTGTCGGGTCTTGAGCTGAGCTATGTGTGAAATTTTGTAACGGACGAAACGTATATGTCCTTGCATAACGTTTAGTTTCTCGCCTTTCTTTCACTGGTCGCATCGTTATTATTTCCTCGTGGCTAGTATAACTTTGAGTGAGTGTCTTCACGTTCGGCAGTGATCTGAACCCGTATAACGCATCGATCTTTTGGAGGTTAGGTGAGCTGTCTTTATTGGTTCGTCTCTGTCGACTTCTCGACGACTTTATATTTGCATCCAGTCTCCTTCCTTGCACAGAATATAGACAATAGCAATAACAACGGCAAGCGAACGTGATCTCAAAGGCCAGACGGATCCCGTGAAAACGTAAACGCTTTTGACTTTTGCGTCGGGGGCGCCGACGACTACATACTCTAGTACTAACCGAAAGTAGTTATTTGACTACTAAACTACCAACTACTTATTACATGGCACTAACAACTAATTTGGTTACGGTGTTCACGTATATGGCAAGTGGCAAATGGCTATAACAAATTATTGTATTGTGCGTATGTACACACGGTATGTATGCGTATATGTATGTACGTCTATGTACGTGTGTATACGTCACAGCCTTCACCGTGCGAGCCTAAGCGGGGAATCGGTCGCGCCGCCGTCGGAAACGAACTCCAGGCTCTCAGCGGGTAGCAAATATATTACTACTCAGTATAGTATGAAGCAGTATGTACAGCGTACATTAATTTACACGTATAATCGGCAGCAAAACGGCGCGCACTGGCAATAGAAGACCTTTTTGAAAAAGGCCGGCGGAGTTTAGTGCGTGGGGGTAGGAACACATTGGCGACAGGCCTAGGGACTTCAAGTTCAAGTTGGATGACCAAACGACGACGACGACGACGGCGGCGGCGGCGTGAAGACGGGACTCTCGGACTGCTCATATGTACATGTACTATACATAGTTCCGAAAGTTCAAAAAGCGGCCTGGATTGCCCTACCCTGGCCCGCTATTAGACTCGCACCCTCCGCCCCTCCCCCTGGGGCCGCCAGCACAAGCAACAGGTGACGGCTGACGGCGACTCCGACCGCCCTGCCGCTACTTTCGGA
The DNA here is from genome assembly GCA_002794785.1 of Coniferiporia sulphurascens. Lineage (NCBI taxonomy): Eukaryota > Fungi > Basidiomycota > Agaricomycetes > Hymenochaetales > Hymenochaetaceae > Coniferiporia > Coniferiporia sulphurascens. The sequence continues at coordinate 1,397,138 of NBBA01000010.1, read as the reverse complement.
TCGCAAGAGGCACACGACACCCTAAGATAGCCTCTTATTTGTCGTCGCAAAGATCTAGGGCGTTGATCGGAGTCGGAGGTTATAGTTCGCGCCGCGTCAATCAGTACTAACGCATTGCAATGTGTGTAGACGCCTGTTTCGCTATCTTCTAGGAGGTGCCGGTAGCTTCTGCGCCCATAACGGCCGGGCACGACGGGTTTCAATGCTCGAACCCTGTGTAGACAGTGCGGGGCGCTCGCCGCCTTTAAACGGTTTATATGAGGTAATAGCGATAAGGGCACACAACTCACACAACCCGCATCATCACCGAGTTGTGTGACGTGTGCAGGGGAGGACAAATACGTAAGGCGGCGGAAATTGGCCAAAGAAAGAAAAGGATAACAATAAAAGGACACACAGGATGACGACCCTGCATCGATGCTTACGAGAAAACCCAGCGCGCGATTTATGCTGGCTGGCTGCCGCGGACGGAGGAATACCAGAATAACACTATCCCGAGGTCCAGAAGAGCAAAAAAAGGGAAACAATCTGATCGTTCCGCAAGAATTGTTGGCGAACTTGATCAGGGGTGGAGGAGAAGGGGTAGATGGACCCGGGATGGTCAAGACTCCGTTGTTGCGGATACTGTGCTGCGATTTGGGGGTGCCAGACAGACAAGGCAGCCTCCGATATTGATCCAAGCGCTGGCTAGTGAAAGTTTTGGCCCTTCCACTATATTACTGAACTTCATACTTCCCAAGCATCAATATGCCCTCTGCGAGAAGATTTGATGAGGGGTGAATGAGGATAGCAATTATAGGTAGAATTCGAGGCTGTAAAGAGTTTTTTTACGTACTGAAGCCTGGAAGAACAAAGCGGAGCAAACTGGGGTGGCCAGGCCAGACCCACCGACGCAACATTGTGTCTATATCACGTCGCGGATTAAAGAGGGTATATTCATGGAACCTGAATAACTCAAATCGACCCATGACTGGTGGTTTGCTGGCGGTCAGTATGCGCTTTCATCAACAAGCCAAGCTTATGATGAAAAACTTCTCTGTATTGTAAAGCGCTCGCTCATGGTTTTGAAGTTCAATTCATTCTCACGGTACGTACCGCCATTATCCTTACCCCTGGGCTTCGGGGAGCCTCTTTTCCTCCCTGAGACCACAGGAATACGCAAGCGCGTCATCGTATTTTCGTGTCGTTGAAATTCACAAGACGCATCCTTCTAACAATTTCTCCATGCCTTCTGACACGGCATTCATCAAATCGGCCGCTATCAAACGGTATACTTGACACGGGCTATGGCTAAGGCGAAATAGTAAGTATACATTATCACAAGACAAGGAGAATGTTGACGGACAACATGCCGCATTGTTGAGGAGACGCGGTAATCAGATGCAAAGTCGGCTGATACGCAAGTAGGAGGTACGAGTATGGACAAAAGCAGCGACCGCCGGTGCTAAGAACAGTTCCGCAGATGCTCAAAGGCGTCTAACCTTGAAGGTTGAACTGACATCCACAGCCAAGTTTAGGAGTCGTCGATGATAAGAACGTTAAAGTCCACGAACGTGGCGACTGTATGGGGCAAGGACCCAGTGACGCGAGGTGATAAAGAGGCTTTCCCGACGGTCGACGGAAACACATCACTTTCATTTGTCAACACGTGGACGCCCACTGAGTGGTACGATGACCCTTGGGAGAAAGTGTATTTTGTGGACGGTGCGGCGTCTACGGTCCAGGGCGAAGCACGGGTAAAGTGGAAAATGCTCGCATGAAGTGTGGTCTAGAGACTTCTGGACAGACAACTAGAAGCCCCGTGAATGATTTGAGGTAATTTCATTCCTGCAGGGAGGGAAATGGAAGGGAAGGATTCCGGTGAGGAGTACGGCGAGGGAAGGGCAGGCTTGAAATAACGAAGGATGACTGTGGAGGGTTGAATCGATGTTGTAAAAGGCCGATAGGAGCTTGGGAACGGACGGATGATCGAGTTTTACTCAATGGCGTGAAATCGTAATATAAGCCGTAGTGGAAGGGCGAGTGGCGGCGAGCGGCGAGCCTGAGTGACAGTTGCCTTTTTAGGACCCCCTCAGCCAAGTCTTTCAAGCGGAGCGACGACTTGAGTTGCGCGCCGACAGAAGCTAAGGCAGAAACAAATCCCAGGGCGGTGTTCATCGGTGCGTGACCTCCTCGTCGTCCGCGACGTTGAGCACGGCTGAACTGACGACGGCGACGTCGGATGCGCTGGTAGTCGAAGCGCACGGCCACCCACGTAACACAGGGGCAAACTTCAGTTCACACGAGCACTCCTCTCAGCCTCCACCAACCATCAGGACCCAGGACGGTCGCCGCAGAGCGGTACAACGTTCAGACATCGTTGCGACTGGGAGGAAATAAGCGAGAGAAGGCAAGAAGGCAGGCGTGTGGCCGTTGAGAGCAAGAGACTCGAAAAGAACTGTGACTGCGGGTGGCCAGATACCTGCAAACTTGAATCTCCGTCTGAGCGGCGACGGATCGGACCCTCGGGTGATTTCAGTCGGAGAGTGCACGTCCTCACAACGCGTATGTCTCTTTTCCTCTTCCTCGCGCATACGCGCCGCTCACCCGCTTGTCGCCATGTTTCTACCAAAGTCGTTCTGCACACCCCAATATCGTCCCGGCCTACACGTACACACCCCCGTTGTGTGTTTCCTACCGTCTCCCACAGTGCATACACTCTGCCTATAGCTCATAGTATCATCATCGTAGAAATAACTCACAGGACGTGCTGCTCTACAAGTTAGACCCCACCCGCGTGCTCGTTGCCTACCATGTCAGACAGCCAGGACAAGAACGCAAACCAAGCCTCCGCCGAACACCAGCAACAGCAACAACAGGGCCAACCCATGTACGCCGTCCAACAGCCCGGTCCATATACCGCCGTTGGGGGTTACCCACCTTATTACCCTTATCCCCCACCGCCGCCAACGGATGCGAATGGCCACCCCACCGACCCCAATGGCGCATCTGGTGCCTATATGATGGCCTTTCCGCCTCCACCACCGGGCATGATTTATGCATATCCGACAGCGCAAGGTAAGCAGCTTCCGTCCCGGGAGGACTCCCAGTTGACATGTATACTTTGTCAGGCTACCCCGGCATGCCTTTTGCGCCCGGTATGGCGCTTCCCGCCGCACTTGTTCGGCCTAAGCGCAAGCAGGTTAAGATGGCGGTAAGTTTGTCTAGTTGCACTGTTGCATTTCGTGCGGCTGACACTGCACCAGTGTACGAACTGTGCGTCCGCCTGTAAACGGTGCGACGAGGGTCGTCCGTGTGAACGCTGTTGCAAGTACGGAATCGCAGACACCTGTCAAGACGGAACACGGAAGGAACGCAAGAAAGGAATCAAGCGTGGTCCATATAAGCGAAAGAGCAAGGCCAGTGCCGATTCCGGCTATGAAGGTAAGCTGAGACTCGCCTAATGTTACTTGCCAGTCTGACCGACCTCGAATGAAGGCTTTCCGGCTGAGCAGAATCCTGCTGGTATGAGAACCCTCAATAATAGCCCTTCGACCTTACAGAGAATCTGACCACCACTCACCTTTAACAGAAGGTTTCTACCATCAGCCCTACTTCTATCCGCCCGCAGGATTTGTCACCGTTGGCCCTGACGGACAACCACTGCAGGCGGACCCCTCGGGCGGTCAACAAGGAATGGCACACCCACAATATTACTCACTTCACGCCGCACCTTACCCACCGTATGCCTTCCCACATGCACCCGGAGGGGCATACCCAGTCATGTCGGGGCATATGCTTGCGCAACCTGGGCCCTCGGGCACGGACGCTGACGATGGGGTTTCTGCTGCCGGTCCCCCGCCTCCAATCACTGCATCCATCAGTGAGGCGGACGATGGGACAACCGACGGCGAAGCCCAGACGAGCGGCCGCGGCAGAAAGCGTAAGGCAGCTGCGAATCTTGCCAGTGGATCGGGAGCTGGCGGAAAAGATGATCAGGGTAAGTTGGCGTGGACAACGTCGCACCCATCGAGTCGACATCGGATATCGCGCTGATCACCCCTTTACCCGCTGTTGTTTGCTCGTCGCATTATTTTTGGTGATGCATCAGGGTCATTCAGGAGGTCGGGGAAGAAAGCTGCCGTGTCTAGCGCCGACGATGCGGGCGGGATGGCTGGGATGGCGGGCGCACAAGGCTCGTCGATGTGATAAGGCAACGTCGCTGAGCCTGGCCACTCCCCTTTCTTGGACTTGTGAGCCTGTTGCTCTGTGACTACGTTACGCATTGCCTTACGGATTATATTAATATTCCTTAACCTTCTGTCCTCAAGCGTCGAGACTGATGTGCTCGACGCCCACGCACTATACGGCCTGTCTTCTCTTTCGCGTTCTGGAAATCCAAATCAAGTCGCCTAACCCGAGTATTCATATTCCCCATGGCCTCGATTTTGACCATATGCAGCCTTCCTCCTTACTATCTATTTGCTCCCTTCTCGCTCTTCTCACTCCACTGAACTTCTGTACCTGATAGCATGGGTGTAATCTTCACACCCACTGTCATTACTTATGTTCCAGCTTCTTCCGTCTATTGCCTAGGTGTGGATCTTCCCATTCGGATTTGGCCTCGCAACAGAGATCGGCCTTCTATATGACCATCAAACTTGTCGGCTCGGCGGACAAGGTTGAAGAGAAGTCTGGATCGAGGTCGGGTTTTGTGGTCATATGTCGACAGAACTGCTGCGTATTAAAAAAGGAAAAAAAGATAAAGGTAGACCGTGAAGATGTTCCAACCAAACCCGACCCCGCGCAGCTTGATATTATATAGCGTGTTTTTTTGGCGCTCGTCGGGCGAGCAACATGTGTTGCTTTCCTCTGACCTGGCAACGTCATCACAAAACGCTCTGATTCATTCCCTCCACCCCCTTGTACAAAAATACCGCTCTGTTGTCCCTTCTCGGGTTCATTTCATTTCATCTATTTAATAACCGCTTTCTCGACCTTCCCTTCCCATCCCATCCCTTATTGTGATCCAGATCACCCTTCGGATGGCTCACCCCCCCTTCCCCCCAGCCTCTCAAGCTATATATACGGTTTGCCGCGTTTTGACTACTAAAACTGCTCCCGTCCCAAAGTTTTCTCTCTTCTAGTTCCCCCCTGGTTTGAATTATATATATTCGCCTTGGCGTCCAGACTCCAGAACTCCAGAACTCCAATCTTGCCCCTCCTCTCCCTCCCCCCCTTTTTTTTGTCTATTTATCCCGATTGCCCAACTTCCAGGCACGATTCGGAACTCCCCTCCCCCTTGCCCCTCGCCCCTCTCTCCCACCCTGTATGTGTTATGTGATATGTGTATGATGAAGCGTACGCGGTTGATTGGGTCAGTTTGTTTGTCTTGTTGTACCGGTGTTGACTTCGCACCTTTTTGACCGCTGGCGTTGTGCGGTGTTAACTGTTGATAGGTGTTATACGGAATATACTTGCGTGAAAATTTATTGAAAATTTATTTTGGAGAAGGGGGAGGGATGTATAGCAAGTGTACTATCGTATGTACAAATGTATATATGTAAGGGGAGGGGGTCGAGGTTGCGAAGTTCAAATTTCGCGCCGGTCGGCGGTCGCGGCCGTAGGCACTTTATCGAGTCGATATCTCAGCCGCCGCCGCCGCCGCCTCAGTGTTCATTCATATGTCAAGCTCTGTGGCCGTAATCGACTATATTACTACAGTATACTCCGAGTCGATTCCCATGCGGGAGTGCGTAAGGGCTACCAACTTCTAACTTCTAGCCTTCTGGGAATCTCGTATGAAAATCGAGTCGGCCGCCCGACGTGACCGAGAGGCCTGGCGGTCTGTCAGGTCTGGTGGCGTGAGAATTTGTTTTTCGTATTCCCGGATTTGGGTGGCATTACGTATTCCCGATACCTTTAGGTAGAGGGTTAGCTAGGTCAATAATTCAGGAACAGAACAGAATTGCCGGCGCCCGCGGTAGCCTTTTTTGGATTGTGCCGAACCGCGGCATTCCTTTCTGTATCTTAATTGGTGGATGTCTTGTCATTATGATTACGTTTTTCTGACCAAGTGTCCTCCTTTGAGGTTTGTAGTACTTTGTACACCCGTGCTCTTGTTGATTAGCCCAATACAAATACCGCCTAATATTATTCGTAGGGCACCGTATCTGTATCAGAATGCTGAAGACACCGAAAGTGCCGATCGCCGGACGTTGCGAGCGTTCAAGCCTGCTGCGAGTGGACCTGTCGTAGTCAGCACCCCTGTTCGACTCCTTGGATCGGTTCCCTTCACTGGACTATTGAAGACACGACGTAAGAAGTTACGCAAGCGCCAAAGGGCTGAAGAGTTGTTGGCAGCTACTCGGCGGGTTTACTGCCAGTGGCGATGTCAGAGACAATTATGCTTCCCGCCGAAGCCATCTTAGGCTATAGTGCTCAGCATCGCGAAAGCAGTCCTTGCGCAGAAAATACTGTTAATGATGCGTCCATCCGATCTGGCCCTTCTTTTACAAGTTCTGTTACACTGCTTGGCCCCTCAGTACAGCCTCAGCCAGCTCTTCTCTCTTTGTCGATGCTGTCTGAGCGTTCCATGCGTCAACCTACAAATATCCGAGTCGTGAATACCGTAGCTGATACCTCTGTATTAAAGCCCAGTCTCCAAGAGACTTCTTCCTGGTCACACATTCGGAGCCTGTGTCCATTCAATCACCTAAGCCTCCAGCAGCAGACTTCAGTAAGAACCTCTTTGCACCAGAGTCCAGAGACGTCGTTAGTTTACTCCAGCTGGCTCCGGTCATGGGACTTTTCCCTCTCACACCCAACCGGTATGTACCACAAGCTCCCGAATGCACGCTCATCATGGAGTCTATGCCCAAGAATACTTCAGAGCCCTGACTGCCTATGATGTCATATGGCCTCTGGTTTTTTGTCATACATGAGCATGAGCAGCGTCGAGACGATCGACATGTGGATCTGGTCCTGCTTTGATGAGTGCATGGCCTGTTGGTCTTGTCAAAGAAGGTGATGGACGGCTGCTACTTGCACGCCCCCTCAAAGAGCTGGCGGAGCTGGTTCTCGGCCTGAGTATATGTGCTAACAGTGTCTTACCAGTGTCAGGCAGCCCATGGAGTAACAAGCCTCTAGGTGGTGTCAAATTGAAGCATTGAAAGACCTCGTCTGAAAGAAGTGCCCAATTGACCGTTGCTGAGTGCACTTTAACGATATTGTCTGCTGCGGCGGAGGGAACGACATCCGAATCCGGGCCAGAACTGACATGAACGTTTTTTTGTGATATCTCTTCCACGGCCCGTACTTGTTTGGGGCAAAAGAGTCTTTGCGGATTAATAAATTGACTTTTGATTTACTGTATTGCTATATCCCCCGTATACGGCCGTAAAAAAAACCGTACTGTACCGTAAAGGCATATCTATCAACTCAAATTACGGCCGTAATCATACGGTCCGTATCCGTATGTAGGTCGTATTTTGACGGCCATATCCGTATACGGTGCACAGCCCTAAATATTCTCCACAATGCGGTCACATTGGATCAGTCCTCAAGGTATATCAGCACTACAGTACACTAAAAAAAGGTATCGGGCCCTGCCAGCGCAGCTGGCCCTATCATTATTTCGATTTAGAAAAGAAAAGGAAAGGAAGGAAAGGAAAGGAAAAAAAGGAAGGAAAGGCGGGAAAAGTGAAAAGACGAAAAAGGAAAAAGCGAAAAATACAAAAAAGGGAAAAAGAGGACAGCGGATCCTAACTTTTTTTCGTTCTTCGTTCCGCACCCTTTCTTCCGCTCCGACGTCCACCACCACGTCCACCACCACTCCACCGCACCACCTTCTTAAAAGCAGTACTAGATACGGATAAGATGTCTGCCCTTCGTTCAGTTAGAGCTCTGGCTACGTCGACGAGCCGTGCGCTTGCGCTTGGTTCGCAGCGTGGGTTTGCGTCTGCGTCCGTAATGCCGCGCTCGATGGTGCTGGCGGGTCGCACATGGCAGCTTCAGGCCAAGTGGGCTGCCCCTGCTGCGCTTTCTGGTGTCCGGGCGTTTTCGTACTCGGCGCGCGCGTTGGGTGAGGGTGCTTGTACGTTTTTTCTTTCTTTTCTCTTGTGGGTTTGTTGCGGTTTGCTGACTTGGCTGTGCCTTTTTTTTTCTTTCGGTCGTTGCTGGCGCGGTTGGTTGTGTTGAACAGCGGATGCTACGCTCGCGGCGAAACTTGCGGAGGAGCTGACGTACGAGCGCGAGGCGGCGCAGTCGGGTGCTCCGGACTTTGTCAAGGAGCTCACGAAGCAGGGTGTTTGGACGGTAAGATATACCACGTCCTACATTCATTGTCACTCCCTAACTTTTTCTCCCCTCCTCTTCCCACTTACGCTCAGATCGACGACGTCGCGGGCAACGACGAAGTCACGTTCATCCGGAGCTTCGGGAACGAGCAAATCCGGATGATGTTCTCCATCGCCGACCTCGACGCTGCCCCGGAGACGGAGTACGACGTCGAAGGCGAGAACGCCGAGGGCGAGCCGGCGGAGGAGACTATCACGAGTGTGCCGATACGCGTTGCGATTAGCGTGACGAAGCCCGGGACGCAGGGGGCGTTGAATGTGGACGCGGTGTGCCAGGATGGAGCGTTTTTGGTGGAGAATGTGTCGTTTTACCCGGATGCGAAGACGGGTACGGAGTTGACGGCGGAGGCGGACTGGAAGAGGCGTGGGTTGTACTTGGGCCCTACTGTAAGCATTTTCCCCTTTTTTCTTTATGTGTGTGATGAGACTTATGAGTTCGACTTTTAAAAAAATATAGTTCGAGAACCTCGACCCGGGTGTACAGGATGAGTTTGAGAAATTCTTGGATGAGCGCGGGATCAACGAGAGTCTTGCTCTGTTTATCCCCGACTACGCTGAGTACAAGGAGCAGACGGTTCGGTTTTTTTTTCGTGACTAACACAAGCCGGGGTGCTGACCATTTCCTGTTTTTTTTAGGAGTACGTCCGCTGGCTCGAGGGCGTCAAGAAGTTCATCGAGAACTAGGCTATTCCCTCACGATTAATTCCCTATTAAAAATAATCCTTGCATTCCAATCCGCTATCCACTCATACTACGACTACTACCTACCTACTTACTCTACACGACGCCCATGTAATTCTGACGACTCCCTGCATCCCTGTCCCTATACCTAGGCCTTCTGCTAACGGGCCTCTGGTTAAAATAAAGCAGCACGCTTTTTGCGCACCACTCCTAATTTCGAATGGCGAATGGCGTTTTCTTGTTTGCTTGATGCGTGGTACGTACGTTTCGGTGTGAAGGCGTTCGTCGCTAAAGGTGTGAAGCGAAGATAGACTAACCCTAGTGTGAGGACTACGGCTGGGGGACACGTCGGCGACACGACAATAACACGGAGCACGGACAAGGATAAGGACTGATACTCAGGAGTTGGGAGCAAGGCTTCAGCACAGCAACCGCACGGAGTACTAGTATCCGTCACCGAGAGAACGGCTCGGAAGGTTCGATCACGTAATGTAGGTACATGTACGTGGTATGCACTCGAACGTTCGCCTGCTTGCTACGGCCTGCGCGGTGCACCGCGCCTCTTGCATTCCTGCGTTCTGCACTGGGGTCACGCAATGCGCGGTGCGCAGGCTGAGGCTGAATATGCCGGCCACGTTGGCGTTGGGGCCGAGTCATCAGTCACCCACCCCCTGCACGGATGGTTATAAAAACGTTCTGGTATCCGACACCCTACTCACAGCTGCTGCTCCGTCTCCTTCTCCCGCTCGTCGAGTCAATAGAAGGTATTGCTAGCCATGTCCCTCACTACATTCGCGCTGGTGAACACAACCATGCCTATCCCCATCCCCGTCCCTGTCCCTGCACGCCCGGGCCCGGGCTACGCCGCCCCTGCTTCTGCAGACTCCTCGCCGTGCTCCTCCTACCGTGACTCAGACTCGAACTCCGACCCCGATGCGTGGGCCCCAGCGGGCGTATATGTCCCCGTGCATAGACGCCACCCCTCGGACTCGAGCTCGGCTTCTGTGTACAGCGCGGCGTCCTCAGCGCCGACAGCCGGGTCCGCCCCGCATTCGCCGACTAAACTTGGACACGCGGCTCTACCTTCTGGCGCAGGAGTAGACTCGACGTTGGTGTGCGCGCAGTACGGTAAGCAACTCACTTTTTCCCCCTCCCAATAGAAGAAATAGAGAAACCAAGAGCTGACGCGTTTCTCGACCTCACAGCCCACTCGCACTCTCAAACGCACTCGAGCCCACTCTCGTACTCGCGCAGCACACTCCTCGCCCTCGCCCCCGCCGCGCTATTGTACACCGCGCGTTACCCAGTCGTGACGCCCGCACTCGCCGCCTCGCACCCTGTGTGCTTGCGCGCGCACGGGGACGGGATCGCGCGCGCGCTTGCGCTTGCGCGTGTGCGGTCTCGTCCGGTGTCGGTGTCGTCGAAGGGGACGGACGCGCAGCTGGAGATGCGGAGACGGGGGCGGGGGCAGGACCGGGGGCGGGGCCGGGAGCAGCCGCAGCCGCAGAGGAAAAAAGAGAGCAAGCCTGTGGGGGAGGAACGAAAGCGGTATCCTAGTCCCAGTTCTGGCGTTGGCGCTGGCCGGAATTCCCGCCCTAGTCGTGTTAGCGATGATAACGACAACAGCTCGAATGGATCCTCCGGCTTAGGCAGGTCACCACGAACACGAACACGCGGGTACGGACACGGAACGCGGGGCTGGACGTGGACGTGGACACGATACGCTCGTGGAGGCTTCGCGTCCCTCAGTCGCAGTCGCAGCCGCAGCCGATCGTGGTTGTTTAAGCTTGGGTCGTTGTGTTTGTAGGAGCTGAAACTTGGAAGTGGAAAGGAATAAGTTTAGATTTAGGTCTCAGAGGACTCGACTTCGAGATATTCACACTAGCATTAACATTATCAAAGTACAACTTGGGAACATTCACGATACCAAACCATATACATATATGTATTATAGAAAGGACATCTATCACCACTTGCAATACTATGCCTTTTTCGGGGCTTATACTCTATACGCGCGAACGTTCGTACGGTCTTGCCTTCGACTCGACTCGTGCTGCCTGTTGAGACTTCAACTTCAAGCCTGCGATATAATTTTTAGTTACTGGTGAGTGTGGCGCCGTTTTTTTCTTGTTTGTGAGAGTTCTGCGAGCCCTGTAGCTCTGCAAATATAAAAAAAGCGAAATGGTGAGATGAATTAGAATATGACACATGTACTGTACATACTAAACTATAAATTACCGTCCTGAATTTCTCTTGGAAAGAAACGAGGTTAAACTTTAATCTGAGCCAGTGCTTGTGATTTGCGTGGCCGGTCTCCCGAGTCCCGGTGTACATTTGTGAAACATACAGTAACTGCTGTTGACGAGATTTCAATGACGTTATTCACATACAACAAGCAGCTCGTGACTATATGCCGCGGTTTCGCACAAAGAGTCAGGCCTTATATCTCCTTAAAAGCTATCATGCGCTCCTGATCCCTCCATCAGCTCTTCTGGGCACACCATGCCCACGCCCGGCGTCCTCTTCCTCCTCCGCGCCCTCCCCGCCGTGTCGCTGCCCATCATCGTCGTCTATGCGTCCCTCCACGCGCTCGACGAGGTCCTCGCCGTCTCCCCCCCGCCGTGGGTGCGCCGGACCGCGCTCGTCGCGGCGTTCCCCTTTATGCTCTACCTGAGAATCACGCGCAGCGAGTGGAGAAAGGGGAGAGAAGCTGCCCGGATGGGTGCGGTGCGCATTCCTGGTAATTTTGGCAAGTGGCCCGGGAACGTGGATGTCCTGTTGGATTTGGCAAAGTCGTTCGAGTCTGGGTATCTTGGTAGGTGATCGTTCGTTCAAGTTCTGCTCCTCGAGGTTGTTGTCTGATATTCTTTACGACGATGTGCAGCTGAACCGTTTTGGCCGCTCATGGAAAGTCTGGGGAACGTTATTAGGACCCGAATCCTGTGGGTCGATGGAATCTTCACTACTGAGCCTGACCATATCAAGGTACGCCGATCACGTCTTTGTTTATTTACACAGGCCTCACAAAAAATAAAACGAATTCGCAGCAAATATTAGCCACAGAGTTCAACAACTTTGAAAAAGGTGCATATATCGTATCGAGTCCTCACGCGCGACTCGGCCCTTCCTCCAACTAACAGCGCTCCGCAGGCAGCCGATTCATCAACTCCGCATACTCGGTCCTCGGCGTGGGCGTGTTCAACTCGGACGGCGAGATGTGGAAGTTCCACCGCTCAATGACGCGCCCGTTCTTCAGCCGCGAGCGGATCAGCCACTTCGAGCTCTTCGCCCGACACGCAGACACCGCGCTCGCATGTGCGAAGCAGCGCACGCGCGAGGGCTACGCGCTCGACGTGCAGGACCTCGTCGCGCGCTTCACGCTCGACAGCGCGACGGAGTTCCTCTTCGGGCGCTGTGTGCACTCGCTGCGCACGGAGCTGCCGTACCCGATTGACGCACAGCATATGTACCCGCATGCAATCGCGCCGAGACCCAGGCCGGGGCCCGGGGACCAAGACCAGGGCGTCGCGGAGCAGTTCGTGGGCGCGTTTGCGCTGGCGCAGAAGGTCGTGTCGGAGCGCGCGCAGAAGGCGTTGGCGTGGCCGCTGTGGGAGGTGTGGCGCGACAAGACGCGTGCGCCTATGCGGGTTGTCCGTGCGTATGTGGATCCGATCCTCGAAGAGGCGATACGGAAGAATCGCGAGAAGAAGGCGGGGTCGGGGTCGGGGTCGGGGTTGGTGTCTCCTACGGTCAATGATAAGGCCGATGTCGCGGAGGACGAGACGTTGCTTGACCATCTTGTCAAACTAACAGACGGTGTGTGGTCCGAGCCTCTCGACAGTTTCACCGGTGTCCAGTCCATTGACGATTCCGTCACGCAGACCCTGTTATTCTGAAGGACGAAATATTAAACATCATGATTGCTGCCCGCGATACGGTATTTATTTTTCGCCCCTTTCGCGGGACGCGGTTCTGTCCTGGTCGCGGTTGACTAACAAGGCGGTATTTGCATTTTACAGACCGCCGCGACGCTGACGTTCGCGACGTACATGCTCTCCCTCTACCTCCCAGTCATGCTCCGTCTCCGGACGGAGATCCTGGAGAAGGTGGGTCCGACTCGAAAACCGCATTACGACGATATCCGCGAGATGAAGTATCTGCGCGCGGTGATTAACGGTGAGTCACGCTGGGTGATACTGGTACTACAAGTCCGAGTCGCAGAGCAGGAGCTGACCGAGCGCGGGAGCTTAGAGACGCTTCGCTTATATCCGCCTGTGTGAGTGGTCTGTAGACCCCGCTCCATACCGTACCGTACGTTGATCTCTCAAGTCCCATCGGGCTTTTTCTAGTCCGTTCAACATCCGCGAGTCTATCAACGCGACGACGTTCTCGAACGCAAATCCGGGGGGGAAACCTTGGTACGTGCCTCCCCGTACCGGGTACGTCACTTTTTTTTTCTCGTTGTACTCAGGCTGTATGTATGGGAAAATGAACGTTTCGACGTCGGGCGTATCGTATAGCGTGTCGTACTCGGTGTTCATGATGCACCGGCGGACGGATCTGTGGGGTCCAGATGGTCAGCAGCCAACATTCTTTTTTTATACTAGAACTGGACACACTCACACTCACACCTGGATAAATGACGCTGACCTAACGAACGAAAAATCGAAAATCGAAAAATCCACACTAGCGCACGAGTTCGACCCGGACAGGTTCCTCGACGAGCGGCTGCACAAGTACCTTACGCCGAACCCGTTCATATTCCTGCCTTTCAACGCCGGCCCGCGGATTTGTCTCGGCCAGCAGGTGCGTGCCGGTTTCCGGCTTCCGTTCTCCGTTCTCCGTTTCCAGGCTCCAGGCTCCCTGCTCCAGCGCGATTATTGAATAACTGTTTTTTCTTTTTTCTTCTTTTTTTTAAATCTCACCTTGCTGGGAGGGTGCTGCAGTTCGCGTACAACGAGACGTCGTTCATGCTCGTGCGCCTCTTACAGGCGTTCGACAAGTTCGAGCTCGACGCGTCTGCGCAGCCGGCGGACTCGCGCGCCCCGCCTGAGTGGAAGAACGTACCCGGTCGTCAGTCCGCGGAGCGCATCTTCCCGAAGACGCATTTGACGATGTATGCATTCGTAAGTGCTGTCATTTTTTCTCCCCTTCCCCCTCCCCTCTCGTCTTATGTTTTTTTCTTATTTTTGTTTATTTTATTTAGAAAGGGCTGTGGGTGCGCATGCACGAGGCGGCAAACGAGCAGGATTGAATCCCGGCGCCGTTGATTCTTTTTGTTTTTGTTTTTGTTGTTGTTGTTGTTGTTGTTGATCTGAGCCGAGATTTATAAAGTGGAAAGGACGCTAGCATTGAAGTAACTTTGTATGTACAAGAAAAATGTACGTTAGTTAGAGTTTCCAGTGCATGTACAACCGATGATGATGATGGATATGGTGAATTCCATTTTTATAGCTGCTTTGTAGCTGCTACGTTACTTCAAGTTTTGTGAGAGGAAGAAAAAAAGTGACCGAGATGAGAGAGGTTGTACGCCATCCAATCTAATATAATGTCGATATCCACACAGCACGTTATAAGCACCCCCCTCCCTCCTTGACTCTGCTGGCTGCTCAGGCTGCGCCGCTGCGGCGGCCAGCCACAAAGGGGGTGACGTCATCAGCTACATCGTTTACATATGCTTACGTTAGCCTAGATGACAACAAGTCGACATTGATCATTGCACAACTTTCGCAAAAACGTCTCGGAGCAAAACGAGCATGGAAGCACTATTACAATTGTTATTGTTATTGATTTTTTTGAAGGTCGTCACGGTGACGCCCATGACTACTGGGCAACTGACTGCCAGTGATATCTGGCTTTATGTTTGTTGAGCCAGGTGTCCCAGGTCGCAAGCGCAATCGCAGTTAACAACGCCCAGCTGTAAAGGGAGCGTGAAAGCTTTCCAAGCGGAACACCCTGAGCTTGATTTTTGATTCTTGATCAAGTTACCGTCTTCCGTCTTCGACACACAACCGATTTTCAATACTCTCCGGGGTAACGCAGAAGCGTTTAGCTTTGTGGATATATTGGTACGGGGCTCAGGTTCTGCGGCGCATATCAGGGTGGAACGCCGGTAATCACGACACAGCCTGAGATTGCTCCGTGTGCGTCTCAGGCTGCGTCCAACTGCTTGTACGTCTTCCCGTACTTGATGTAGTATTAAAAACAAATCACCGATTGATATTATTGCGCTCTACTGTATCTAATCAGTTGAGTTGGCTTAACGCGCTTCATCCTCTCTTCACGATTCACAAGTACACGTAAGTAGTAACAATTAAAAAAATTACGCTAACTGCTTGAGCTAACTATTCAAGTTGCGTAATGGCACTCTGGCGCATGTGATATCCACCGTGACCTTCCTCGGCGATTGAAGTTCAAACTAAGAGAGATACATGTAACCCAGGCTGAGGTCCTATGTCAAAACGTGCCTTGTCTACTTTCAAGTTTTTTGATGCTGTATAGTACTACGAATGGAAATGAGAGAGAAAAAAATGAAGTCGAGTCTCCTGCGTTATGTCAATATCGGGAGGTCTGCGTACATGTGTTATTGGGACGGAAGACACAACGATCGAGCTGAATCACGAGCGAGACTGGTTACAGGTAGCTCAATTATTTTCAGTTCCTAAAAAACGAGCCCCCGCGGTATCTTCTGCGGTACCTCCCTATTGAACCACGCCGAAACGCGGGGGACTCTCGCAGGGAACAATCTCGAATACAGTTGCCTCCCCCGAACTGTAACTTTGTGATTTGCTGCGGCCTTTATTCCGCATTCTGAGTGAAGTGTACCCACTTATCCATCAACTGTATTATTTTGGGGATATAGGAGTATGCCAGATCCAGAAGACAGAAGACAATCATTAGAAGATCACGAATAGCAGACAACTCTACAAGTTCAATAAGGATATAGTAGGAAGTGGCCATATCCGAATTTGCTCCCCGTGGCCTGGAGTCTGGACTTGTCTTTTGTTGGGATTAATACTAGTATGGATTTGGTAATCTTGACTTTATAACAAAATGATTCCATAACAATGTTTACGTACACGTGCTGTCGATTCCCACTTTGGGGTCCGAGTACCGCGACACTAATTTACGAATTGCGGTATCCCCTGCCTCGTCTGGCGTGTACGCACGCACTCACCGCACATTTTTGGCATCCATATCAAACATCAGACATGTCGCGCGGCGGACGAGGCGGCGGACGCGGTCGAGGAGGATTCGGTGGTGCGAGCGCACTCCCGCCGATGGGCCTCACGTTCGCGGATATACAGAATATGTCGCGCGAGGCGGGCGAGCTGTACCCGGTGAGTGTGCTGCTTTGCTCTTCTGATCTAAGGGACGGGCGTGAGGGTGTTCCGGGCGCAGCTCTTGAGCGGTTCTGAATTGGATGCAAGAGAGGAGGGCGTGGTTTGTTTTTGTTTTGTTTTTTGAGCGGATGAGAAACTCGGGGATTATAATTCATCGAGCTATGTTCACTGACTGTTGACGATAAGTAGCCAATGGACCCGCTTCCTGTGCTGACGGCAGCGACGGAGGAGGAGCGCGAGATATGTGCGCTGCAGAATGGATTCGCGGCACGTCTGCGCGCGTCGAGGTATTACCTTGTAGACGGTGCTAAATCTGGAGGTGAGAAGGTCTACTTATTTTTTTTAAATCCCGTTTTTTCTTCTTTTTTTCTTCTGGACTTTTCTTGGATCCTGAATGCGCTCGCGAAGCTTGTACCTATACTTTTGTTTTATTTAAGTTCTGAACAATTTAAATTTCCCTTGATACTTTATTATTGTTATTATTACACCGCGCAGCCATCAGCTAACGGGAAAACTCCAAACTAGAACTCCAGCGCTACTCGGACAAGTACCGCCCCTCACCTGCGGCGCAGCCAACGCTGAAGCGCAAAGACCTACACGCGCCGTTCTTCCCGCCCGAGATTTTCGAAGATTACTTCAACCCTAAACGGAGAAAACGAGGTGAGCAGGGCGTGTCCCGTTTCATTCATCCTCTATTCTCTTCACCCCATATTCTCTGCGTGCAGAATCTATCCTTCTTACTGACACTACCCGATTGTCGAACGTACAGAAAAACGCGGGGTGAAGAAGAAGGTGAAGCTGGATGGGCTAGCGGAGGGGGGGGACGACCAGGTTCCGTATTACACGCGAAAGAGCGTTGAAAGCATTCTGACGCGCGAGAATATGATGTAGGAGGGATCGTCGGACAAGGCTTCTGATGCAGGCTCGCAAGGAGCAGGTGGCTCAGGCGCGTCGGATTACGACGTCGACGAGGAGTACGACAACGATTACGCGGAGAACTACTTCGATAATGGCGAGGGTGACGATATGGACGACCTCGGCGACGGAGGAGGCGGGAATGGGGAAGGTGGTGGTAAGCGGCTAGCATTTATTCATTTTCCTCTCGTTATTGTTGACTTGCTGGTTTTCTTAGGCGACTACGACTAACCGAGAGGCATCGTGCTATCCTCGCCGTGTCTGTCTTTTCGTTCCTTTCCGCCGTTTGATTGGGCTATTCTCCGAGTTGAGAGTTTGGGAAGGCGGGACCGCTTTAGTGTTTGTGAGATTTGATCTTCAGGATAGCCTGCTCACCACCATACTCACAAACAACGGAACGCAGTCTCCGGTAGTCTCACAAAAAAAAGTGTGTAACAAAAACGTGTAATAATAGTAAGTTTGCGAGATTTGTGCCGAGTGGGGCGCTTCAACCAACATCCCTCCCTTCCGGATAGATCTTAGATTGATAACGCCGCCGTGCCTTTCAAACGCCGGTTCCGCGTTGCGGGCTTGCCTGGCCTGGGTTGGCTGGGGAACTTGGAGCGGTGACTGTGAGAGACGACGTCGCGTTTACGCGACCGCACGATAACAATGCGCACACTTATCGCAATGAAACATGCGTCAAGCTCCTTACCTCGGTTTTCTCCCTGACCATCAACCGTGAAAATATACCCGATGCACAAGAGAGAGGGGGGGGGAAGCGACAGCTGTGGCAGCACCAGAAGTTGGTACTTACGTCGACTACCGGGAGCGTCTCTCAAACCCGAGGGCCGGTGCACCCGAGAGTCATAGAAATAAAAGAGTCAAAATTCGCTCTTGATTTTTGCGTCGCACTTTTCCGGACCGTATGGAAGTTCTTCTAAAGGCGTTTTACGCTCACCAACGGGCCCGAAGAACGTATGCCAGCGAGAGTGCGAGGCTTCTGCTGGTCGGGTCAAGGCTGATGGTGCAGGGACGAGTCCACTGTATTACAGTGTTGCTTCCTTCCTAGCATTCGAAACGATGGTATCATACACCGCGGAGGTGATTACCAGTCCCTTTTTTTGCCTTGAAGGGAATGGGTAACCGTTTTTTCGACACTCGTACACTGCATGCGGTTAATCTTTTTGGAAGCACAAGCGCCGTGTCTCGCCGTGTTGGAGATCCTCCTGGCCGTCTTCGCAGGGTGATCGATTTTGCGACGGTATTCTTAGTCAAGAGACTCTGCCGCGGTAATTTCACAAAGGAACGCCCCCCCCCCCTTTCCTTCCCGAGTGGAGGCGCCTACAGCCGGGTAGGACGGCGAAGACCAGCACATTGAAGACGGCAACGCGGCAACGTGCAGTACACGTTGGCCGTTGGCCGTTGAAATCACCTACTGGCCAAACGACGTCAAATGCTCCCGCAGATCCGAGTCCGAGTCGCTGCATACATCCTTCCGGACCTCCATCCACGGGCACTTTCTGCTTTATGTCATCGTGCACCGATTGTGCGTGTGTGTGCTGAGATAGGATACGCTGTTTACGAGGAGCCCGAACTCTAACTCGGAACTCTCACAGACGTCGGACCTCCCTCGCTTCCGAGTCCGAACCTGAATCAGCTGAACACCGCCGGGCTTTATATGCGGGGAGCGCGGGAGACGCACACAGTATGGCAGGCAGCCTCGAACGTGTGAACGGAGAGCCCGGGACGCGTTTTCCTTTCAGCCCCTTTTAAATCCTTCCCGTAGTTCGGGTGCAGGCAGCAGGCAAATACCAGCTATCCGGTTTCGACCGCCAGACGCAGTGAGGTTTTTCCAGAGCGCATCGTATGACTATAGAGTTCAGACAAAGCTGATTGGTCGTGCTCGGGGGCGTCCCTACGCGACTATGTGGGGGGTTCTCCAGACGGCTTTGATTTATCGTTGTTCCAGCGTAATTTTGTACGGTAAGAGACTCTGACGGGTTTCAGAAGCAATTTGAAGGACCTAATGCGAGTTGATAACCTGTTGACGATGACTTTTCTTTCCTTTTCAAACGCGTCCCTTCTGCAATGTTCTCTTGACTGAATGGTACTAACATCGCGCGCACAAACCAAGGTCGACAGGGGGTCATTTCATTGAAGAGTGTGGGAAGAGATACTATCATACATGCACATTAGACTGCTAAACAATTGAGCTCAGTAAAAAGTCGTCACAGATACAAGGGTCAGAGCCGTCATTCATATTGTCATTAAGCCAGTGTTTCAAGGCCGCCCGACACCGACGTGCGCGATTCGGAGGCCTTTTCACTCGTCTCATGGATCGTTTCCGGGGCTAGTGAGGTACCTTGCTGCGCAAGCAACGCTGCTGGGTCGAGGCCGTCGAAAATTGCTGCGGTTTCCTCGAGTGTGCGGCCCTTCGTCTCGATAATGTAGACGTAACAGAACAGTGTCTCGACAACAAGCCAACAGGCATAAACGATCTGTTAGGCCGGTGGAGAAGGGTGGATGAATTAGAAGAGTTTAGTGGGTTGGACTCGTGAATGTCAACATACGTAATAGCGCCATGATAGAGCAGCGAGTGCAACCGGGTTAACGTATTGGTTAAAGATGAGCGCAAGCGAAACAACAAAGTTGAAGATGTTGAACCCTTTTGCACGGAGCGCATATGGCAGGATTTCGACCGTGTATGAGACGATAAGCGGCGTAAAGGCGATGCTATATCACAGCAACTTCCATCAGTGATACCACGCCTCGATCAAAGAAGCTGGAGCTTACTCGTAGGCCATATAAAACAAGAATATGAACACAATTGTTCCATGCGCGGCCCCTAGACTATTATCCGACAGTTTGAAGCATATCGTCTGACCAGTCCAGAAGACGATCATTCCGCAGCACGATGTCAAGAATAGCAATCTTCTTCCCACTCGTTCGACGAGGAACGATGCCGTCACTGCGACGAACAAATTCCAAATCTGTAAGATCCCGTTGATGAGAAGCTGCGTGGTCGGATCCGCGATGCCGATTGCGTCGAAAACCCTGTTGAGGTAGTACGACACAAGCCCATTTCCGGACCATTGCGAGAAGAAGGCGATGGCGACAATAATGCGGACGCGCTTGCGATTGCCTGGGGTGGTGAGGAAGGACTTCCAGCCGACGTTGGCTGCTACAGTTCGGTCGAAATCGATAGCAGCTTGGATCTCATTGAATTCGTACTGTACGAGCGGGTCCTCTCTGTGCCCAAATCGTTATTTAAGATGCAGTTAAGAGATAATAGACCAAAGACGCACTCGTTCCCATCAGCATGGTAATACGCTAGTGTTTGTAGAGCCTGCTTCTCACGACCATTGCTTACTAACCACCTGGGTGATTCAGGTGCAAACCAAACCAGGCATACTTGAAGGATCGAAGGAAGACCTTGAAGCAAAGAAGGTAGCCGCCAGGCCCACGAGCTAGCGTGAATCAAATATCAGGATGAATAATGAGTGAAGGAAAAACAATTTGCTTGCCTAGGTATTTTGAAACTTCCAAAAGTAGTCCAGGCGGCGCTTAGATGATTAATCATTAAGCAAACTCTGCCCCAGCTGGAATACAAGAAGATGTATACGCACACAATTGAGCCAGAATACCACAGAGAATTGTATAAAGACGTCAGCGGGGCGCGATGTGGCGGATAGGCTATTTCGGATACAAGCATCGGCGCAGAATTTGCAGCGAATGAAAGCCCAAAGCCGATCAAAAACCTACAAGTATTAATAAAGTAAGGGGGTGCACAAAAAAACACATTTTGTTTCGATTACCTGGAGCCAATGAACATGCGAACATTCTGGGAGGCCGTCTGCAAGGCCGTCCCGGCGCACATGATAGCAGCGCCGAGAAACACTGTTCGCCGACGACCAAACCCATCTGACGCGTACGGTGCGAATGGGTAGGCGGCAAGAGAACCGATATTCTAATGGGACTTGAACGTCAGTAACAATCCGATAACAGTTCATTTCTACTCGCCTGGATAGCATTGAGTAGACCAAGCATACTCGGTGTCGGGTGATTAAACGCATTTTCCCACTGGGTTAGGGACTGAAGCCCATTCATCATGCTTCCGTCATATCCATTCGTCGACGACGTGATGAGGCTAGAACAAGTAGATCAACAATTAGAGGAGATCTTCAGGGCTACCAGATGAAAAAGGAAGGGTGGTCTTGTATTCGTAGAGGGACAACGCACAACAGGACGATCCATGCGTTCAAGGTGATTATTCTGCATTAGAAGAAGGGGACAAAATTAACTTCAAAGAGCCTGAACCTCGGGAGAAAGAAGGAGTCGTGCGTACCGTCGGTTGTTATACCACTTTCTGTCGGGGTCGAGGAGGTGAGCATACCCAGCCCTTGCATCGTCCACAGCTATAGCACCGGTACCCATAGTTGCAGAAAACGATAAACTGTTCGAACAAGGGAGGCGTGAAGGTCCGCGCAGATACGGTGCCCCTGCCTTATAACCTCTGCAGCTATTCCATTGAGTGCCCTGACGCACACACCCGCATTTATTTATACTTCCATTCTTTCCATGTCGCGCCGCACTTGCGAGGAGGAGATCTCCCGACGTTCCTCCTCCGGAACTTTTTTCTGCTTCAATCAATACATTCTCTGACCTTAGCAAGCACGAAGGATGTGTGGTTGAGCCGGAAGCTCAGTCATCTGACAACCAATGATAGAAGAAAATCGGGTCGAGCTATGAATGAGCCAGATCCGGTGCGGGCGCGGGAGGTCGAAGAAAAGTTCTCAGCTATACTTTGGGCTATAGAGAGGCTCTTATGACGCGGGCTTTTCATTGACCTTGTTGTAGAATAAGATCTGCCTTCCCTGGTGACGAACGGGAAGTATATTGAACGCCTAATCGGCTTCCTGAAGACATCTAGATATGAAGAATACCGCTGCCGACCAAAGGGGGATCTCGACTATCGAGGTTTGCCGCTCCACAAGTCCAGATTAGGTGAGTGGGAAAGCCGAGCTAGAAGCACCAGTCACACGAGAAAACAAGATGAGCACAGGTTACAACTATAATTCCGTTCCCATGCAGCACGAAGAATGTTCAGTTTCAGGCAGTCGGAAAAGGCAAAAATAGGGGAAACTCTCCACTCACAACATTAGCCACCATCAGAATGAAGTGCAAGCGTCTTCCGCGATTCCCATCATTATTGGTACAAAGGCACGCACGGTCGACCGAGGGAACCTCGGGACATTGTTCGTAAGGAATTATCATTGCAGACTGGCCGACATGTACTAATAATTAGGTTTAATAAGTTCGCATAGTTCGCTAGACAGGCCATTAATAGAGACTTTTAGTATTAGAAGACATCGGAAAGATACCTCTAATTTTCAGTAGGTCTCCATTAATGCGAATTTTGCAGCATCGACACCCTGGGAAAACCCATGCTCTAAAAAATAAGATAAGATAGGGATGGGAAAGACAATAAGCGGAAAGCGAGTACCGTATTCCCATATATTATTGCTGCGCCCTTTTTCCCTACTATGATTATGAGCTCTCTTTTTTGCCCACTGTCCTTTGAAGCCTATCTCTGGGATAGAACGACCCAGATCGAAAGAAAAGAATGCATACGCGTCCTCCCACCCCTCGATGAAGCCGACCTCGAAGCGCCAGTGCTCGTAGTGACCTTTATGCTGGCCCCAATAGGCGGAATGTTCACGAAGCGCCTTATCCTTCGCGGCTCCTTTTCTCGCAGGATCATATAAAACGGATTTTCCAGAAATCCTTCGAATCCCATGCCACTTTGGCATGATTTCCGCGACCACAGTATCGCGCAGACTCCAACCCGCATCCCACCCGTCTTTCTTGTACGTCCAGAAGAACCACCCGGCGCAATGACGCTCGAAAATCTCGAGCTCCGCCCGTGCAAATACGCGTCTTTGACGATCCTGCTCACCGGCCTCGCCCGAACGCATGGATGCCGGATTGAGCGCCGCGCTGAACTCGGCGATGACAAGACTTCCGCGACACTCACCTGCGCGAGCCGCGAGCTCGCCGGCCTTATGCGCCCGAAGCACCCCAGCATGCTCGTCTCCCGAAAGCTTGTGGTCAGCATCCATGAAACAGCGGTATAGGTGGTGGTCGACTACGACGAAGTCGGACTCGGCACGCCGACCGGCAAGTGATACGTACTTGTACGTGTCCCATGCATCGTGGATATATAGCGGCAGGTAGGGGTTGATTCCACGAAGCTTGTCGAGCGTGGCAGTATACCAATCTGCGAGCGCGTGGTGACCCTTTGGTTCATTAAGCAGCTGCAGGCCAACGATGTTCTCCTTGGCCCGCAACTCCCCGGCGAGAACACAAAGGACATGTTGAGTACGCGCCATGTTCTCGCGTTCGAAAAAGCGGACAGGTCCCGTCTGCCCGCTGTGAGCGTCGGCATTCTGTTTCCCTGGAGCTGCATGCAAATCTTGGGAAGAGTTAGATAAGGTTACGTTGCTAACAGATTGCTAACAGACCTATCAAAACACCAATGCCATAATTCGCAGCAGTATCGATAGCGCGTATTATGCGAGACCATGCTCCAGAGAACACCTGCCCAGAATCCGCGAAATCCGTTCCGCTCAAAACCGAATTGTCGGCACCGCAGACATGATAAAACCCGATCTGGGTACGATAAGTTGACAATTTATGAACAGTTAAAACTCCCACTCACTGGGATGCGAACGGTATTGATGCCGTGTTCTGACAGCCACTGCCAGTCTTCTTCTGAAATCCAGCTGTCCCAATGTTTCTCGAGGATCTCCTTTGCATTTTGGCCCTTTGCCACATCGTAATCACTTTGAGCGGGCTGCTGAGCAAAGCGAAAGGGCGCGTCGCTAATCCAGCGTTCGAGGGTGAACCACGATCCTTCAAGCACGGTCTCAGCACAAGGAACATGAGAAATGTACGATGGTTCCGCTCACCCAAGTTCACTCCCCGTTGCCTTCGGAATGTGTACACATCCCTAATGCTTATTGGGCCATCTTCGTTCTCAAATATGACCTTGCCACCGCCGTGTCCCGACGACGGGTCGTCGTGTTTGTTCAGAAGCTTTGATAGCGTTTGCTGAGCTTTGTTCGTGAATCTATCCATGTGAAAGTGAAAGGATATAGCGATTAAGATAACAGGGAGAACGTAAACATCTGGAAGGGTCTTTATGTATCAGACGAGCCTCAAGCTGTGACGTCAACCACATATTGGTTGCACCAGTATATCGAAGCAATACTAACTCAACTTCGAACACCCCTAATTTGTCAAGAAACTAAAGCGAGCTCCAGCGGCGATCAATCTCCTTCAGGCAACTATTATGTTCTCCGCTTCAACGCATTATTTTATTCCGAGTCGTACATTGGTCTGAGCGCTGCAGTGAGCTATCTATATAGCGTTTTCACAATTTCATTTGACTTGTACCTTCCATTACCTAGCATATATTTAGGTACTTCTTTCCATATGTATACGCTAAATACACCGAGCGCCGAGCATATGTTTAGTTCAACTCTATAGAGTTAAATGAGCAGTCATGCGGTACCAAGTATGAACCCTACATCGCCGGCGCCATTGTATCTATTTTCTGGTTGTCCTGAAACCCGATGCTCGATATATAGGGGTCCTATGACGAATGTCAGCCTTCACTCATGTTGATGATCAAATTATAAAACATGGACATGCCACAGCCTATAATATTAGTCCCAGGTGCAGAGGTTCCCAACGTCGCGAAATCACCGGCTTCATGGGATGCACGCTGGAAATTTGACGAGCGTATTTCCCAGAGCATAGAGCTTCAATTCACACAATACATACGCAAGTCACTCACGTATATTATTTCAATAATTCCACTTGAGGCACGGCAGTCCAAAATACGAACTCAGAGAGAACCCGGCTGTAGATTGTCCTGTCTTTAGGAAATCATTTCCCTACCCACGTCGTATCCGAGTTGGTCTTAATCGTCAAAATAGTACATATATAACGAGTCCCCGAGCTTTGTCGATTGAATAGTCATTTGAGGCGGAACCTGAGTACAGGGGAAATCAGCGGGACTCGTATATGTATCAGGGTCTAAAATTGGCATATATCCAACGCAAACATGCGGCTTTTTGTCTGTAGTATTATTCACGCTTTTTGCAGTGCGAAATCATGAAAGTTTCAGCAAGTCACTGAGGACCCCCATCGCGGTAACAGCGGCACCCGCTCCAGCCCCCTGAACAATCAGCGGACGTGCCCCGTAACGCTTCGTGTGGAACATAATAATATTGTCCGATCCGCCCAAAGAGGTTGCGAACGCGTGCGTGTTCTCGTACCTTTATTCGAAGAAAGATCAAAGATGAGTTAATCATGGCGAAAAAAGACACCATTTCACTTACTCTTCTAAAGATGCCTTGATAATGCGCTTCTCGACATCGACAACGCCTACGTATCGGAGCACCTTTCCCTTCTCCTGTGCCTTCGCACGAAGCACGTCAAACTCTGCGTCGAATTCTGGCAGACGCGCCATGAACTCGTCGCCTGTTGCGAGGCCAGAAAGTGCATCCGGGACAAGACTACGAGTCTGTACAGACGGATAACCTTCGGGCAAGGCACTACGTAGTGCAGGGATTGTTCGCGAGAGAATGGTGAGTTTACGCGCGACATCTGCACCATTAAGGTCATCCGCGGGGTGTGGTTCCTTGACGTAAAACGCAATCAGATTGGCATTCGGATGAGCAGAACTAAAATTGTCTGTTACACACAGTGTAGCCATTGTCGCGGGCAATTTTTACAACGGAGGAGAACGATGGGCCGCCAGCGGCTGATGTAGAAAAGTTGTTGAAGATGTAGCTCATGGTTCCGGAAAATACGCCTTCAATTTTGGTTACCTAGAAATACAAAACAGTGTTCATATGAAAGCACTCGCGGAAAAGAATAGATTTGGTCGGATGTGGAGACGGCGATTGAGCATTCTGCATGCCAAGCTAGACGACGAATCTGGCTGGCTGGCTGGGCACAATATCAACCAAGGAGGTATTCTCCACTGGATTTCCAGCTTCCGTACCGCACCCAACTCATGTGAATAGCAACGCTGCACTCACTATATCGCCAGTCGCTACTAAATCTTTCAGAGTTGAGATTATCGGCAAACCCGCCCCGACCGTTGACTCGTTAAGGTAACGAGCTCCGCTATTTTCACTAGCCTTAACAATCTCCTCGAATAATGTCTGGTCGGCGGAGAACGCCTTTTTGTTCGGCGTGACCACGTTCACGCCTGCCGCGAGGAAATGCGGATACATTTTCGCGACATTGTCCGCAGAGGTGTTATCGACTAGTACAACCTTATTTCCTGCTTTGACTAGCTCATGCAGCTCTACAGAAAGCGCGGAAAGAATCGTCGGCGTAGCTGACTGCTGGAAGATCGACCGCCAATCGTCCAGCGTAACGGAAAGTCCGTCGGCCGCGAGAAGGGTAGCTTTAGAGCTCGAGAGTGACACGATCTTGAAATTTCCCTTAGGCAGCGAGAGAATTTGGTTAACGAGCTCCGCGCCGACTAGGCCTATGCCAACGACGGCAACGAAGATGGGTTTAGCTTGTGGAGACATGGTGGTTCGGAACAAGGAGGTTCAGTATCTGGCTCTATGCATGCTCCCATATCGGGACAGCAAGATAAGATAATCACAATAACTTTTTTCCTTGCACTGTCTCTCTGAGTTCCTCCTGTCCTCGAGCATCTAAAGTCGAAACTCAGAGGACTGACAAAATTCACGTTCCGCGGAAGTTAAGAGGGATAAACAGCACTACATTCCAGTATTCTCCAAATTCGAGCAACGTGGTTTATCGTCCGATTAGCCGCTCACAAAAACGAACATGTTCAAGTTCGTTCCTCTTACGACACCCGTCAGCGGTCTTATTCTACAGGGAAATAATCCTGTCTTGGAAGGAGCTTAGGCTTATTCGCAGTTCGCGACGTAGTTGAGAAGACATGAAATATAATTTCAATGGCGAGTAGAGCGGAATCGGTGGCGCGTTTGTATGTGCATGTGTACGTGTTTTGTGCGCGTCAAGTTTATGCGTGATGCCACTGAAGGCGATTCGTTCCACCCAGCAAATACCTTCCATTCGTCCATCTTTTGTGCCATAATCAAACGTACCATATTCCTCATAATACCTTCCTTTCTGAAGATTAATCATGTTTTCTACACACCTTCCCTTATTTTCCCTCCTCGTCTGCATCTCCCCGTTCGTTGGCGTCTCTGCTTGTGAGGGAGAGTGCATTGTAGCGATCACAAAGGCCTTCCTCGGCAACTATTCTTCCCCGATACACGACGTCTTTAGAGAACTGGTGCGTACTGTCAACAGCAGATACGAGTATCGCGGACTCATGATACGTCAGGGCGAACAAGTTTCAACACAACTTTTGCCACCCTCCCAACGTCCAGACGATCCCATAACACTAATGCAACCCATCCTCACGGCGTACCAGGATGCGTCATATGACTCTTTGGAGACCGCCATTTTCCCATCCTACTTCCACGGTAAATGTCAGCGTTTCTCAAAAGATGGACAAGACCCTCCTGGGTGTCCGGACCCGGACTGTCCCGTCGTCTGTGGCACCCCAGGCAGTCTCGTGCACTTCTACCCAACACTTCGTTATATTGCTTTCAACGATACGCGAGACATGTTGGACACACTTGTGAAACCTGGACAAAAGGCGTATGAAGCAGTGGCTAACTTAGTTGGCGACGCGCAGAAGCAGAAGCGAAACCCGGCCATACATGAAAGGGATCACATCAATACCGAGACGGCTGATAATCTTCTTGACGACAGAAGCCAGCCGCATGGACATGTCTACGGTAGAAGCGCTCCCGCTCACTCGCATCATTTTAGTTCTGTCTCTGGACGACGCATTGTTCCCCAACCGCACGTGCAACGGGCCTTTACCTCAAATTTGGAATCAATACTCGCGCTAGTAGGCTCCGAACTTGAGAAAGCTTGTGGCGGAGACGCAAACGACAGCGGAAGTGGCCTACCCAAATGCAGTTGGGAAGCCGATATGAAAAAATATATACTCTCGTTCAATTAACCCTTTCTGTGGCGCTCTGTATCCAAGCCTTGGTTTCTATGTGGCTCGTATGCGCGTCTTCCTTCGGAACAAAAACAATCACTAGAACTAGGTTTAAGCCTCGCAGCTATACGAATTCTGTGATTGTACAGGATTCCCCCCTCCCCCCCCCCCTTATAACGCTACTAGTACTGGAACTTTCGTTAATATGCTTATAATGTCAACAATGATTACCGGGATCCAGGGCGCACCGCCTTTCGTTATCCGAATACCGAAGCAGGTGAGGGGAGTACAGATGTAAAGACTACAGGTCACTGCGGATGAGATCGGAACCTGACAGACTCACTGTACGCAAATGACTATCCATATGCGCCTACTTGTGATTTAACGGATTTTTACCTACTACAAGAAAAAAGTGGACTGAAGCGACCCCTTTTTTGAGATCGTGCGGACACCCAAATCTGCCCGCCATGGACCCGGAGCCGAAATGTTCATAAGGTTCAAGTCACGTGTTTTTGTCGATCTCCCGCGCCGATCTCTTGCTAAGCTGCCAGCCTCAAATCTCCGCCAGCCTAATGGCATGTCAGCCTCTCTACTACCGTTCCCTATAACCCCTTCGCTTTCATCCCTTTTTCAGACTACAAATCTGGACATTCTGCTCCAACCATGAACTCGAAAAAAACGATGAAACTCACTAGGGTTGCAATTATTGGCGCAGTGAGTAACTCCGTGTTTGCTATTCGATTCATAGGCAAAGCAAGAGATTGAAACATACTTTACACGAAGGGCTCCGCCGGAATGGCGGCAGCATTTGCGCTGACGAATCATCTGGACAAGTTTCATGTCACCATCTTCGATAAACAGGACGTCTGTGGCGGGATGGCAACCTCATCTCCGTGAATATCGACGAATTTTTTTATCTCGTATTGGAATTAATGAAATATAATTTAGGATAGACGCCAAGAAGTTTGGCGCAAGTTATATCAATGATGGGGTAAGTACGGTACCTCATACCAGCTTAAGATACGAACAGCTGAACATTTTTACTAGGTCCAAGGTGGCTCGCCGCAATTCTTCAACACGTACAAGTTTTTCGAGATGATGGGATTCAAATCCACAGAGGTCGGCATGCAAATCTCTTTTGGGAAAGGAGAGGAGAAATTTTGGACGAATGTCTTCCCTTCAGAGCTCGTTGCTGAGCACGCGGAGAACATTAAGAAGTTTGGTCGAGTATTGAAGATAATTAAGCGTCTTGAACCGCTCTTTGCTATCATGAGCGTCCAGGCGATGCTCAAGCTTTTCAGGTTTCCGCAAGACTTCGGAGATAGGCTGATCTTCCCACTCATCGCACTGTTTATGGTACAAACTTTCATGTTCGCCCTTATTTCTATCTCAAGCTAATAGAAACTCTCCCCTCCAGGGAACAGGAAACCAGACTCCGCATGTTTCTAGCGCAATCCTTGAGCGGCTCTTTCTCGACCCAAGCATGAGTCTTTTCGAGTATTCCCCTGACTCGCTACTTGCAGACATACCCACCATGCTGGCCTTTCCGAACCTGAATGATGTCTATGCCGCCTGGAAGGAGCACCTCGAAAAACGCGGTGCTCAGGTGCGTTTACGGACAGAGGTGACGCACGTGCACGAACGCAAGACTGGATGCGTAACTCTGCGGTATGCCCCGGCGGATGCATCAGATGATGTTCAGGGAAAGACTGAATGCTTCGATGAAGTTGTGTTCGCGGTGGATGCAGATAGTTGCCTCAATATCCTTCGAAATGAGGCAACATGGATGGAACGGAAGGTCTTAGGGAACGTTAAGTATTTTTATGACATCAGTGTGACACATTGTGATGAGGAATATATGGCGAAGGTATGTTCCGCTGACTTTTCAGTGCTTGCCTACCCCGCTAATGCAAAAATACGGAAACAAGTACTACGAGCTGGAGTATCGCGCGAATCTCGTTGCGGAATCGCGCAAAACGGAGGAATCAACGAAGAAGGCAATGGATTTTGCAGAAGAGGAGTTCGCACCACTATATTTCATTCACATGTATGAAAAGGATCCTAAGAAAATTGAGATGAGCTTCGACCTTACGCATTATCAACCTCAGTTCAAGGTTCGTCGTTCGCTAGTCCACAGATAACCTTCGTTGACGGTTATATTATTTAAAAAGGGTGTCTCTCCTAATGGTCAACCTCCCTCTAGCTCCAGTCCCAGTCCTTCTCCGCCTATATCTTCCCCCCGGACGCCAAACTTCCTGCACGTCTACCAAACAATCTTCCTAAACAAGCACATGCAGAACGAATGGACACGCAACGAGATCGACAAAAACAAGGTGATTAAGGAGAAGTGGTGGAAGCAGCAAGGCCACAATTGGACACATTATCTCGGCACGGTGCCATGGTTGTGGCTAATCAACGGACGAAGACACACGCACTACGCGGGCGGTTGGGGCCTCGTCAATAGTCAGTGTTATGTTTCTAGCCTTCTGAAAAGCGGGAAGGCATCCTAATGGCATTCTATATTTCAATTTTTGTTTCATTATAAAGTGCACGAAGGTCAGTTAGCTGAAATGTTTTTAATCTCTAGACTGGGTTTACGCTAAACGTTTTTACTCAGTCGGCCTCACGTCAGGTTTTGCGGCTGCGTACAGGCTCGGTGCAGATTATCCTTTCAACGACGACAATAAGTGAGACCAATATTCTTTCTTCCCATTTTTTCAGGATAATAAACTCATCTCTGATCCAGCGCACGACGCTTATTTACCCTTGTTCTCGGAGTTCTACATTTCTCGAGGATGAGGAAACAAGACAGGAGAGGGTTTGTGGCTTGAGGTTCCGAGCAAGTTCGGAAAGTATTGGTGAATTTGAAGTACAGTTGTAGAACAAATCGTGAATGATAGCCACTATACGTCGCATTATACATGCGGTCAAGCTGCGAGGACCATTATTGAATATTTCAAACGTACACAATTTACGAATAAGGCTACTCCCGCGCGTAGGTCTGCCATTCGCGACAGAAGCTGCCTGATTGACTCAACTGGACAAGGCAGAGACCATCGGACACTCTTCGCTCCGCAGTGTTTGCCATGTCTGCTGAGTCTAAGAGCGATTGAGTTACATACATGTATTTTAAGGACAAAAGGCGGCTTCGCGCACCGCCTTCAAAGGGGATAACTTAAAATTCAATCCCTGAAATACTCCAAGCATCAAATAGGGCCTAATTTACTGAGCATACAGACCGGGGGACTAAGTGAAGCCCATACGTTCAGTGTCTATCGGTATGGCTTCGGTGACGCAAAAGTCGTTTCTGAAGAGCTGCGCCCGAGAATGAACGCTTTTCAGTCAATAATAATACAGTTAGAGCCGGACTCCTCGTGTCTGGGCTCGTCTCAGCACCTCATCGTCTACGCGGACCAATAGTCACCAACTTATTTATCCCTCCCAGACACTAGTGATGAAAGACGGATACAGTATTTATATAACCTCATACAAACAACATCTACACGGCAATAAATCGACTCGCGAAGAGCCAATAAAAGGAAAAAATTATCTTCGGAGCAGCAGATCCAGAGTAGTCTGAATCGAGTTACCCTGGACACCGCACCGACGGAGCGGTGTACCATAAACGTGTCGCGAATTGAGCCGAAGGGCAAAGATTCCTATCAGTGGTCCTAAGTGCATCCCAGCACGCCGGTCAGTCCCATTCTCCGCCCGATTCGCCTCTTACCGACAGGCCGCGTAAAAAAAACTGAGCCAGAATAGCCCCAGTTCTCGGCTACATAGAGTTTGACCAGGGGGGTAACTGACGGAGAACCTGAGAACCCCAAAGAAAACAGAGGGATTCCCAATCGTTTCACGCAAGGTGTGGGCTGCTCCATCGCAGGCATGGTGCCCCACTAGTGACCTGCGCTGCCTTCCCAGAGGGATAAAGGCGGTGGACGACCGCGCGCGCGGGAGACACAGACCGCACGAATGAGAACTCACCCGGCCCCTGTCACGCGTCCCAAAGCCGTCTGTTACCCTCGTCCCTTCGCGGGAGTCTTAGGGTAGAAATATTGATAATAGAAATGGACTGGCTGTCTTTCTGGTACGTGACTCGAACATTATCGTTCGGACTCGGCTGAAGTCGATCGAGAGGGACTAGAACACTCAGACCTTGGCCCGCTCGCGAAGAAAGACGAGCAGCGAACACAAGACGTGTGCCGTCGTTGTGAACGTTGCGAGCCTCGCGACCTTGGATCTGCTGCAGACGATGGAAAAATGAGGGAAAAAAACAAGCTTATATAGACACTCAGTAGTTGCCTGAAAGGGGTATATTATGTCATGCATTTAAGGTCAATTCTATTTTGAGAAGCTCGGTACCGAACCACATGTTTATCGAGCGGAATCAACCCAACTATGCAGAATTTCTGCCAAAAAATGAACTTGCTTCAGGTTAGATCTAATTTTATATGGAACACCGTAGGCTCAAAGGAGCATCGTTACGGTTTACGAAGCTGAGAAGTGCCGTCCAAAAATCCGAGGGCGTGCAAGTTGCAACTCACGGTAGTTAGATAAATAAAGTATCGAAACTCATTATAGTTTATGATTTGGTTCCTGTGATAATTATAAGCCACCTATGGCCTTTCACCCTCAAATCCCCTATCGTATGGCTATGAGTAGGTAGCATCTTAAGCTATGGGTCGCCACTTTTATGTTATAAGGTCTTCTAGGGCACGAACCACGACTTCTCTACTTCCTCTTACTATGTGCCAGTGCTGGTGCCTTACTGCAGACATGTACACGTCCCTGTCCGTATTTTAAGCCATTCCTCCACCGAATCGCAAAGTGTAAATTTATCGCAGTGTAAATTCTTATTTATATCCCCTGGGAGAAAATTGTTGGTTTGACACGAAACAGGAGAAAGCCTCGTTCCATCTTTTTCTTATTTCACGAGTAAACTCAATGGTAAGGAGATGAAGGTATAACAATGAGGATCTCGTGCAAAAAGTTAAGAGTTGAATCAACTTGAATGAAAAAAGAAATCCTCATAAGACGATGTTCAAATGCGGGCGGTCCTCCGCCTACTACCAGGTGTGCAGTTACATAATCGATACTAGTCGTACAATCCTTGCTACTTATCATATTAGATGTGTTGAACATACAAGCATAACTCTGCAGTTACACGTGCCATTGCTGGAGATATTTGGTTTTCAGAACAGGTAAGCCACAACTGGCTTTTTAAACCCGTATCGAGGCACGGGACTAATCAAGTTTTCTCAACCCACCCGAGTTGCCGCCTCCGCTATGTCCAAAGCCTGCTGAAAGACGCGCAGCAGCGAATCGCGCTCTTCCGTGCCGACACTCACACGAACAAGCCCCTCTTCAACACCATATTCATTCGCCCAATCTATTTCTGCGAAGTGAGCGAGCACGGTGTAAGGGCAGGCGAGCGTGAAGTTCGTGCCGAGTGAAGGACCCTTGTAACATGCAAGAGAATCGAAGAAAGCTCGCGACGCAGTATCCTGTGTAAACGTCACCGAAAACAGCCCGCCAAACGCCGAAGCACCCTCAGGAAGATCTTTTGAACGGCATATGTCGAAGTTTGCGCGGGTCGTGTATTTCGGGTAATAAACCTCCTTGACGATCCCCGCAGGATATTGCCGTGTTTTAAGCAAGTCGCAAACAGCTTCAGTGTTTTCGTTTATAATGTGTACGCGTCGCTTGAAGTCACGCGAATTGCGTTCCATGAAAATAGCATCCTCGTTGAAATAGTTGTCTTCATACGTATCTTGTAAGGTTGCTTTCAGCTGGGCGTAATGTTTCCGGCTTGGGTTGAGAACCAGGCTGTGGTCCGTTGTCAGCTGTGTATAAATCTAAAATAAGTGGCTGTCATACCTTCCCCCCATGACGTTTGCATCCCCACTAAACACCTTCGTTAGACTGCTAACGACTATATCCGCGTATGGCAAAACTGAGACGTTAACGAAGTTCCCGACAGTTTCATCCACAACGATGAGGAAGTCATATTTGTCCGCTAGTGCACGCAAGCGCGGTAGGTTCGCAGAACGCAAGAGAGGATTAGTGGCGAACTCCGTAAAAAGCGCTAAAATTGGAGGAGGCGAGGTAGGCAAGTGGTTGGGTGATAATTCGTTCAGCAATGTCTCAAGCGCGTCAATGTCAGAGTCAAGCCCGTGGCCGAAGAAATGGCAGCCTGGGCCCCATTTCTGAAGAATTTTAAGTGTATCCGTGTACGGGAAACCAAAGCACACGCTCTTTCGTGCAGGTCTACTTGATAAGGCGAGTTGGTGTGCCGACCAGATCGCTGCCATGCCAGTTGGGTGGAGAAATACGTCGTCTTCGGTGACACTCGCAACACCACGGGAGCTCGGTCCAAGCTCTGCTTCATCGCTGCCAGCGAAGGGGTGCTGTTGTGAGTCATGGCCATTGCTGCAGTCGCGAATGAGGACACCAGCGATACGGCGACGCAAAGCTCGTTTGGCGGCAGCAGCATAGCCCAAAGGCAGGTTCCGTCCATAGCGTTCTTCCAAATACGATGTGACATCGGTCGTAATCATATCGTCCTGGGTTGGCCCTAGCGGGCTGACTGGTGTCGCTGGGCGAACAGGCGACAAGGTCGGCGACATCGGAGATCGGACAGAATAATGCCTGTTATGCGGCTTTGACGGCAACCTGCCCTGTACAGCATGTACAGGTGTGTGGGCACGCACGGAGGCAACGGGTGCATCCGCAAGTAATGCAAGACATTTCTCCGCAGTACGACTAGAAATACCCGTGCCCGTGTGTTGCCAGAACTGCTTCGCGAGCGGGAATGCCTCAGCGGGAAATAATACTATGTGGAGAGTCACACTCGAGGAGGCCGACAGCGCCGAACTATCCTCCGGATGGATGAGAAATTCAATGAGACGAACTGATGGCTTCTGGCCAACAGAGCGGTCAAGTAAGAACTCGCGACAGAACCCGGCCACTTTCTTTGACGGACAAAGTAGACATCGCTCTCCGCTGCTGCCGAATTTTTTCTCACAAATGCCTGCGAGCTATACACACCGTTTAGAGGGAGCAATGGCCTAGCGGATCAACCGCTCACCTTCTGAATACTTAAGTGTATAAAAAATCGGGGATATCCAGAGACCATCGCATCGACGACTCTCTTTTCATTTTCTTCATAACCAACGGTGTCTCGCCATGTCGGGAGCGAAACCGATATTGCATGTGGTGTGAAAGGGGGCACAGCCTGCCCCAGTGTAACTGCTGCCTGTAATTCCGTCACCGTCGAGCTCATATTTTCCCGCCAAAGTCGTCCTTTACAATCAGATCGAATGGAATAGCGAACGTAGTCGATAAAAGTGAAGCCGTTCGGTCCGATGTTGTCGGCCGCCCGCGATGGCACGTGACCCTATCGGTAGCAGTCACATCGTGCGGGGTTACGCCGCCACTGCTGGTCCTCCGGCTACGACGACATGAGCAACAAAGTAAACGCCGAAGGCGCATTATTGTTCGAACAACCCTTTGCAAGGGTATGCTCTGATTTATGTATGAATTTGTTTGACATTAAACATGCTGTTCTACGTAGGTACCCTATGAAGCATGTCGCAAGGTATTTCGTACATCTCAGAAGTACATTGAGCGAGAGCTCGGCGCGGTCCAGAATGTGTCGAAGGAGCTGTCGAGGCGGACGAAGTCTAATTACGATGCATCCGCTGCGCTGAAGTCGATAGATACGATGATCGGGAGGGTCGAAGGCCTGAAACGCAAGGTGTCTATATTCGAATCCATCGTGTCCAAGTTGCTAACATGCATTACTCCCAAGCTCTCTGACCTCCACGAAAACTCCGAAGTGCCCACACATGAGGTCATGCGAGAAAGATTTCAGCATATTGCTGACCTGGAGAGCTTCCAAAGCCGAGACGACCCTGGCTTCGATCACTGGGCAGACACAAGAATCGACAGATGGTTGGTCGATTGGGCCTTGAGGAACGGGAAGGAACAGACCGCGAGAAAGATTGCAGATGAGAAAGGCATACAGGTCGGCTTACCTTCGTATGTGTTTTCCTCATGAATAATAACACACGCTTTGCAGAAACTGGTAGATATCGACCTGTTCTCGGATATTCATCGCATTGAGAACGCACTGTGGGAGCATAGCTGCACGGAAGCTCTTGTGTGGTGTAGCGAAAACAAAGCGGCACTTCGCAAGGCTAAGAACACGCTTGAGTTTGATCTTCGCCTACAAGAGTATATCGAGCTCGCTCGGGAAGGAAATAGTATCGAGGCAATAGCGTATTCAAAGAAACATCTTGTATCCTGGCATGATACACATCTCCGGCAAATTCGTCAAGCCTCCGCCTTACTTGCCCTTCCGGAACGTTCTGCTTTCGGGCCATATAAGGTATGTTCCTTTTACCACGACCGCTCCAGGCCCGTCAGTTGATACATCTTTGTAGCGTTTATACGATCCCGGGCGTTGGGATACGCTTGTACACGCCTTTCGTCTCTCTGTGTACAATTTAAACGCTCTCCCATCGGAGCCGCTGCTTCATCTCGCCCTATACGGAGGACTTGCCTCACTCAAGCTTCCCACGTGCTACAACGCGGCCCATCCGAAGAACGCCGACTGCCCTGTGTGCGACTCGCGGGGACTTGGCACGCTCGCGAAGGAGGTACCCTGGAGCCACCACGTAAATTCGACGATCGTATGCGCTCTCAGCGGGAAAATTATGAACGAGGACAACCCACCGATGGTATTCCCGAACGGGCACGTTTATTCGCGTGCTGCGCTTGAAAGCATGGCTGCGCGAAATGATGGACAGGTTACCTGTCCACGGAGCGGAATGACGTGCGATTTCAGTGCGCTGAGGAAAGTCTTCATCTCATGAATCTTACCTGCTTTTTTCGTCATGTTCTTCTTCAATGGATTGCTTTCTTCTGTGATGTATAATTGCATTATGTCTTCTTTCGCATTCCAACATTGTACTTTTAATCAAATTGCATTCCCCATTTGTCAGATGCGTTTACCGCTTGCGCATGAGAAGCCAGTGAGTCGTTGTACTTTCAAGCGAGCATTATCAACTTACTATGATACGGAACAACTTCCAACTTCTCTGGCGGTCTGTCACCGATGAACGCGGCAGTTCCAACGAGTGCTCGTGGTAAAGCCAGCATCTAACAATATTGACTCCCTATCATACATTCAACACGCAAGACCCAAGGCCCCACACCATCCGGGGAAGCACGAACACCCGAGTTTACTATCTCTTGGAGGAGTTCGCGTCATTATCAATGGCACAGCCTTGCTCGGCAGCATTTCCTTATGATCGATTATTGAACGCTGACCGTTCGTCCCTTGATCAGTACATGATGAAGAATTGCGTATTCTGGGTATATGTGATGGGTATGATGATATCTGACCGTGCTTACTGCACCTTTTTGGCCTGATTTACTTTGCTATAAGACCCTTCCTGCAACTGGCGCCACGGTCCTTGTATTACTAGTGCCTCCCGGCCTCGAAATCCTCTTTGAGTTCCTTCAGTATGATCGAGATGAGCACCGACTCTCCACTTTTGTCTTTACTGGCGTCGGGCTCGCTACTTGCATTAGTTGACAGCCTCCAGTCTACGAAATACCTTGCTGTTGCTTGCTTCACGCTGCTTGTCTATGATTACCTCCTGACTTTTGAGCAAGAGGTAATAAGTCATTTTCTAAGATCCGAACTTTGGCTTAGACTAGGGCAGGTCCAGCTATTCTGGAGGCGAGGGCTCTCTGCAACAAGAATCCTGTTTTTTCTTGTAAGCATTTCGGTTCAACGGTCAGTTGACGAAGTCTCAAGCTGATGGACACTAGAATCGTTACCTCCCACCGGCCAATTTTCTGCAAGTACTTAACCATATTTCTGACAAGTAACCGGCCGAAATTGAGACGACCCTGACGAGGCTTGCAGCGTTGTACTAGCTTGTAAGTCAGAAGGATCACACGGGATAATCATGGACTACATATGTTCCTTCAGGGTTCTTTCGTCCTCTACCATCTCATGAAGTAAGCCAATTTTATGTCTCTTGATATCAAACCATTCTGATGTCAAGCAGTTGTATGCTTCCCACGACGGCTTTATGTTCTGCTATCTGACTGCTGAATTGATTGCCAGTTGTCTCAAGACCATGTTGCTGACTTCGACTTCGACTGTTTTCGAGTTGATCATCATGGATGGTACGCACGATTGTGCAATTTTGCGAGGGACCGCGCAGCTTAATTTACCCTAACTCTGTTGTGTTCGTGGCATCAGCAATACTGGTGGTCCGGGTTGTACATTTATGGACGTGGAAGCAAGCCGTACAACGTTCCGTTCTTCTGTTCTTCTCCCTTTGCATCGTGATTGTATCCATCATATTCGGCTTCGTGATGAAGGTGCATCTTATGGTTCAACTGGATTCTGGAGTGCTAATATCAGGTACACAAACAATAAGGATACCGATGCGGTCACATTACCAAGTAAGTGTCCTTCGCTACGTTTCGTTAAGGTCCATCATATATCTGACTCCCCTCATAGTTCCATTGCGCGGATGTTTTGATGTTAGCGCAGGCTCTAACTCTCACCTGTATTGGGGTATGCTTCTGGTTGCCCTGCTTCCCCGCTTCAATTTCACTATTGACCGAATCATTTTTAGCCATGCTCGTGCCCACATTCGTCAGTCTTCAACCATCTTATTGCGACGTCTTGACTATAGCTGACTTGAGCTCAACCCGTTTTCAGGTCATGGAAAGTGTGTAACGCTGTTTTCAGGTAGTCCGAATCGATATTCTAGCTCAAGGCTTTTACACTCTTTTAGCTGTTCTTGTGGTATTAACTCTCGTGCGCGTTATACGTCCCCTCCACGAGAGCGAATACAAAAATATGCTGTTGAAATGTCTGATTAGAGAGTAAGTTATGGAGTGAAAGTCTGGGCCAATGGATACAGCTTATAGCTCCGAATTTTTCGCTGAATTTTGTTTCGTTCCAGTGGATGTATGTTTTACCTGAGTGTCTGCGGTAAGACCTATCCGACACGTTTTATCTGGTGAGACTAGGTGCATTCTCACCCTTTCTCTTCCAACAGTCTGTGTGGGCTTTGGTGTCGTCGGTAGTGCGTTGCAAAATCATCCGGATGTGAGTACGAATATACCCCATAGGCCAGTCTTCAAATGCCTACTTCGCGTTACAGGTCTCTTTCCCTGCTATATTTTCCGGGTATGTAGCGGAGATATTCTAAGTGCTCAAGTAAACGTCTAAGGAAAAGACTAATATGTATACCCTCTCTTTCCCCAAAACAGATTTCTGCCTGCCATCCTCTCGATCTGCGCCTCGCATCTGCTTTTCAACCTACACGGACTCGCAGATGAACTTTCCGTACACACCACTTTTGCGCTTAACAATGTCGAACTTAGCCGGCTCAACCTGCGCAAGGGTTCGCGCCATGGGGAGTTCATCGTTTGTGGTAGGAGCATGGACCAGGGCGAATAAGTACAGTACACGGAAATGTAGCGATTGATTTTGTAGCAATAACGAGCCGCTTGAGACTTGGCGGTAGTGCGTGTGTCTTCCACCAAGCTGATGTGTGGGTGTAAAGTTCAATACCTGTAAAGTGCTATTTATTTCCGTGCACGTTGGTTGTCATGTTTACATTGTGGTAACCTCCCAACGGTAATTACATCTATCCTGATTTTAAAAAAAGACCAATGTTGTGAGTATCGCAAGCCGCAAGGATATCATACTAGCTTGATGGCCCTAGAACCGCCCCTCCCCTCGCCATCTTCCGGTCATGGCCCCTCTTGCGATTATGATTTGCCTGCCTTGACTTATTTTTGTCTTTCCAAGCACGCTCTCTTGCATCCCCACCCGCACTCGCTCCCCCACCACTACCTCCACCGCCTCCACCGCCTCCACCCCTGCCACCCCCTCCTCGTCCGCCTCGTCCACGCCCGCGCCCACGTCCGCCTCGGCTTCCGCCCCCGTCTTGGTGTCCAGTAGAGGGGCCGGGCGCGGGCGAGCCAGTACCCCGCCTGTTTCCCGCAAACTCGTGTTTCTGGAGTATCTTATCCTTCCTCGGCTAAAATAACATAAAACGAAATTATAAAAAATCGTGAAAGAAACCCGGGGAGAAATGGGGGAATTTCAATGCCTACGTTTCTCTCTAACATGACACGCCAACCCTCGATCTGCTCGTCGCCCCATCCTGTTTGAGCCTTAAGATCAGCGCGTGCCTTCGAGCGGCGAGTGTTTGCATCGCGGTCGAAGACTTTCGGATCTTTGATATACGCGAGTTCGCAGATCGTCTCGGGCGTCCGTGCCTCCTCTGGCTCAGCCTCGTCGCTCCCATCTTCGTCACTCTCCTCTCCATCGCCGGCGACCTTGATCTGCCCATCCAGTGCGCCATCGAGGTCGTCATCGAACGCAACATCTTCCTCATCTGATTCCGAAAGCTCTGCCGCCCGCCGTAGGATGTCCGCTTTCATTTGATCAAGGAACGCGCGATCCTGCAGCACACCGTCCGCATCGCCGCGCCGCTTGCCGACGTTTACGCTGGTAGGGTCTATCGACATTTCACTGAACACATTCCTACGTTCTGCATACACTTCTATTGGGACCGGAGCTGGAATCGACGGCACAGGAGATGGCTTGGATATGGGCTCTGGTTCGGGTCCCAGCGCAGAAGGCGCGGGAGCGTCCCCCTCGAGTAGGGCTGCTATGACTTGCTCTGCGTTTCCCGAGTACTGAGGTAAGACGAGAAGCTGACGTATGTAACTAGGCTCGTAGTCCGGTAAGATGTCTAGTACACTCGATACTGCTGCATCGAGGTCTGCGTCAGGTTCGGGGGGTGCAGGTGCGCGAGTCTTGCCCTTCGCCGTGCCAGTCCCGCGGTAGTCGATACCTGGAGCGGCTCCGTCCGAGCGAAGGAGGAATTTAATGGCACCGATTTTGTCATTCGTATCGCTCTCCGACTCGAAAGACTTCAATGTCATTTCGAGGACGTCGAGCCGAGGGTCATCGCTATTAGCGAGGACAGTAGCCAACGTCGACGAAAGCGAATAGGCTTCCTGGTAGTCTGCGATGAGCGTACGGTTAAGGAACGGTATCTGCGGTACAGAGGTCTGCGCGGACGTGGATAGTAGATGAAGGAGTGCGAAGACAAGGTCGAATGCACGTTCGGCGTTGCTGCGCGGATCCGTACGCACTCCCTTGAGGATGTGCTCAAGCAAGATGTGGAAGCAATCAATTAACGCGACCTTGCAGCCCACCCACATTGTCGTCGTATCAGTATCATCGGCCCGTTCGAGAGATATGCCACCATATCCGGCCGCGATTGCGGAGAGACGCGTGTCGTAGCACTTTGCCAAAGCGAGCACGAATTCGTTGTTCCGCGCGAACACATCGAGAACTGCAGAAGGGGAGCTCTGGATGAGGCATTTTAGGCAATGGATTGTCTTTCGTAGTGCGTGCAGACCGGAGTCCGAAGAAAGTAAAAGCATAGAGAAGGATGGCGTAGCGGAATTTTGGATATCCTGTAGCAGCATCGAATTTGACTTCGCTGCTACCTCTAGCAAGCCGGAAACTTTGGATGAGTTCAGGGGACCATACATGACGCATATATCCAATATGATCCGTAAAGAGAGCCCCCCAGCCTGCGGCAAGGCTGCTAGACGTCGTGCCAGGGCCAAGACACGCTTGCGAATGAGCCTCTCCACAGGTGACCTCCGAATTGAGTCGCGTTTTCCATCCGAGAAAATAAGGGTATTGAGGGCCTCTGTTGCACCATCCCTTGCGTATGAGGCGATGAAGTCGCTGCACGATAGTTTAGAAAGTTTGTCATCAGGAAGCGAGATGGCATGCTGCAGGGTCGAGGAAACATGGTCGAGGATGGTTGCCTGCTGCGAAGGAGGTAGGCTGCGTATCGTGCTGAACGATGGACATATAGGAAGTGAATGGATGTCTACTAGTTTTACCGTCATCGTTGGAATTTTCCAGTGCTTGTGTCCTCGACCGTACTGCTAACTCGGACTCGGAGTCATCCTTAGGCTCCGAACCGTGACGGTGAAAGACGTGACATAATATGACATAATAAATGTCACCGCGAAAAAATGCATATATTTGCGACCCTTCCGTCTTCTCATCCCCCAGCACCTTTCGCAGCAGATCCAAGGTCGCGATGCTCGCAACGTACACTGCGACGGCGCACTTCGTGCGTTGCTCGCCGTTTATCGCGAGCGGGCCAAGGTCTGAGTATTTTAATCCCCCTCGATTGACTCCAGCCGAGTCCGATCGACAACGATCGAGTCACGTACCAGCAAGACGGCCAGTTCGTACTTTTTTTTCGCCCTAAGACTCTCGCGAAGAGATGAGGGTATCGGACAGCTTTGGGATTCGTGACGGGGATCGGGTGAGTTTCTGTTCATGTGGTCTGTGCCTCTCGGTCGCATCAGTCGGTACCCGCCTTTATCCCTCTGGGAAGGCAGCGCAGGTCACTAGTGGGGCACCATGCCTGCGATGGAGTAGCCCACACCTTGCGTGAAACATCTGAGAATTCCTTCGATTTCTTTGGAATTCTCTGGTTCTTCCTTCGCACTTACCCCCCATGACGTCTTACTCTTAGAGTGGACGCTGTGGGCAGATTTGACTTAGCGAAATATCTGCGATAGTCTACCTACAAGTGGCGAGTCGGACGGAGAACTGGACTGGCCGGCGTATTGGGGGGCACTTAAGGATCACTGACAGGGACTTTCGCCCTTCAGCTCAATTCGCGACACGCCTAGGATGCCATGTCTTCGGACGGGTGGCTAGTGTAACTCGATTCAGACTACTCTGGGTCTGCTGCTGTGGTAGCAATTTTTTCCTCGTCACCGACTCTTCGTGAGTCTAGATTTGTTCTTGCGTTTATAGATGGATTGCCGTATGCATAGCTAGATGTAGACGACTGAATCTTGTATGCGAGAGGTCATTGTTACGGACTATTCTTGTTTATGATCAGTCTTTTGCTCGACCTGTGTAAATGTTTTCAAACTGCATTTCTGGGAGTATATCGACACGATCCTGCGAGATAAGTTATTCATTTTTGCGTTCTGAGTGGTACTATCGTATGACCCCTATTGCAAAGGGACCCCTACCCACAAAATCACTATCCCAGGTTTACACACAACCAAATTACCGCCGAAAAACTTCATATGAGTGCTAAGTGAACTATAAAAAATGGGTATGATAGCATCGCAGCAAAATACTGCATTGTCGTGAAGCCACGATCAAAATACTTGTTTTGCAACCGTGAAGAGCCCTTGGAAGGCTGCCGGCTTGCACGACAAGTAATTTTATCAGCGATTTTTTTGCAGGGTCATACATATTACATGCTAGGGTGTACTACTCCACTACTCCGAGTGTAATTAAATATTGTGGTGCACAGGGAGAGAGCATAATGTTCGAAAGGTGACAAACGGTGACAGAATGCATCCGGCATTGCACCTTTTTTCGATCTCAGATAACAAATTCCTTGTAGTCAACACTACTTTATGTAACCGCCAAGCTGTCGGAGTGTCAAAATATGCATGACAGTTCGTGACAGCCATTTTGCATGAGGGGGACACCATTATTCTAAGGGTTCCAGCTTACAAAGTGGTACTTAAAAACCTGAAGTAGATATAGAATACATGTAGCTGTTTCCATACCAGATCCAGGGATCAATTACTGAGTTTTGAGTGCTGTGGAAGCAAAATACAAAAGTTTTGTAATAGGGGTCATACGATAGTATTTAGACTATGCTCGAGACACAAGCTTTCCGTATTAGGCAGTCCCCGGAATCATATATATTTTGGCACGTATCTCCATCTTCTCCATCATCTGCAGCAGATCCAAGGTCGCGATGCTTACAACGTCCACGGCGAAAGTGCACTACGTGTGCTGCTCGCCTTTCCTAGTGAGCGGGCCAAGGTCTGAGTATTTCAATCCCCCTCGATCGACTCTAGCCGAGTCCGAACATCAACGTTCGAGTCACGTACCAACAAGACAGTCTGTTCGGATTTCATGCCCAAAGATTCTCACGAAGAGAGGAGGGTTA
This sequence comes from Coniferiporia sulphurascens, assembly GCA_002794785.1. Taxonomy (NCBI): domain Eukaryota; kingdom Fungi; phylum Basidiomycota; class Agaricomycetes; order Hymenochaetales; family Hymenochaetaceae; genus Coniferiporia; species Coniferiporia sulphurascens. The sequence goes on along the minus strand of NBBA01000010.1, from coordinate 1,352,731 downwards.
TCGGACGGCTTTGAGATGCGTGGCGGGGATCGGGTGTGTTTTCGTTTACGTGGTTTATTCCTCCTACTTGCGCGGCCGTCCACTGCCTTTACCCTGATGGGCCCGGGGAGGTGCCGCAGTGCGCGGTGGAGCTCGCACACTTGCACTGCGTGCGTGTTTGGGAACTTCTTTGCTTTCTTTGAAGTTCTCGAGTTCTGTGTCTGTCTCTGCTGCAAGAGATTGGTAATGAACCCAAAGGTGCGAGCCCTTGGTTTTCATTATACAATTACACATTGTAGAGAGAGAGTCGGACGAGTCACGGAGAACAGGACCAGCCGGCATATTGGGAGGCATTTCAGTACCACTGATGGGAATTTTCGCCCTTTAGCTTAATTCGCGACACACCTAGGGCACGCCGCTGTGTCTTCGGACAATTGCGACGGCTGGTGTAACTTAATTCAGACTACTCTGGATCTGCTGCTGCGATGGCAATTTTTTCCCTCCTGCTGACTCTTCGTGAGTCTAGAATGCTGAATCTCGAAACTCGCGATCCGTATGCTGAGCTCATCATTTGCTACAAATGTTGATTACTGACATCGACGCTGTTGCAGTTTAGTTCAATGTGTACTGTCTATCCGAACTTGTATACTACGTATTAATATTGAACGAGATTTGGCCCTCGCCTTGAAGTCCCAATCAGGCAGTCCCCGGGAGCATATTTATAGTGGACAGATATTCTTCTTCTCCACCCACCTGCAGCAGATCCAAGGTCGCGATGCTCACAACGTCCACGGCGACGGTGCACTACGTGTATCGCTCGCCTTCCTTCGTGAGCGGGCCAAGGTCTGAGTATTTCAATCCCCCCCGATCGACTCCAGCCGAGTCCGAACACCAACGTTCGAGCCATGTACCAACAAGACAGCCAATTTGTTTTCTTCGCCCAAAGATTCTCACGAGAGGTGAGGGTGTCGCCGTGTCGGACGGCTTTGAGATGCATGGTGGGGACTGGGTGTGTTTTCGTTCATGTGGTTTGTTCCTCCTACTTGCACGGTCGTCCACTGCCTTTACCCCAATAAGGCCTGGGGAGGTGCCGCAGTGTGTGGTGGGGCTCGCACACTTGCATTGCGTGCATGTCTGGGGACTTCCTTGCTTTCTTTGAAGTTTTCAGGTTCTGTGTCTGCCCCTTGCACAAGGTCGATAATGACGCCAAAGGTGCGAGCCCTTGGTCGTCGTTAATCAACTAAGTCCTGCAGATGTGCCTGTGGGTTGGATGGAGAACTGGACTGGCCGGCGTGCTGGGAGGCACTTTAGGACCACTGACGAAAAAGTTCGCCCTTCAGGTCAATTCGCGACATACCTAGGCTCGCTGCTACGTCTTCGGACGGTTGTGACGACCGGTGTAACTTAATTCAGACTACTCTGGATCTGCTGCTGCGATGGCAATTTTTTCCTTCTTGCCGACTCCTCGCGAGTCTAAATCCCGTCGTGATTTGTATGCCGGGGGCCCATTATTTGTCACACATTTATTCCTGGCGTCGACGCAGTTGCAACTTAGTTCAATGTGTACTGTCCATCTGAGCTTGTATATTACATATTATTATTGTACGGGATTTGGCTCCTCGCCTTAAAGTCCCAATCAGGCAGTCCCCGGAAGCATATATAGGCATGATTCTTCGTCTTCTCGCACCATCTGCAGCAGATCCAAGGTCGCGACGCTCACAACGTCCACGGCGACAGCGCACTGTGTGCATTGCTCGCCTTTCTTCGTGAGCGGGCCAAGGTCTGAGTATTTTAATCCCCCTTGATCGACTCCAGCTGAGTCCGAACACCAATATTCGAGCCGCGTACCAGCAAAATCAGCGGGATCGTCTCCGCCCGGCCCAGCCGGTCGGGAATATACCCAGAGACTCCTGTGAGGGATGAGGGTGATGGACTGCTTTGAGATGCGTGGCGGGGATCGGGTGAGTTTTCGTTTCTGTGGTCTGTCTCCCTCATGCGCACGGTCGTCCACCGCTCTTCACCCGCAAGGGTGGGCGTCGCGGGACAATGCGGGATCATCATAAGCCTGCTACTGTGGTCTTTGCACCCTGCGCAACCATGAGAATCACCTTCGCTTCATTTGAAGTGGAGTTCTCAGTTCTTCATCGGGCACCTCAATTACCGGGGCTGCAGGTATCACTCACGCTATCAGGGGCTAGAGTTCATGCGACCCAAATACGTTGCGGTACTTATCGGGTGTCGTTCCGTCGACTCTTCGTCCCGGGTTCACGTCTCTTTGGATGCATGCTTCCAAGGAATAACTGTTCTATAAGAGTCGGCATTGGGGGCGTCATCTTTACCGCAATGGGTCACTTTTCTTTCAGCCCAACATCTGTTGCTGTGCATGTTGATTACAAAGGAGGCACGTTCGATGAAGAACAGGACTTGCCGGCGCATGGGGAGACGCTCAAGACCACTGACGAAAGCTTTAGCTCTTTAGCTTAATTCGCGACACGCTGGGTTTATGCCTTTCCGTCTTCGGACGGGGATGGCGCCCAGTGTAACTCGATTCAGACTACTCTGGATCTGCTGCTTCGGAGATATTTTTTCCCTCATTTTTGGCCCTTCGTGGGTCTAATTCGTTTCACACTAAACGTTCGAAATGTTATGATGCAGATGTCAGAAGTCGTCTTGTTGAATTGTTCAGTATGCGACCCTCAGCTCTTTGCTTGCTACAAGCTCATTTATTGCATTGCGGCGATACATCCTAATCAGTATCTCGTCGTAACTTGAAAGCTACAGACAATGAGGTTGGTGTCAGTGAGCGGGACGAGCGGTATGAGACATTAAAATAGAGTCAATGTTTTCTAGTAGTTAATTTCAGTAGTATGATCAATTCCTTGCTTGACTCAATAAATGGGAAAAGTTTTGTGCGCTCCCTGTGACAGTATGTGAATTTTTTAAACTGCACTCCCGAAAGTACTGTATGTCAATACGATCCTGCGAGATAAGTTATTCATTTTTGAGAACTGAGTAGTAGTGCTTGACCATATGCTCGAGACACAATCTTTCCGTATTAGGCAGTCCCCGGAGGCATATAAGGTATGGGAAGCCCAAATTCAGCCACTATCACGTGATTTGCATGTCACACTTTGGCTGAATGAACATGTACATTGCCTAACTGCTCAGCACACAGGCAATATTAGCCCAAACCGCTCCACAGATCTGCATATAAGCACAATATAAACAATTTTTTGGAACAAATTTTTGATCTGTTGCCTACTTGAATTGTAGTTAGAGTAGCAAATTTGAGAATTGAAGTCCGAAGATTTCCAGTTTCCACATTTGGAAGCGCCGATCTCTGCTTTACAGATCGGCGCAGACTTTGCAATTCATGCAATTCGGTTCATGAATGTATATAGGAAAGGCTTGGATGGGAAGCAAGCAGCCCAGGAAACCAGAAGATACCATGGCCATCAGGCTTTGCTCCATGCCATCCTTGGGGAGCTTGGGGCGACCCAAGGCCAAAACTGAACATGTTCATGATATAATTTGGCATAATGTGCTTATATTTCTACTTTAGAGCTATACAAATGGCTGTGATATGTGCCTATAATGTCCGTACTTCATTTATGTATATAATAGACCATTATATAGTCAGAGGAGCTCATATTCAGTCCACTGGACGTGTCTACTGAGTCGCCGATCGCACATGTCACGTGATTGTCACATTTTGTCACATGTGGTCGAATTTGGGCATACCTTATATTTGGTACGAATCTCCATCTTCTCCCACCATCTGCAGCAGATCCAAGGTCGCGATGCTCACAACATCCACGGTGACAGTGCACTACGTGTGCTGCTCGCCGTTCTTCGCGAGCGGGCCAAGGTCTGAGTATTTCAGTCCCCCTTGATCGACTCCAGCCGAGTCCGAACACCAACGTTCGAGTCGCGTACCAACAAGGCAGCCTGTTCGGTTTTCATGCCCAAAGATTCTTGCTTAGAGAGGAGGGTTACCGGGTGGCTTTGAGATGCGTGGCGGGGATCGGGTGAGCTTCCGTTTATGTGGTCTGTCTCCCCCTTGCGCGCGGGTGTCCACTGCCCTTTACCTCAAGAGAGGGCTTCGCAGGCAAATGCAGGGCCGTAAGCCTGCCACTGTGGTCCCTGTACCCTGCGTAACTTCGGGATTGCCTTCACTTCATTTGAAGTGGGGTTCTCGGTTATTTTCTGCGAATACCTTAATGCCCGGAGCTGCAGGCGGTCGTTGTGGGCTATCATGGGACTGCAAGACAAGTGGCCTCAAATGTTGTGGTAGAGAGTGTGTCGTTTGCTGTCTCGTATCTCAGAGCACGTCTTTTTGGCCGCCAAAAGATGTCTGTGATGTTGTAGTCAGCGTCGGGGGCGGCACATGGCTACTACAATAGGCCATTTTTTATTCCAGTCCATCGACCGATACCCAGCATAACGATTGGCAAAGGGCGAGGTGACATTCAACGAATGATAGGACTTACCGGCGCATGGGGAGACGCCCAAGACCACTGACGGAACGTTGCCCTCAGCTCAATTCGCGATATACTGGGTCTTACGCCTCTCCGTCTTTGACGGGTGCGGCGACCAGTACAACTCGATTCAGACTACTCTGGGTCTGCTGCTATGATAGCAATTTTTTCCCTTGTACCGACTTTTCGTGAGTCTGGAATTCATCTTGCGTTTATGAATCGCTGTATGCGCGGCTAGAGGTAGACGGCTGAATCTTGTACGCGAGAGGCCATTGTTACAGACTGTTCTTGTTTATGATCAGTCTTTTTCTCGGCCCGTGTAAATTTTTTCAAACTGCACTTCGGGAAGTATATCAACACGATCCTGCGAGATAACTTGAAGTTATTCACTTTTGAGTACTGAGTGCTCGAGACACGAGCTCTTTCCGTATTAGGCAGTCCCCGGAGGCATATATTTTGTGCACGAATCTCCATCTTTTCCCATCATCTGCAGCAGATCCAAGGTCGCGATGCTCACAACGTCCACGGCGACAGTGCACTACGTGTGCTGCTCACCTTTCCTAGTGAGCGGGCCAAGGTCCGAGTATTTCAATCCCCCTCGATCGACTCCAGCCGAGTCCGGACACCAACGTTCGAGTCACGTACCAGCAAGACAGCCTGTTCGTTTTCTATGCCCAGAGATTCTCGCGAAGAGAGGAGGGTTATCGGACGGCTTTGAGATGCGTGACGGGGATCGGGTGAGTTCTCGTCTACGTGGTCTGTCTTCCCCGTGCGCACGGTTGTCCATTGTCTTTTACCCTTCGGAGTGGGCGCCGCAGGTCTTCAAGGCTTGCGTGATTTTGAGGATATCACTTTATTTGAAGTTGATTTCTCGGTTCTTCATCGGACTCCCCGATTCCTCAGCGCTGGGGGTCGCTAGGGCTGTCAGGGCTTGAAAGCGGTAACGAGTACTGGTCGGTCGTGGCGAGTTGCTCGCATCTATGTTGACGGACGGTGTCTCCTCGTTAGCATGCATAGGAGGTTACTATACGGCCGCTTAACGGTGTTACGAGATGTCGTCACATATGCCCCTATTAGCGTTGTCGATTTTTCCTGCCAAAATCTGAGGCCGCGATTATAGAGGGGCTATCTGATGGAGAATAGGGCTTGCCTGCGCATGGGGAAGACGCTTAGGACCACTGACGAGAGCATTGCCCTTCAGCTCAATTCGCGACACGCCGGTTTTATGCCTTTTCGTCTTCGGGCGGGTTTGGCATTCGGTGTAACTCGATTCAGACTACTCTAGATCTGCTGCTCTAGGAACTAATTTTTCGTCTTACTGGCTCTTTGTGAGCCTGCTTTGTTGTACTGTGAATGCAATTCATGTGTTTTTAACGCTTTTTGTTCGGATGGTCTTTCGCTATCTAAGGACTTCAAGTTGAAGCAATCTACGACAGGCTGCCATTGGTTAGACCCGATACTTTGCTTTTTTCGCTGGATTTGACGCTTTCGTAGTTCAGATATCCCCTGGATCGGCATTCTAGGAAACTGCATTTTTTGTCAAATGCTCTCAAAATGTTAGTTGCTCCGTGGTGAACATGTTTTATCTCTCTCAGTTTCCGATGATACTGCCCTTTCTTTCTGCAATCCTTATCGCAAAGGCCCTTTCCGATCAAGTCACTCCAAGCACGTTAAAATAAATAGCAAGTGTCACCATTACGGGGCACACATTCCTCGATGCCAAGCAGATCGGTTCCCGCGAAACCTGTCTTTTATCGTGCCCTTATCTGCAACGTCGTGTGTATATAACTTCTATCTCTGGCACAAGACATCAGCAAAGCACTTGATGAAGACTCAGTAGCGCAGTGTTCTTCGCCCACAATAACTCCGGGTGCGGTAGTGAAATCCTCCTGGAACGTGTCCGGAACCCGATACGCATGCGTCCGTTGTCTCAACTTGTTGGCGGCATTTTTTTAGTGTCGGAATTCGGGGGGACTCGCTATTTATGTGTATGTACAATTCTTTCCGGACTTTCGTCGGTTCCGCTAGGCTGTGTGCATTCTACATCAGTGACCATTAGACGCTAGAGCTGCGGAGATGCGACATAGTACTGTGCGGAGTGTGCAGAGAGATAGGCAGCCACAAACGCCCAGGGGCAGTTGGCTTGAATCAATGTTTAAATGTCCCGAAAAGCATTGATAACACAGGTATGATCTTGATTCTTGTATGTTTGGAATTCGCTGATTACGTTACTTATGGCATAGATTACCCACGGCGTGCATCCTTCCTTGGAGTATGTGCTACCAAGATGGCTGAGATGCAGCCGTGGGCGCTTTCGCCGCTTCGAAGTTTTCGAGATTTTCCCTATTTACGCACCCCAACGCAATGTTATGCCGCGAGACGCGTACATGTAACCCCTATACGCTCGAGTGGAGCAAAATCAAGTGAGACGCACATACTTGCTTCGCGGATGCGACATACAATTGCAACGGCCGCTCAGCTTGGATGGAAGGGCTTCTCTTTAGAGAATCTTTTGATTCTAAGATGGAGATGGCGAAATGTTGAGTAGCCTCGGGCCTTCTGCAGAATTACTGGATTGCGCAGTAAAAAAAAGGGTGGGGACGGAATTTTTGCAGAAAAGGGATTCTCCTCGGCGTAAACTGGTGGAAATGAAGGCTTCGCCCGGGAGAAGGTGCCGTGACGCTGGCCTTCAACTTATCGGCTGAGTTTTGGTTTTCTTGGCGGTCCACTCAAGCCACGCACAATTGATCTAGGAGGGTCGGAGGACGTGAAAACCAAGTGGCGAATACTTGAAGACGTCATATTTTATGTCTATGGCGGACTGTTTCGCCTTCAAATGTCCTCCATTCCTTTCAGCGGCTTATTGGCCGTCCCGTCTCACTCGTCCTCGATTTCACAAAGAAATCGTACACTCTATTGATCGTTTTAGAGCCTGGGTCTCTTCACGAAGCCTTCGTCCAGCCACAAAGGCCAGCTGACCATATCGTGGGCGTTGCAACGAGCGGTACACTTCCCAAATCGGAAAGCTCCGCCGAATTCCGACCCAGGAACACTTCTAACACTTATTTAATTTGGTGTGCATCTCATTATTAATTGACGATAGCGCATGTCTGGTACTTGCACTGCGAATGCAAAGACTATGATAAGCACTAGTACTAAATCTCTTTGGTAATGGCATCATTATGAGCGTACCCAAGCTTATCTTGTCGGAGTTCGTTATCGGAAATCGTATCTATTATTTGTAGCATAGGTCCCGAATCCCGATGCTGGTCAGTCCCGCATGCTCTGGCTATCTATTTTCATGTTTGTACATGTACACCTTCACAGAAGGCCTCGTGCACTCGCAAGCACTAGATCGAGGTGGCATTGTGTGTCTGCGGAAGCACTTCTGTGTGAAAGACGAGTCTATTGGCTATTCAGTGGCATCAGTGCTATCCCTTATACATAAGAAAAAGATCAGTCTCATCATTGCAACTGCACGCAATTATTAGAACGTGAATAGATATGTCACGGTATTTCAATTGAATTAGAGTTAAAGGTCATTTCGGGTAGTGAAAAAGAAGAGAATCAATAAGGTTCCGGACAACCAGAAGCGGCCGTTGGCAAGATCTTCAAAAATCCCGAACAGGAAGTTGGCAGTACGTAAGCAATCACATGCGAACAGCCCTACCCTGCTTTATCTACTCCGTCTTTCGTTCTTCATTTTTCCACCACCACCACTTCCACCCACCAACACGACACCCATGGCGACAGAAACCCAGACGTTCCCGGCGCAGCCAGAGTCGACGACGACGGCGCCGCAGATGACCGTTCTCACCCGCGTCGCGAGCATTCCGCTCGTCAGCGACTCCCTTGCCGCCGTCCATGCCGCGCTCGCGGGCAACGCATACACCAAGGCACCATACTCCACCGCGCAGGCCTGGGGTAGCGCAGCTTTCCGCGCGTCAGAGCCCATTCAGGCACGTCTAGCACCCGTTATCCTCCGCGCGGATGGCTTTGCGAACAAGGCGGTCGACGCAGTCGAGAGCCGCTATCCCTACCCGTTCCACGCCCCAACTGAGGAAATCTACGGCACTTTGAGACAGCACAGCGAGAACGCGTATGGCGTTGCGAACAAGACGATCGATGATAGGGTACGGACACCCGCATATGGTCTGGCGCAGGGCATCGACCAGGTGGGTTTCCTTGGATTCCCGTTCCGACGATCCGGTGGCTAATATTGTTGCAGAAATTCACTCCGGTTGTTGACCGCTTTGCATCAGTCGTGGGCGCTGTGAACGGCAAAAAGCCGGATGCGGATACCTCGAAACCCGATATGCCAGCTGGAGGGTCGTCTAAGGACACGTTCCAGTATCAGCGCGCCTATCGTCTCTCCATGGACCTCAAGGATACTCTTTATGTCTATACCGGTGAACAGCTCAAACAGATACAGGAACACAATGTCCTCGTGTATGTCCACTTTAGTCTTGCTGCGTGCATTATGATCGATTCACACCGCATTGTATTTTTAGTCAACGCGCAACAGCCACTGCCCGATCGGTTTCGGAAACACTTTCCACTTCGTACGGTGCTGCCTCTGCGCGTGCGCATACACTATCCGACAAAATGCTTGCGGAATTGCACGGCGTACAGGAGTCCGCCGCAGCGCTACCCGCACAGGCGCAAGCTTCGCTCAACGGGCTTGCGGAGCGCATCGGAGCGGTCATCGGCGAAGTCAGGGAAGTCCTCTCTGCGGACGCGCCTGTCGCGGACAGGCTTGCGCAGCTGCGCGTAACGGTCGAGCAGCAGGTCCAGCCTCTCCTCTCCGGAGCGACAGCGCGCGTCCAGGATGCAGTGAACGCTGTCCGTGCCAGGTCCGCGCCGAGCACGCCTGGTCCAAACACAGACGGTGGGCAGATGAACGGGAATGGAAATCTGCATTAAAGACAGGCGTCTTCCTCTTTCCGGCTGCTCCCTTATGTATTGCGAAACTAGACTTTCTTTCCCTTCGTTCTTATGCGCTCACAGTCATGTTCTACCTTCTTAAATACTTTCATCTGCTCGACTCCTCCGCTCGCACGACTCTCATAGACCCGCCACTCCGTCCGCTGCTTCTGTTTCCAAGTCTCCAATTGAGTATCAGATCGTATACATATGTAGTTATACGCCGTAGAATATACACTAAATACGAGCGTCCAAAGAAAAAGATATCGGCTTGTTCAAATGACGCAACACGAAAAAATTTGCAGTATAAATGTCAAAATAAACTGAGAACCAGCGCAGCCCAGCTTCGCTATATTAACACCTCTCGGACTTCTTGCTACCTCAGATCCGACGTCCGGCCATTCTCGTTCCGGTACACGCCGCCATCCCGTTCCTGAGCTTGCGCCTTCCGCTCATCGACCCGGATCTCCGCGACGCTGCTCGGCGCAGAAGACGCGCCGTCTTCGTGCAGTCCGGCTTTCTCGTCCAACACGACTTTCTCATCTGCAGTTTCGCTCCCTTCGCCATCGTCGATGGCTTCCTCGACCACGGCGCCTTGTTCGCGGATGACCAGCCACGCGTTTTCGACAACCTGGGGAATGCACAAACGCACGCACAGTCGGCGGTGATTAGCGGTGAAACGGGAGACTCGGACGCGGAGGAACAAAGAAAAAGAAAGGAGAAAGAAGAAAAGATAATATGGAAGTGCAGCATAAGGAGAAGAAGCCAAAAGAAAGAAAGAAAGAACGGAGTAAGAGGCGGTCGATGCGATTGACATGTGATCGGGCGGACACGCAAGCGGATGACTATGTAGGCCATGACGATCCATGCATAGCCTCTTTTTCGCGTTCTCCGAGCTACGCGTTCTTTTCTTCCATGCGTCTGTTGTCAGCAGCCCCATGGAATCCGCTTCGTCCATTTTTACACGTGATTTTAAACCCTCTTCTCCTGTTTCCAGAAATGGACTGGGACTGGGAAGAACGTCTGTTCTGCTGGCGGAGACTAGGCCATGGAGAGAAACCTCCGTGTGATAATCACTTGAAAGTGTAGCCGGAAGCGGAGATCTGTGTTCAGAGTGCTCCAAACTCGGGCCGGGTTAACAGGACCACTGGACCAGAAACAGCGGTCTCCTCCGGCCAGAAATCCAGAGACAACAGAGACAAGAAGAATGTGATAATGTGCAAACGCGAAAAGGCTGAAGGCGTAGGCGAAAGGGGTAGAAGTAAATAGTTACGTACCTCGAGGTTTTGTCCAGCAGCGATGGCCTTGATGATCTGGCCTTCGTGGCTCGCGTGTACCGTCCGTCGGAAAGAACGTGCGACGAAGGAGGACATCGTGCTCAGTGGCCAGTCAGATGGGACGTGCTGAATGACGTCTACGACATCGAGATTGACAGACTGCGAATTGAGCAGGCGGGATGTTCGGCCCATCGTTGACTCCCTAGGAGGTGTCGTGGCTACGTTAAGTCTCGGAAAAAGTTGTAAGAGAGAGTACAACTCTTACCCGCCACTCATATAGACCCTCAGGAGCACGTTTAGCAGCTCGCGCCGCGTACTCTCGTCTGCTACCTTCGTCCGCGTGCTCGCAGCTGACGCGGTCGAGCCACCCGTCGGGCCCAGACCTAGCGTCGGGGCCATCCCTGTAACGAGTGCGGCCCACCGCTGTAACCCGCACCGTTCTCCAATTGATAATGCAACCTTGCCGGGAATCACGTCTCCGCCGAGTGTGCAATATGCCTCGGCGGAAGTTGGGTCGCGGATATCACGGACAAGCGTTGAGATCGCTTCCTCATGGCGGCCTAGCTAAGAAACACAGTTTGTTTGTGAGTGGGCTAGTGTTGAAGGCGCTAATGCACATACCTTCCCGTAAAGGATAGCCATCTCTAGTCTAAGGATCTTCTCGTGCTCCTGTACACGTTTTAGCACCTTCTCCACATCATACAAACTAGAGCCTTGTAGAAGTAGAGCCAACTTCAGACGAGTATTCTTGCTATCAGATTCGGGGGTTGTTGATGCAAAATACATGAAAAATGGCGTTTCGTTGTGACTGGATGCGTATGAAGACGCTAGAGGCAATGGTGTTAGTCGGATTTTATTATATGTAAATGGAAATCTTTCAACCTTTCGCTCTCCATAACTTTGCCGTTGTTTCATCGGAGATGTGCTGAAACGTCTGATCCACATAGACTTCAACTAGTTGACTGTGCAGGTTTTGATCCTTTCAAAGAAAATGTCAGGCTTTCAAACACAAAAGGTATCGAAGTAGGAACATACTCGGCTGCGCTTCTGTAGCACTAGATGCTCCAGATACTTTACGCCCGCCGATGTATTTGCTTCACGGATTTTTTCTAACAGCGCGAGCTCATCGGCTTTTGATATTCGTTTCGGGTCACGAGATATGATAAGCTAGAAAACCCGATCAGTCAGCGAACTACACGGTAAAATGATGGTATTTCGCACCTTGAGACCCATGTCGGCGTCTTTTCGAGTTAGCCAAAGTCCCCATCGTTGTACGAGAGCATAGTTCGGAGTTTTATTAAGGAGTTCGGTCATTTTTACCAGTGGGTCTTTGATGTCTTCGTCAGACCAGATACCATCTGCCAATCTGTAAAAATATGTTCAGTAAAGGTTCCAAGGCAAAGATCTGCCAAATATACTTTGACCAAGATTCAAGAAGCTTTTCCTCGTCGCCGCTCTTCACGTAAAGTTTACACAACGCGTTGTACTGTCCGTTCTTTTCGAACTGCTCCTCGACTTCGTCGATGACGATATCGTTCGGCTCGTCAACAAGCGTGTACAGCTCCGCAGTTTTGTCCGTCTCAGCCAAGATTTTTGCGAGAACAGTATCGACAACCTGTCGAACGTCCGCATCAGACAAAGCTCTGAGAGGCCAAAGAAACAAGATCACTCACGGCGTTGATAGATGTGCTTTGCGGGTGCGTCTCGCCGCGTCCCAGAAGTCTGCGTGTCCTGTACTTCCGTAAGTACGAAGCCAGCATATCCCGCGCCGTCCCACACAGGACGCGTCTGAGTTCAGCGGTCGGTGTGCCCGTTTCGACGTCGGGCTTGATATGCGGCGCGTAGTTCTTAACTAGGTTGGCCACGACTGTCATCAGTCAGGGTACCAAAAAGTGAGCGGAGCGGGCGTCGGGGCATGAGGAAGGGAACATAAAGGAGGAGGATGCATACCGATATCGTCAATAGATGTTGCGGACGGTAGGTGTGCCGCAACACCCGCAAAGGCGCTTAGGCCCGGCGTCGCCTGCAGGAGGTTGCCATGGAGGTCAGGGAAATAGCGTACCAGCATGCGCGGGTCAGTCTCGCCAGCCAAAAGATGTCGGCCGGCATCCTCGAAAAGCGTTTCCGAGAGGCACTGAAAGCCGACTCGTTGATACACGTATTTCAACTCGTCTGCAAGCTCGTCGTCCACGACGCCAGTACCGAGCAGCTTGCGCTGATTCTGATCGGCGAGGTCAATGACATCGTCAACGCGATGACTCTCTAGTAATGACTCGGCTTGAGAAATCAGGGTCGATGGAGTCATTGCCTGGATGGAGTTTTCAGATATTATCAAGGCGTTTGACCTAGGAGGAAGGGGAAGCCGTGGTGGCATTTTGGGTGGAGGTGCAGGAGGAAAGTCTGAGTCTTGGAGTCCGTCATCGAGACGAACAGTGACTAGTTTAAGTTTGCTCGTTTTTTGAGTAGTTGGCACGAAATAGCCCGCATGGGAGGGTAAGAGAGCGAATGGCTCGGATGCTGTGGGTGCTGGAATCACTTGCACAATGGCTTGTGTTTCAATGGAATGTATCTCAATCGTTCGATTGGGTAGGAGCGCCGCAACGTAGGGGTAGTCAACGCCTGCATGGGGAAAAAAGGGTTTAGCACAAAGCCGCCTAAAGTGTGATGTACGCTTCTTACATATTGACTCAGGATAACTTGGCCATTCGAGTGTTCCGCGCACAGGGTCCCCGTTCCCCGTAACGAAGACGCCCATGGCACTCTGGCCCATATCACTCAATAATAAAAATTCCTCGTCACTGATTGGTGTAGCTAACGGCTTCACCCAGCGGGTGTCATCAGGGACTTGAGAGAACGGGAGCACGGGAAAGGAGGTAGCTGCTGCCAGGTCGATCATGTCATAATTCTCGCTATCTGCTGCACAGAGGTGACGACCAATTCGGCGGCCATATCGTATATTTAAAGCGTTTGGGACTTCCTGTAGCGTAATGTCAACAAAAGCCGCGTTCCAGAGCTTTGGACATACCCTCTGCAGGACAAGGCGCTCCTTCAGTGTGTACATCCCAATATTTGTCCTCTTAATAACACAGAACTCGACAGGATCGACCCTCTGGTTTGATTCAGACGGCGGTGGTAGGCGCATATGCTGCTCGTCGACAGCGAGGGATATAACATTGCGAACGGGTCGAATGATGGAAGGGTGTACGGGATCAAGCGAAGGGATGATGTAAAAGTGAACCTGATGGTCTAATAGTATAAGCGGTCAGTTCATGTAAGTTCACAGCGTAAATTACACGCACGTACCACTGAGGATAAGTGCCCTTGAGATACTGGGACATAACGCAATCTCCTCTATGGGTTTGTTGGTAGGTAAGGTCTGACGAGACAGGAGTGTATATGATTCTGGCTTTGGAAGTTCAGCGTCTGAGCGCTCAATAGGTATGTTAATACTCACCGAGTCTGGTCCATTAACCTGCAGGGCGTAACGCAGCAGCGTACCGTCCGAGCAACCGATGTATATTTCGGGACCTGTACCAGGCTATTCGGGATAAAGCAGATACACATGGGAGGAACGTACATACCTAAAGCCTGAGCGCAAGTCACTTGAGGTTTCGCGACGTTTGACGACCCTCCGAAGGCTAAACAAACAGGTAAATTATTCTGACTTTAAGAAACCTAAACGCACGCACCAAGTCCTGAATCAGGAACATCGCTGTCGAAAACCAGAGGTACAAGCTGTTGAACTTGGTACGGTGGGACATCAACTGGGTTGATGGATGCAAATGCCATCGACTTTTCGAAAGCAAAATGCCGTAAGTTTTCAAATAATCGTTAAAGGTCGTCAGAATCGTCAGTTGTGCATGTTCTGCGCCCCCGACCCGAGGAGTAGTACTTTTAGCCAGCAGTGCCGGCTTGGACGTCGGTGTGGACAATAATGACACGCGCCGATTACAAAGACAGAAAATCTTTCTACTTTAGGTAATTGGGCCGCAGTCGCGCTGCGTAAAGTTGTTTGCAAATTCAACAACTTGACCTCCGTTTGTCTCGCACCGCAAGGCTGCCGCTACGTCTTTCAAGACTTATCAAATTTGATTTCTCTTATTATACTATGTACACCTTAGCAACTGGACTTCTAGTCCTCGCTTACGCTGGCAGAAATAATTACCTCAGGCCCACTCTGGGAATACCTCTCCAGTGAAGTCATCAAGCTCGCATAAACGCCTCTAAAAAAACTCGTATATGGAGAGCGTTCCAGGGCACTTCAAATCCTATGCGTTTTTTCATAATCAGCTACTACAACAGCGATGCTATGGGATTCTCTGTGGCTATACGCGAGAACAGTGAAGGGCGGCTACTTCGAGACCAACTCGACAGCATCTCGGTCGTTGGCAAATATTACAGTACCCAAACTGCGGGGTTCTTTTGTGACGTATTTACATCACCAGTCAATAGACCAACTTAATGGCCACCTTCTGGGGCTTATTCTGGTCGTTAGCCATCCTACGAGGTGCTACCATAGCATCTGTAGCCCCTCTTGACCCCTTGGGCGCACTACCCAAGGGAAAGATTTATCCAACTCTAGTACGCACAATCGTATTGTCCGTCCCCGTCAAAAGTCATTACAGGGAGCTCTTATAGCTCTTCTCACCGATGATTGAATAAGACGTTGCCTCTGCGCCACCTTTGTGTACACACACAATGGTAGCGATGAGCATCAGCCACAACACCATACTCATAAAAGTGGAGAAGCCCTGTGTGCGTTTCCAGCAGATCGAAGGCAATACCAGCTTTCTGAAGTTTTAAATAGACACTACAAGATCCCAATAAGTGTATTGAATTCGGCCGGACGCCAGCGGAGGGGGAAGCCGCTGCAGGATCAAGATCAACGCTCGAGGTAACTATCACCACGTCGAACGCACCCCCTCAATACACTTGCACAGTGCTGTGCCTTCTCCCGTTTACCTATCCCTAGGAAAGAAACCGCAGTACTCGGAAGCCGTAGACAATAACACCGGCTTTGTCCCCGCCCCCCGGGCCCGGTTCGGTGTTCCAGACTTTAGGAGTCAGCCACACCCGGGCCTCAGCTGGAAAGCACGTACTGTACATGATGATGATGTAACTGAAAGGGAGTTACAGAGTGCATTGCATGCTTCGTCAGAATACACCCGCGATTTTGTCGGCAGAACATACGATTACCTGCCGAAGGCACCCGGCCGGACAGCCTGAGTGCGAGCGCGCGTGCGTGCGCTCGGAGAGTCGCAGCGCCTGGACTAGGGAGACTTGAACTTATCAAGTAAAAAATGAAATGCATTGGCCTGATTAAGCCGTGATTAAGTGGCGGTACTCCATAATTAGACTCGCACTAGTAGCAACACCCATATTAATATGACGGACGAGGACCCGGGCGAGGCCGTTGGGTTGCTTCCGTCCTCAGGCTTCCGCAGTGGCCCCTATCCGACATTTTCCCTCCAGCAAGCGTTTCCAACAACTCATACGGGAAGTAAACGCGCGGGGGGAGGAACCGTGACCGGCATTCCGCCTCACCTCACGCAAGTACTCAAAACAATAAGAGCGCAAACTGAGTTACAGCGCATATGGACACCCAAGGGGGGTCTGGTGGATCGACAAAAGCGCGAAACTTCTCCACGGAAATTTCCACGAGGGGGCCGGGTTCCTTTCCTATGACGGTCGAAGGTTAGAGCTCAATGATTAGATCACCCGCTGACCCTGCGGAAGCATTTTTTTGTTTATACTTCAAGGGCAGCCACTGGCAGGTCCGTTGCTTACCTATCCATAACAGGCTAGCTAACGGCCGGAAGCATTCTTGTCTGCGTTTTTCGGTCGATCTCTAACCCGGACCGTAACGGCCAAAACCCTACCTAGCCAACCTTCTCCCTTTCCCTCCAATTTTTTTTTGCCGTCGAAACATTTCTCGTCGGTACCCGAGGCGTAGCCGGGACTCGGAGCTGGAATGGACGCTGGAGAGGGTGTAATGTATACGATGCTTTAGGGATAGCCCGTACATGTGTCGCTCAAACCGTGTGCAATGGTGCTTATATGATACAGATATTACTAGTTGTACAAAATGGCCCGCCTGCCCAGTGAGAACCATATGCATATGTAAGATACGAAGGATGAAAAGAAGAAAAGAAAAAATAGTATGACAAGTGTAGTATACTCCAGTCGCGCTGTACCGAACCGTCAATGCCCGCGCTCCGACAACCACCGGATAATGATGTCTCTGCGGAAGCCAGCAAGAAATTTGGGGTACGCGACATGCGATATCGGACCGGACCGGCATAGGCGCAGATAAATTTTCAGACATCGGCAACAGATCCACCATCGGAGGGACAGAATGGCCGACCAATGATGATGAACGTGGAGCGGAAGTAATTGCATTCGTCAGAATTACCAGGGAGCAGGAAGCAAGGAGGGAACCATACAGATTGTGCTGTTCTTTCATCGAACACTGCGACGAAGGCTTAATCAGACTGCAGTCCAGAGACGAATGAGGGTTCTACACACCGAGTAACACTTTAAGAGACGCCCAGGTCAGTATGTGAACGCGGGTTTAGGACACGGCGACTTACGGATACCGTACGACCTTGAATCCTGTCGAGTTGTCTGTCCGCGGCCCATCATTGAGCAATAACGGCTGAGATCGACAAAAGGGGACATACAGCGCTTCAATCAGGTCCTCCACAGATGCAGGTTCGAGATGGAGGAGGTCGCATTTATTCCCAAGCTGCGGAACACGTATGAGGCGCAGCAAGTGGAGCTATGCAAAACAAATCATTTTACCACTAGTAACGGCACGCCAGCTAGTTGAGCGCTGGAGAGTAGCGTGTGCAGTTCAAATCGCGCGGAATCGAATTTGTCCTTCTGCGGAGACGGAACCGACGTGTGCCAATAATGGAAGGTAGAAAGAGGCGGGATTCAAAGGGCGAAGAATGGAGCAAAGCAAACCTGTGCTTACATCGGTCGAATCCACCACGAAGCTTAACAAATCCACATCATTCCAGTCATCCACGGTTAACGCTATAAGTTAGCCAAAAAGGGAAGCGCGAGGTGCGAGACACGCGTACACGATGGCGTCGTTGTCCTTGCAGTACCGCTCCCACATCGAGCGGAATCTCGGTTGACCTAGCGCATAACATTCCATTTATTGCGTTATTTACATCACTTCCGAATGATTGGACACATATCCAACGGAGACGCGTACCTGCGACATCCCATATCCGAAACGTTACATTGCCCTTTTGGACCTTGCGCAGGTTGAACGCGACAGTCGGGATGACATCTTCGGTCCACTAGTGACTCAGACAGAGACTCAGCCACAGCAACAAAAATGCAGAGAAGCCGGTGAAACACACCTGGCCCGAACTCAGCAGGTTCACAAAAGACGTCTTCCCCGAGGCCTTAACACGATAGCGAATTCAGGATGTCTCAGCCAGTGCTGAGGAAGCGTCACGAATGGAGGCTTACTTGTAAACCTACGATACATATTTCTGCATTTTTCGAGAAAAACAGGCCCGTGAGCCACTGCAGGAGTGCGGTGAATATGGACATGCTTAGGGCGCAGCAGACGAGGACTGGGTGGAAACGAGGTGGCCAAGAATAGATGAATTGCTCTGCGTCACCGATTATGTAAGGCAGCTTCTGTTGACGTAATAAATAAATTCAAGCATGGATGCATGGATCCCAGAGACGAATTGAAATGCTTTGGTTCTGGAGCGGGACGGAGAGGTTTCTTGCGGATTTATGTGTGCTCTCAAAAGGATGTATATACAATAACGAGTGAAAGGACACTGCTCATTCGACGCGTACCTATCGCAGCCAAAGCGCACTGGCACACCGCATCACCGATCCCTCTATCAGCCTGCTCATATTACGTAATGTGATTCCTTTGACATTCTATTTTGGGTAACCTGTATAGATTTCCATGACTACACCAGCACTAATCGACGGACGCTTCGAGTCAGACGACGGACTCTGCAATGCTCTCTTGGTCAACTAAAACAAATGAGAGTCTCTATTATGCTTCCGCTTTCAACCGGAAAGAGCGTGCCCGGTTCACAGGGTCAGGGTGCAGCACAAAAACGGCGAGCGGGCATGATCAGACAATAGGCAATTGGAATGCAGGCACGGAGTCGAGCAGGCAGGCGCGCAGCTTTTTGTCCTGTACCGCCGCCTGTGCGCCTTCATACTATTATCACCCTTTGACGCCCGGCAGTCATGTTCGTCTTTGCCCCCCTTCTCGCTCGATCTGGCGATCTGGCTTTTGTCCGATCAAGGATCCTGCTGCCCAGCCCATGGAAATCTTCCGTCCTCCCGCGTGCGGCACATCTACACCCGCGACAATGTCTATCCACAGAAGGCCCTAGATGAGACACGGACCCAAATCGTCCGAGGACGAGAACGAACAACAATCGGCCGTCCCGAAAAACATATATATGCGCACACAACTGTCTCTGGAAGTCCACGCAACTCCCTCCTTGTCGACTGCTGCTACGCACTCTCGCAGGTTCCCTAGTACTCTCTCGAGTCTTCATCACCCCCTCCGCCTTCTACAATGCAGGTCTACACACCCTCGCCCTCGGTCATGTCTCCCCTCCCTTCGCGCGCCATCCCGACAACAGGCAGTCGCAACTTCTTACACCGGTCTCGCATTTTCCGTCGCGCATGCTGCCTCCGCCCGGTACGGTGCCGCGTGTCCTTCCTGGCGCGATCGCCGTCGGTCCGAGAATAAGTGTAGGTCCCGCTTTTTGCCGTCGGCACGTGCTCGTACATGGCGGTGGCGCTAACGTCTGGGGGATCACGCAGATTGGCACGACGGTCGAAGTCCGCAGGTTCAATATGCGCACAAAGACGTGGATGCCCTGGAACACGGGCGTTGTCACCGGACACCGTATCGAGCGATTCCATGTAGGTGGATTCCGAGAAATTGAATTCAGCCATATCCATACTGAATGTTATTCCTTGGCTTCAGGTTGGCACGGAGGTTGATCTGTATGATGTGAAAACGTCATATCCGAATGTGTGGATGGAGACGTATATTCCTTTTTTGGGAGAGCTGCGGGACGGCCTCCACTACCAACCGTCCGACAACGCCCGCGACATGATGGACAAAGTGGCCGACATGGTGAGGCAATCAAAATTCCCGCTCCTCGTAGCGCTCTGTAAATTTACATATTCCCCCATTTTCCGCAGAAAAAGGTATTCGCCTACGTCCAAGTGCCATGTTCAAACGGCTCTACCACCTATGCCTGGCTGCCCGCTATCGTCATGGTAAGCAGCGCCACTCGCTCCTCTCAGTCGAAATACAGTATGCCGACATTGCATTTCTACCGTTAGAGCAAACGTTCAGAGCCGATTCCGTTGGTATACGTCCTTGCAGGGCCTCTACGCGGTCAAAAGGCCGTGCCCGCCCCAAACATCCTGCCGTACAACCCGGAAACGGCAGAGGCAATCCGCAAGAACGGACAGATCATATACTGGGAGAAGGGAACGGATTAGGCATCCTTCTTCTCTTCCCGCAAGTTCCCAACTCTTCTGCATTCAAATTCGCCGTCCGTCCGGTCTACGCCGGCGAATTCCTTCTCTCAGCTCGATTTTTTCTTCTCTCTCCTGTCTCATCCTTTTCTGGTGTCTTTTCTGTCCTGGTTTGTCGTCACCCCTGCATGCTCATATTGTTATAAATCGCAATGACTGTCCTCGCTCTGCTTCGTCTCTCCTCTTTTCCCCATCCCTAAACAATTCCCGTCCGGTTTCCACTTGACGAAATCCAGGTCTAATTGTCTTACGCTAACCGCTTCCACTCTGTACTCATTTTTTTCCGGCGCATCTTAAACGCGCTTTACAATTATCTCGCTAAGGACTTTCTCCTGTCTTTTGTCCCTCTCGTTCCGTTTTTTGTTGTTCACGGTGTCTTTTCCCTTCCTGCATCTTACGTCCTCTTCTCTTCTCTCTTTTTACATTTCATGAGTTTTTTGTGTCTTATGAATTTCACGGCTCACGGCTCACGGCTCACGGCTCATGTCCCGCGCTTGCTCGCCCGCCCCCATGATGAAATACCCGTTGACGAGATTCCATTATAAACTGTATGGCTATTTGTATCGTAGTAGCGCGTCGGTCGCGTACATAGCATAATGCAATTCTTTTTTTAAGATCTGTCATGTGGAAAGGCGAAACGTGCTCAGTCACGGTGTTCACGACGATCCTTGACGAGGACCGTAGAGGGTATACGATTACGAATACGTGGCACGCGAGCGTTCTCAGCGAGGTGGCGATCCTTCGAATATCGTGCATGCATATATATATATACTTTGAATTGAAGCTTACAGGATTTGCCTCCGCAGAGTCCCGCACCGGCGCAGCGGACGCGCTAGCCACAACCAACAGCCTCTTTGTCTTTCGACATCCCGCACTGCACTCCCACCACGGGCTTCTGAGTAACGTCTTACGTGGGCCCGTGCCCAATACACTTTACAAACACAAACAGCGGCTACTCAATTGTTTGTTAAAGGCGCAATTCGGCGTTCCGGTACTACGACGCCCGACTCTGTTGTACCAGTGCTTTGTGCTATTTTTGGATTTTGTAGACTTGTAGACTTGTCTCTGCTTCTCTGGCTTCTTTTGACAGCGGATTCGAGAATATTAATGTGCGGCGGTCTTGTCTCGTCTTCCGCTCCTGTTCAGCCTGCTCGTCATCAAGAAACCAATTGTAAGAAGTAATAATGCGCCTCGGAGGCACACGGGGCGGTGTTCAAGGCCAAATACTGAGAGGTCTTTGATGTCCTAGACCACTATTGTTTCGAAGGCGTCCGAGTACGAGGCCTTTGCTTCCCCGAAGGCGTTAGGGGGCGCTCCAGAAGGCCCGCCATTGTCACAATGAGAAGTTTAGAGGTTCATTTCATGTTGACAGCCAATTTCTGGGCTCGGCGGACTGTACACGACTAAATTGAAGCTCGTGGAATTGTCCTGTCCTCGAATGGGCCCCCTTGTGGGTCTACTCTGTAAAAGCGAGTCAGCAACACAATGCTCGGGCAGTTGAGTGGGCATAGTACCCATAGTAAAGGTTGTCGGGACGGTCTTTGGGAACTTGAGGAGGGAAATATGCAGTGTGTGTGCATCAGACAATTGTGCTGGCCACCACGTCGGGGCAGTTTGAGTTGATTTCAATTTGCCGCTGCACCACGATCGAACTGGACTTGTGAGCTTCTATCAGTTGTTTCTCGCCTCCCCAGCTCAGATAATGATTTGTTTCATAGGGCTACACAATAGTAAGAACGTGAGGGACTCTACCAATTCTTGTAGTCTTTTGTCTTTCTCTTCTTGTGCCTCGCAGGATTAGAAAGCCTCGTATAGCGAAGGTTGAATCAACGAAAATTAATAGTGGTTCGAAACCAACTCATAAGTATAAAGAATGAACGCATCTCGGTGGGCCACATCACAGGTATTTGGAGGGTACCTGACTCCTGGGCATGCAGCTTCGTAATATAGGGGAAAACGCAAGTAGAACAGGGCATTCGGCGACGGCACGACGGGAACTCGAGATCAAGATATCACCGGGCGTAGATATATATATGCGCTACAGTCAGGCCAGGAGTTCAAAATACCCATTAAATCCATCCTCTTAGGAGAAGATAAGAGGACCACGGATCCAAATTTTGCTTCCGCTCGCGTCCAAGTTGTGCGCGATTTTCGTGAAATTAATCAGCGATCTTGAAACCGGTTCCGTTGAACGCCCCGGGTGTTGTGTTGTTTTGTTCCTAAGCAAACCGCAAGAAAAATAAAAGCAAAAATATCATCCGACCTTGGAGAACAAGCGGATACCAGCGGGGTTGCTGACGAATCCATGAAAGAGAAAGGGGGAAAAAGAGAAAAAAACAAACGGCACCTTGTATGGAAATATTGTATACGTAATATGCATTTTACATAACGCGGTCCCGCCTTGAGAGAGCACGGCAAGCTCGATCCTCAAAAACCCTTCACTAAATACACGCAACCGCTCGATACCCAGGGGATAACGAAGGACACGACGACGACGAGAGCGCGCTACAATGGCGTCGTCGGGCTCGGGATCATTTCCTGACCACTCGGATTTCGACTTCGCGCACCCCGTCTTCGCGCACGACATGGACTCGCCCAGTCTGGGCATTCCTGGCAACGCGACTCTCGACGTCTCCTATGGCGATCTGTTCGACTTCGAGACACTCGGGCTCGATGAGCAGGACCTATTCGGTGCGCCAGACCTAGCGGGGTTCTCATCGTTATCGGCGCTGGACATGTCCTTCGAGCTGGAGCCAACACCAGCTCCGGAAATGACCCCGGTCCTGCCTCTGGCTCATACTCGTTCGCAAGCCCAGACGAACGACAAACAGAAAGGGAAGGAGAAGGAGAGCCAGGATGTGAACGCGGAGGTGTATCCTCCCAGAAATCCGTCGTTGAGGCTACACACCCCGCCTCCAGACAGCCCAGCACCCTCGACGGCACTCGCCTCGGCGTC
The DNA here is from genome assembly GCA_002794785.1 of Coniferiporia sulphurascens. Taxonomy (NCBI): domain Eukaryota; kingdom Fungi; phylum Basidiomycota; class Agaricomycetes; order Hymenochaetales; family Hymenochaetaceae; genus Coniferiporia; species Coniferiporia sulphurascens. The sequence goes on along the minus strand of NBBA01000010.1, from coordinate 1,329,566 downwards.
AGCGTACACCGCAGGTGAGCCCGGTGCGCCGACCGAGGCGTTCCAGATCGGCTACCCGCTCTATCCCATCCCAGTCGACGCGAATGGCAACCCCGACCCACTCATTCTCAAAAGTCTCGGGCTGCCCCAGCTCCCTTCGCAGACCCCCGCAGAGGGCAGCTCGCGAGCGGGGCCGAGCCGTTCACGCACAAGGGACAGGGACAGGGACAGCGCCACGCCGTATGCGTCCGCGAAGAAGGCGAAAGCGCGCGAGGAAAACACGTGGCACGTGATCACCCCGCCACCGAGCGCGACGCTACCCCAGACGACTGCACCCGAACCTTCCAATGCCAGGAAGCGCAGCAACCGTCGGCGCAAAGACGTGTTTCAGCATGTCGAGAGGCCCACGACGCACTCCCGCGGGGAGTGGTTCGAGCCGAAGCCAATCGTGCGCCTGGGACCGTGGTTCCCGCCGAAGCGGAAGGATCGCCGTGGACCGCACTCGGACATGGGCTGGGTCCTCGCACGGCTCCGCGAACCGGACTGCGCTCGTGCAAAATACGGCTGGGCGATCGCCGAGGTCAACGTGCGTGCATGCCTAATATTGTTCGAGTATTCGCTGATGCGGTAGTTTCGGGTAGGACCCACGTCGGAACGCATATCTCGTGCTTTCCGGTCCGCACGCAACAAAAATCAAGATGGTACGTGAATTCGACCGTATCGCGTACTCGCCCGACGCCATCGCGGAGCTGCGCGCGACGAACGCCCGTCGGAACACACAGCACCGAGAAGAAATTTACGATACGATCATGCACGACCCGCACGAGCTCTCGTTGATGAGCAGCGCATATGGCACCTCCGCCGCTGCCGTGGGCATGGAAGCCATCCCATAGGCGGGAATATCATGAGCCCCATTTCGGGACGCCGGGGCTCATCCGTCGTTTCGGATTCCTCGGTTTGGACGATTCAAATGCGAGTTGGAGCAACCTTTTTGCTCCTCTCTGTTCTTTCTTTTTCTGGGTCGAGTTCATCTTTTCTCTCTATCCCCCAATTTCTCCCTATCTTCACCCACTCCACATGATCGGATGGATGGATTGTTTCTACTAGATCACCTTTCTCTTAACCTCATCACCCTACCCATGTAACATAAGCGCGCGTACGATCGACTATTCGACCTGATGGTGCCTACTGATTCCCTATTCCTGCCTGACACAGTTTGTATATCAAGCATGTTCCTACAACCCTCTTAAACTAAGTCTGCGTTTCCCTACCACTGTTACTCGGCTTTACCCTCCGGGCTTGTGTGTTTTCCGACATGTACATGTTTAACACGTAGATGTGGGGCAGGCTGAAACCGTAAGCCGAGACGATGAGAAGTTACTGTATGAGCGAGGTACGCGTGAAAAAGACTAAAGCTCAGTCTGCATTATAGCTACAGTACATTAACACAAGAAAAGGGGGGTCGGACGGGAACAGCAACCGTGGATAGCGGGGACTAGACATACAGGGATATTGGCAGCCTCATTCGACTTCGCCGACATGGTACGTGTGGAGATTGGAAGACACAGAGTATCACGACGAGACGAACAAAACGTGTGTAAGGGTTTAAACAAGGAGGGCAAGTGACCATAGCGAGGAGCGATTATACGAGCGGACCGAAGACAGTGGACGAGAATGGAATGGGAAGATCGTTCATTTCGTTTAGGGATGATTGCTAACGGAGAAAAGACGGGGATTTGGGTTCTAGGTGGATTATATTCTTCGCATAGCCGATTTGGATTTATCGAGTCGATACCACCTCTGGTGAGAGCGAGCGCGCGGACGACGCACGGCGGTGGCGTTTCATACGCGCCGGGTCGATGTCGGGCAAGTTCGCGAAACGGGCGAAGAGCGCAAGAACTATCTCCCGTTGATCATTCGTAAGAAGTCAAGAGATATAATCAACGCCAGACACGCACCGTCGACGATCGAGACTACGCCACGCAGCTGCGCGCCTCTTGTTGACGTGGGGGGGCCGAATGACCCGGGTACAACAGGTAACCCGCCTGTTATCGAAAACGAGGATCCAGGAGAATGGGAGGGCTCCTCGACGACGAAGACACGGTGGGCGTTTGCTGAGCGACAAAAATCAGGGTTGACGGAGACTATATGTCTCGAATTAAAAGGAGAAACGTTAGGTGACGCACTAGCTAGGATCTTCTCTATTGTGTAACGAAGAGATGAGGCCGCAGAGACGCTGTACACTGAGAAAGAAAGAAGCAATCATAGTCGATTAGCTGCCCCCCTGGCCTGCTCCTGGAAACATACCGGGATATCTGTCAACGCCGTCCGTGGATCCATCTGGTTCCTGCCAGACAAGGACGAGCTCCCATGAACAAAGAATCAAGCAGGTCATTCATGAAGGACCAACTTTGATCTGTGCAATAAACTGTCTTAATGATATTTGCAAGACGCTTTTGTTTTGCGAGGGTAAAACGATCTGTTCCCAGGCTTTAGTTACGAGCAAGTCAACTACACGGTAGTAATAGGCGCGCGTACCTTTCCTACATCAGTGACGCTCACCGCACTCAGTAGTACTAGTGCCGCCGGTGCCGGACTGTCCTCGATTACCGCGACGCTACTGACACCTTGCTCACTCATCAAGGACATCGCCTCACACAGTGGCGCGCTGGCCGCGCAACACACAACTTCCGAACGAAGGCTCAGTGACGTCAGTGAGAGTGAATGCAGCGCATTCGCGAGAAAACGGGCCAACGGAGCGCTTGTTTGTGCGTGTGCATGAAAGTACGCAAGTAGCGCACGGTCACTGACGTATCCGATATACGTCGCATCGGGGGGACCCGAGCGGATGAGGACTTCAGCGCGCAACGTTATAAATACGTACAGAAAAAAAAAAGAAAGGATGCGCACTCCGGTGGGTTCCCTTCGCGAACACGGAAAGCAAATCCACGACTGTTGACGTATCCGGGAGTATCTCAAGAGGATTCTTCTCAGATAAATCTTTAGAAAAAAAGAACATTAGCGAAAGACAACGCAGAGTAAGGGCCTAGAAAACGCACTGCTGACCAAACTGACGGGGACCTTTCCCGCCTTCGCTGCTTTCACTATCTCGTCTACACGGGGATTTGCACTTAAATATTCCGGGGAGAGGTTGTGTTGAGTAGCGGCGAGTGTAAGAAAGGCGTTGACATCGGCGAACTGCCATCCCCAAAGATTAATTGCGGTGATATTACATAGATACTTGGAACGTACGTCGAAAAGTCCCAGGAAGGGAGACTCCTCACAAGAGGGCGAAGGTGCCTCTATCGCGATACACGCGGTATTATTTGACAGGAGTGCCTACTATTGACATTAGAACTTATGCTTAACCGAAGTCAGATCTGCCGATCTACTCACATCGCACGCGTCTTCTACCGTCGTACTTGCCCCAATGGTCACTATCTGGCTATCTATAAGGTCTAAAACATAAAAAGGTATGAGTACGTGCCTGTCAACCAACAATCGCTACTTACCTTTCGCCTGCACGGACAACCATTGTCTCAGCCATTCCTCCGGCTCACTATTCGGTGCGAACACAACTGGAGAGTCCCTTCCGGTCTCCGAGTGGGAAATACCGGGGAAATACGGGCATCGTGGTACAGACTCCATGGCTCCTTCTCCTCCAGCCACCTTCACTCACAGGCCGTAGTTTTCGATTCCGGAAAGTCCAATTTCAATGTCGTTAAGGTAGATATGCCCTTAAGGCTCGAGCACGGCTGGCCTTCGGGCCCCCTCGTTGTTATCTCTTCGTTCTTGGGGGTAAGATACAGGGGTCGCGACAGCCGATTGAATCTTTTGTACTGTGGAGATTGTAGCGGTTGACGTCTGAAGTAAATTGTCCGCGTGAACGTGATCTCGACGCGTCGCGAAAGGTCTCTCGTGAAGGTAAATCATGCCAATACAGTATCACGTGGGAACCCGTTCAACTTAGATCTCGCTACAAATCCAAATCCACTGCGTCCACTGAAGTCCGATTAAGTCCTTGGAGAATTGGCTTCCTGGACATTGGAGGGGAGTAATCCCAGAAGTTCCTGCATCGTACGATTTTGTCAACCTCACTTCTGGGATGTCTTGATTTCCCGAATTTACTTAACATGTTTAACATTCCGAACGCGCAGAAGATACGGAGGGATCATTAATGCTACGATGGAGAATATATACAATGCAGAGTGACCGATAGAAAGTAGCCCGCGGATTCTCATGTTATAGGTTACATAGGTAGCTAAAGAACGTGGGTGACCCCGTCAATGCTCACAGTAGCTGAGCCTGGCAGGATCATTAAAAAAGGAAACACAGGGTGAAAGCGACGATGGGGGGAAGAGATAATGAAGGAGAACACAGGAAAACGTTGCAAGTTATCGTTACACAGGTGTCGTGATTGGATAATCCCAGAGAACGGGAAAAATTGAAACATGAAAATGAGATGAACGCTCAGGCTTGCTCGGCGTATAGAGAAAATGTCATCACTGCCATAAAACAAAACAGAACAATGAGAGTGTCTAGCGCACAAGAAAAAGCAGCTGCGTGAAACGAAAACACAAGAAAGCGGGAGTCGAAGCGCAAGCACCGACTATAATAGGGTTCCTGAAGACATGCCTTGACTTATTCACTCCCGCTGGAGGTCGGAGAAGGCGGCTCGCCACTGCCAGTGCTCGCAGTCATAATGGATACCAGAACCTCCCTACAATATTTGACCTTGTCCACGAGCCGTTGCGTGATCTTCGCCTCGACAGGGTCGCTCGAAGGCCTAAGAGAGTGTACCATAAGCTCACTCAGAGCCACCGCGAAAGTTCGTAGTCCTTGTTGATATGGGTCACGAGCAGACCATGCGAAGATAGGATTACTTTCGTATGGTCTGAGAAATTGAACTATAATTGAGGGCAGGAAGATCAATACCTCGCTCTCCAACAAGTCTTACACTATTGTAACATACCTGTAAGGTATCGTTGCTGAGTTTGAAAACAATGACATGCTTCATGCGAAGGTATTTCTGCACAAATTCCATGCCCTTCGTGCGATCGACATCTTCAAAAGTGAACGGATATTCACCGTACAAACGCTCCATGATGTAACGTTCGAAATGCTTAAGGAGATATACTTTGCTCTTTAACTCCTCATTATAATTGGTAACGGTAAAATTCTTGCGTGTGTACGCCGCGCCGCCATGCTTTGAGGCGATATAGTCGACGTGACTAAAAGATATCTGTTAAAAACTCGAGGCGAGGAGATATCAGAGGAGCACGTACTCTTTGTCTGGAGAAAGGACGATGGACGTGCTGTCATTGAAGTGAACACCGACAGAGCCGTCGGTGAGGGCATATCCCATGCCATACTTGTTGCAGTAGTCTACCCAAGATACAATGAAAACCTTTGCGTCGGGAAGATCGACGTCTGCCCCTAAAAGACCATAGCAGTCCTGCTCAGAAAAAGCTAACACTGCTAGATTAATTGCGCTTACTTGGGTCTCTGAAAAGTTTTCCTTTCGCTTTGGCGCCGAACGCCAGAGTTAAGGTTTGAAGTGCAACATCGAACCCGTGCATTTTTGCAGTCGTCTGACTCGAACCTGACGAGCAAATGAGTATAGCCTTCAATAAAGATGTGAAGACACTTACGAAGATCCTTTACCGCCTCTTTCTTTGCCTTTCCACTCTTATAAGACGCAGGCGGTATGTTCTCCATATCATCCATCTCGGCAGCCTGCCTCATGGCAGCGGCATTCATTGGCTCGGATGTCATTTGAGCAACAATTCGTGCCTTTTGTGCCTCCAGCTCCTTCCTCCGCACAAACTCCTCCTCTTTTGTCTCTGGTATATAGTCCTCCTCTTCAATGTCCTGCAATCCAGCCGCGTGTGTACGGCCATGTACGTGACCAGTTGCACCCATGCCTAGCGACGAGCCCTTGCTTTCAGTTAGTGGCCGTCCAGGTGAGCGGCCTTCCTTTGCTGCGGCCTGCAATTTGCGGATGAGCGGCTGCTCACGTTCGCGCCCACTACTTCCTGCTGCGGACATGACGAGCGGCTGGCGAGCGGCACCAAGCAGTGCAGAAATTGGACTGCTAGGCTGCACAGCGCGTTGGAACTCACGTTCCTGTTGCGCGAGGGCAACACTAGAGTTTAACATGCTCGCGTTCGACGTTGCGCTCGTACTTGGTGCCTTGCTGCGAATCGGAATACTGGGGGCGCTTGGTACATTGATAGATTGATGCTCCTCATCGAGAAGTGCCGACTTGCGGAGGCGCTCAAGATTAAGCTTGGACACTGCCCGAGTTATATGGTGAAAGTCTGGTGCACGATCCTGAGCGGTGCGCGGTATTTGGGCGGGGACAGTCCCAGATGTAAAGAATCTGTGATCAACGATGTCATGCAACGTCGGACGTTGCTGAGGATCGTGAGTAAGGATTTGCTGGATAAGGTCTTGCACCTCTAGTGATACCGGCCTTTCCTGAGGGAAATCGTACTCGTTGTCGCGGATACGCCTGAAAAGAGTTAAAAATGATACGATCTTGGATCCATTGCCGACTCACTTGTAGATAGTCTTAACTTCCTTGGTTTGGAACGGAGGTCTACCGATGACAAGAGTGTACAGTATAACCCCAATAGACCATGTGTCAACCTCGAAGCTGTGACCATTAGCGGTATCGAACAGAACCTCCGGTGCAATATAGTTTGGAGTACCACAAATAGTCTTTTTGCGTTCACCAGGATTTTCGATCAGAGCGGCCAGTCCGAAGTCGCCAACCTTAACATTCATGTCCTGGTCGAGGAAGAGATTTCCGAGCTTGAGATCACGATGTATAACCTGGTTCGTGTGCATATAATGGCAGGCACCAATGAGCTGGACAAGGAAGAAGCGGGACTCAGGTTCCGTAAAGCGGCGGCGGCGGCGGAGCATGTCCATAAGCGACCCCGACTCGCAGAGTTCGAGGGTCATGTAGACGTTTTCAGTATCTTCAAAGCAGTCACCGAACCGAACAATGTTCGGATGCTGAAGAGAGCGGTGGATTTTGATTTCTGCGTATAACTGCGAAACTAGTCAGCCGCACATTCATAGTAAAAGCAAGACATTCGGGACCCTGCTCAAGCAATTGAAAGGGTTCACGGTTGTATTATCCATAAATTCAAGGGTTTCTTATACGTGCACATGTACTAGGGACTGAAAGCGGCGAGAGATATTACACACCTTTGTCTTAGCCTTCTTCGTTTTGAGAGAATCTTTGGTGACTACCTTGATTGCCTGTCGGAGTCCAGTCCGGTCTTGTACTTCATACACCCGAGCGAAGCCGCCCTTAAGGTCTGTCAGCCACTCGCAAATTCTCGAGGGGGAAAAGCGCTTACTTCACCGAGGAAACCAACACGGCTATATGATACAGAGTGGGTGTTGTCGCGGATCACCTGCGGAGGCGAGGGCGGAGCCGTCTTGGTATTCTGGCGGGGAAGTGGAGGTGACGCGGGAGGCTTCTTTTGCGCCTGCATTTGGGCAGGCTTCAAAGGCAAGCCCGGATTTACCGCCTGCACAGCAGGCAGCTGGTTGCCAGTGCTCGTGAATGGCAGACGTCGCCCGGCCACATTAAGCGGCGCGGCGTGCATTTGCTGGTACTGGACGTGAGCAGCCATTATGTCGTACGCTGGAAAGAAATTGCTTGAGGGGTATTGCGGGCGTTAAGGACGAGTGCTGACGAGGCCTAACGCCGTCGCCGTCGCTGTCGCTGTTCGTGGAGGCAGGAGGAAACAAGGAAACAACGAGGAGGCGGACTGTCATGTTTGTAGTCTGTTTGTCTCGAACTTCAACCTCGCGTAGACCACGTGATCGTGTATTTACGTAATTGATTTACGGTGGCGTAAGCCATCACTGCCAGTGGCACAGCCTCATAAATACCCCGAACTATGAGTTGAGTATCAATGTAATTGGAAACGGCTTCAAAATGTGTAGCGAGAGAACTGTATGCATTTTATAAGTCGCGGAGTAATGAGCACTGTGTATTTGCAATTGCTAGGTTTACCACCGAAGCCGCGCAGCACGATGTATGCGTGACTTCTTGATGCAAGAATAATGTGTCCATTCGCAACAAGATAGACTGAAGGCCCCCAAAAAATTATCTTATAAAAGTGATGTTATGAGGTTTAAGTTAAAAATGCTTTGTTCATTAATTATGTATAGCTACTCTATTAAGGATGAACTTGTTGAAGGGGGAGGAGCAGTGTGTCGTTCTTGAGTTCGGTGGATGAAAATGTACGAAAATGAGAAAGGTTAATGGCATAAAAGCGCGGGTGACCCCAGCATAGCTGCTACAAACGGGTCGCAACTACGCCGTGCGATATCGGAAACAATTTGAGTCCGAGTCCGCTAAATGGCATTCGAGCACCAAAGGAAACGATATGACTTAGGGGTTTGTCCCGAGGTCCTTTGCCTCGAGTTTGTTTCGCTACCCTGAGCCCACGTCACAGAATTAAGACCACAAGAAATTGTCCAGATCCAATTCCAATTCTAGGTCCTGCAGGAAGTCATCAAAACTCGGAAGCATGTTGCTCGGGAGCATAATGTCATATTCATCAGCGAGTCTGTCGTTAATTGCGCGTCGCTCTGCCTCCTCGCGCCGCACCCGATGTTCAGCAATAAGCTCCTTGAGGTGGGGCAGGACATTTTTCCAAACTGTATACCCATAGGATATTTCCCGTTGTCAAAAAATATGTCTACGAGTATTTCAGCGTATAAGCAAGTAAAGCGTACTTCGATCAGTGAGCATCTTGGGTTCCCTGACCAGTTTGCGCCATTTCGAGAAGAGGTCATTGCCGTCACGTGAAAAATCGAGGTCCATGTCGGTATATCCGAGGGCCTTCAGATTGTCTCGAATCCTAGGTGATTGAGTATATTGAGAGGTTAAAAAAAGAGCAAGACCACAACAAAGCCACAGCACTCGCTTTTCTTCTCGTTTTTTACTAGCGATGCGCTGTTCTGCTTGCCTTCTGCATTTTTCAGCCTGGATCCACTCTGACACCCTTCTCGAGTTCTGAGTAGTTCATGAGAATTCCGAAAAAGAAAGAAAGAGCAGCAATCGAGCGCTCACGTCCATTACGCTCGCAACCATCGCCTTCCTATCCTGTACGTACAGCTGCAACTCCAAATCCGATTTGATGGAGTGATATTTCATGAATATCTCTTCTACTTGATTCAAATAATAAAGCTTCATGACTAAGAATGAGTGAGCGCCGTGAGCGATAAAGAACAGAAAATTGAGCCTTGAACTCACAATCGTGAACTTCGTGAGGAATAAGTTCAAGGAGCTGGTTGTGGTCACCTGCAATTCGAAGAAGATAAGTGGATTTTTGTTTCGCTAAAATACTGGAAGCCAGTCAGACACTGTGAATGCGTAGACTAAGCAATTGAAGGTATGAACTTTTTCTCGCTGCAATTTTTACAAAGTCGTAGTCTGAACGGGAAGTGCAAAGTTTGAGCCCGAGAGGCTGTACAAAACTACAGAAATTCCAAAAATAATGAGTAAATAATCGACGGCAGATAGAGCAGGCATACGTAGCAGCCCTTGCAGTATAGCAGGTCGGCGAATTGTGGCTCGCTCAGGTCCGGGGGACATTCGGGTAGTCCAACACCCTCGCAAGCTGTACGCCATACCAACTTAGAGTCCCTCGTCATAAGAAAACCCCGTAGAGATTTAGACGATCGAGCCAAGTTGAGCAAGTCGTGAGGTGTTAAGTTTACAGCGATCTGGGCATGCAAAAAGTTAATCTATGCATCATCGTTTAGCTGGACACAGTCGCCATATACTAACTTCGCAGAAAATCTCAACGGGCATTTCCATGATCATTTCGAGCCGTCCAATTTTACTGTTCCTACGACGACGGACAATCCGGGGACCGCCCGTAGGAAGTCTACGCATTCCTTTGCCCTTATTCACTGAAAGGCTCCTGGCTTGGGGATCTCCAGAACATGATGCTTCTCTACTAGATATTACTTCCTTAACGGAATTCCTGTATAAACGTCGCTCTAAATGTTGACTGAGCTTAGCATCCGCCTTCACCGACGCGGGAACCTAAATATGTGCTCACCAACTAAGCCGTCACCTTCGTCTGCAACTGATTTTACAACATCAAGCCTCGCTTTCTTCACAACCGCAGCTCCGGGAGCGTGTAGTACTTCCGAGTCGGCGCCCACATGTTCATCAAATTGGCGTTTAGCCTGTCTGGCCTGTGTAGGCTTTCAACACCAAGACGATTGAAGCACTGTCGCGACATACCATATGTACAGTGGGTGGTGATGGTGGTTTGAGATAGAGAGGTCGGTATAAGCGCCAGACCGGTGCCAAGTGTTATGGCGCGTAAGTAATTCCGGCACTTAAGCACGCAGCACGTGCGGTGTGCGTCCAAATAACGTCCGTCACTGCCGCGGCAGCTCCGAAGATAGCCGTGCTATTTATGCGCTAGAAGGTACTTAATCGTCGTTTGGCATTGATTGGAACAATTACCTTTACTTAAACCCAGCAACGGCCAAACAATAATGCGCGGGCAACAGCACTGCATATAAAACATAATCATGACAGCAAAGCAGGTTTCACTACACTTAGGGGCACACTTCTTTTATATGCCCTCAACTTGAAACAATTAGAAACTGACGAGGAAAGGCCCAGGGCTTGCTAACTTAATAGCTGCAGCAGGCTGCCAGATGAAGACTTCCAGTCAAAAACGCGGCACCTCCATACCCGCCCCATGCTCCGCGGCATTTGAAACCAACATCCCCACTTTCTGATTTTGATTATTCCGAGATTATGCGGTACTTAATTCCGAGTGTTTTCAGCAACGATACCGACTTGTCTTGAGCAATGGGTTAATTTTGCTGGAGGTATTCTACTGTATAGGACTTCTACACTGAGGACATGTCGCACTTCTCCGCATCCAGCTGCGCAGACACCCCTCATGAAACCTGAAATAACGTACATTATCAGCGACGGAATGAAACTTGATGCGGACCGCTTACGCATGTTGACAAACCACCAGACATGCCCAAACGTCCTCCTTAAACTGACTGAGGCAAATACCACATTTGTCGACAACGACACCAAGCAATGCGAGTTTAAGCTTCGTCCTTCCATCCTTCGTCATCCGCCGCCGAAGAACTTCTACCTTCCCAAGCGGCACATCTTCAAACCTAGCACCGCGGTCTGATGCTTGGGAACCCGCAGCAGGACCGAGAATCTCTTCGAGTAGTAGAAGATCCTTAATGGGGGAACAAGTTGATGAACATAAATAAATAAATAAAACGGCGTGAAGATGGGCATCACATACGTCATAGGATTGTCCACCAAACGTGAAGTCTGGGTCATCTAGTCGTGAGAGTAGGAGGTCGAGGTCGGTCGGACCTGTAAACATAGGCTGAATGGGATTTATCGGCGGCACCGGGTCGGGTTCTAGGGGCTGGTTGTTTAAGGGTATTTGAGCAAGGGAAGTATAAGGTTCGTCTCTCGGAGGTGATGTGCTGCTGGGAGGTGCTGGCAGCCCTATTAAAGCCTGCGTGGTATTCGATTCACCTGTACTACCATTGGTTACAGACGGACCAAGGTTACGGGGAGCAACCGGACTGCTGCCAGTCAAATGCGGTGAACTCGGAGAGGTGGATTCTCTGATAGCTTCGGTGAGAATCGTATCGTCTCCTCTCGTTATCGAATTCGAACCCATTTCCGAGGAGTGTGTCTCAATAGCGGGTACAAAAGCATTTACAGCTAGGGAATCTGGTATAATGGGTACAGATGGCTGCCATGCGGCAACTGAGTTGTCGGGCGTCGACTCGTCTAGAACTGTATTAACATGATCAGTTCCTGCAGCGAACCTCATTGCGCTAGAAGAGGCCTGTGCAGGCGACGCCGGTTTAAAGGACGTTGGGACGACTGGGGTTGTTACTGTAAGTCTGCCCGCGCCTCGTCCTCTGCCATCATGACGGAAGGGCGGCGGCGGCGGTGGCGCTCGTCGGCGAGAAGGTATACCGGTGCTTGCACAACCCGTAGGCATGGATGAAGAGATACTGTCCAGCCCCTGTGGATCAGGAAGGGATTTACTTGCCTGCCCTGGTACAGGAGGGGGCGGGCGCCTGATGTACACTCTGGGGGGCGGTGGTGGTGGTGGTGGTGGTGGCGGGCGCTTCGACATAGACTCAAATTTGTGAACCCGGTCACGTACGGACGATCCGGACGCAGCAGACGAATTCTGCGCAGGGGGAAGCACTGGCCGAAGGGGTATCGAAGATAGTCCTAGGATATCATTCCGGGCTGTGCTCGTATCTGAGGGGAAAGGATGTTCTGTGGGGGAACGAGCGGAGTCTAGACGGTGTGCAGTTGGGGGGGGAACAGGCAGTGAAGACTGAACAGCAGCTAGCGTAGAAGTAGATTGTTTCAAGGAAAGGTCCAGACAAGAATCATTGGTGTCGATGTCGGTAGATGGGGCATCGTTTGACGGTGTTCTATGACTTGAATGCGGGTCCAGCGTTTGAGATGGGTCACATAATGAGTGCTTGGTTAAGTGAGACCTGAGCAAGGGTACTGAAGGTAGAGAGCTGGAGCTTCCAGACGCATGGGGTTCGGCACCAGAAGCCTTCGTGGTGCGCAGAGGCGCGTTTAAAGCATCACGCAATCGTGAGACGGTACTTGGTGCAGAAAGAGACGCCGGCAAGCCATGACCAGTTTCTCTAGCCTTTTCCTTTCCCGCTTTCGAAACTTTAGTCGGGTGCTCAGAATACAGCAGCGTGTCCGAAGGAGAGGGCCGCGTGACGGAAGCCTCTGAGAGCGTAAGGGTAGTGTCGGAGTGCAATGTGTCACTTTGAAGGTTACGAATTGGAGCAAATTCAGAACCGTCGATGTCTCGGAAAATATCAATAGTTGTGTTAGCGACAGCAACTTCAGTAGCAGAAGAAGTCCGTTCCACAGGCCTACGGGTGTTTCGTGTATAAGCATCAGTGACATCTAGGCTCTTAATGGAGGATGATGCGTCCTCCTCAACAGGCTGAGTCGTAGATGCACTCGGCAAGCTCTCTGTTAGATATCTTCGCTCGAGCTCTCTCTGCACTCTTTCCTCCAGGCTGAAACCCGCCTTACGGTCATCCTCCCATAGTGAGTGTCCGCTTCGCCCCTCAGCAAACTCAAGAGATGAATGTGAGGATTCTGAACATGCCTCTTCAACCTCCTCGGAAGGCGGCGGTGAATCACGCCCAGTAGTGGAGGCAATTAAATTCTGATTAAAACTCAACACCTGTATGTCATCCCGACTGGGAGAGGTCGTGCGCTCCACGATCGTCCGCGACGTGCTCAACGAATTTACCGAAGGCGCGTTCGGAGACGGGCTTGAAGCTACGGCTTCCTCAAACGAGGGAGGGGGAAAGTCCGGAATGAGAAACTCTAAAACGGACCTTCCTTTAACTCATTCTACGTGCAAGCAGAGGTATGCGCACCTTCACGAGATGGAGTGTGAATTTCGGAAGTTGGCAAAACGGCGTTTCGCGACTGTACCCTTGGGCCCGAGCCGAGTCTTGACGAGCCCCGGAGTCCAGGCCCGGGTGAATTCGTACGGGAAACGTTCGGCTCTGTCCTCGACGATACCGCGACGCCGAAGGAAGGACTCGCATCACCCGAGGAACGGTTTGCCCTTAATGCCGGGCGACTCTTTTTAGCCTTACGTATCCTTCCAGAGTTCTCGGGCGGAATCAATGTAATTTGACCTAAGCTCCCTTTCAACAAGAGCATACGGCGATTACAGCTTCCCAAAACTTACCATGGTGTCTTACAACGTGCGTTAAGTACGGTGCGACCTGGACCGCATCGGCGACGCGCGACTGTCTATGTGACGGCGAGGTTGAACGGGATGCTGCAGAATGTGGCAGGCTGGTCATAACAGCATGAACTGGGCATGTCGTGAAGGTAGTGTTAACTGACTCAGGTCATCAGCGAAAACAGTCCGGGCTGGTTGGAGAAACTTTGGCTATGCACAACGGCTACGACCCGCCAGGTGCAAATGGGTGCATCCTTCCTTAACAGGAATATTATTTCCACCCATGCCGTCGGCTATCAGCCCGGCTGCAACTTTCGAGCTTTGTCGCAGGACCTCGCTCTTCGAAAGAAAAACTATAATACGATCTAGCAGCCACCGAAAGATACAACACACAAGAAAGGCTATAATTAAAGTACATCACCGTTGTCCAACATACACCCTTGTCCTTCCCCTTACACACTGGGAAAATGAGGGTACTCATGGTCGATTTCGCACTATTCATATATCGTCCAGCAAGTTATCCACTTCGCTATCGTCTCCGTCAGTATCTTCTGCCTCGAGCGTCGTGTCCATGATAGAGTCGTGCTCAGGCTCAGGAAGCTTGGCCGTTTTCCGTTTTCCGGACGTTCTGCTTTGAATCAGTCACAACGTAATGTAGATGAAGCTCCGCGACTTACACGCTACGGGATTTCACCTTGGGCGCCTTTGGCGGAGGTGATGAAGATACTTCATCGCTATCGTCATCAGTATCATCCGGGCCGGGCTCTTGCTCCACCTCTTCGCTCTCGTCACTCTCCGGTGCTATTTCGACCATTTTGATAGCTTTCTTGCTATAATTTGGTTCGAGGTTTTGTGTCAGCAGAAATGACCAGTTGGGGCAGTTATTAGCTTACGCGGCCCTCTTTGGCAGAGTACGTGTCGGCGCGGAAGGTGTCTCGTCTTCAGACACATCGTCATCTGACTTAGAAATTCTGCGTTTTCTACGGAAATTATATGGAAAGGTCGGATTAATAACGGGAGGAACATACTTAGCGACACTTCTGCTTTTGCCTTTTGGTTTAGGCGCCGACAGCTCCACGTAGTCGTCTTCATCAGCGCCAGCTTCAGTCACCGTTGTAGCGGCGCTTTCAGAGCGCCTTCTCATGTTATCAGCGGACCTTCGTATACTTGGATGTCTGGTTGGGCTCACCTCTTTCTTGCTCCTCGTCTTGGTTTAACCTCCTCCTCGTCATCTTCTGGAATGATATCATCCAAAAATTCGAAGAGGTCCTTGAGGTACTCAAGCTGCCTATACTCTTCTTCATTAAATCCCTCTAAAATATTCTCGAATTTCTTGGAAATCATGCTGTCAAAACGTATTAAAGCATTGTTGCTCGTCATGTCTTTAATGACGCGTCGTGATCGAATATTACTCAGTAGCAGCTTCAGTGTCCGGACTTTGTCGTCATCAGCCTCATCAGGAATATAGAGCCTGGTGATGAGCTGGCACAGAACTTTTTTGCCGCTCTCTGAATTGGTGGTGAGTATTATAAGACTTCATACTCGAGCGGAAATTAAGCAGAGGTGCGTTACTTTCGATTTCCTTATTGAAAAGGGACTTCACGATTTCGATGGACAGATCGAAATGGACATGCATGTCTGTTTTCTGGCCAAGAATCGTACTGACAGGACGCAATCAACTTAAAGTTATTATAAGAAGTCAAAAAAGAAACCCACGTAGTCTTCTGAGGGTCCGTCCAATCAACAAGCAGCGAGCCTGCCTGCAAAGGGCTGACCATTTCCTCCTCTCCGTCTAACTCTTCATACATGCGTGAGAGTTCCTCGTATGTGGACATGAAGATCTGTATCATCATTAAGTTTGCAGGGCGCGAGTTCTGAACAGGGGGCGGGTGCAAACCTTCTGCATTCGTCTCTGGTTGATAGATGACGAGTAACAATAAACAGGGAAAAAATACGACAGACACTGCCGCACTTCTTGGTTGTCTGCAGTCTCTGGAGACATGTACGCAATGACAAGACTTTTAAGTACCTGTTACGAAGCGACTTCAATACATTTTTCTCTTTGAAGTGGACATTTTATATTCTCTATTCACCTTATCGTCAGCGATCATACCTGAAAGCATGAGTTTGGCGAGGCCAGTGCAAATTACGGCCTGGATCTTCGTCGATCCTTCGCTCTCAAAAATCTTTGTAAGGAACTCCACAACGCGGTCACCCTATGCAGATCGAAATCAGTCAATTCAGCACCAATTATCGCGCCGAGGGAAGCAAAAATTCACGCCAACACCCGCATTACCAAGGAAGTCCCCCTCGTGCACCATCATCACGTCAAACAATATATGCAATATGCGAATTTTCAGCGTCTCTGGGGACTGTTGTACTTGTTGAAGGAAGAGCTGGAAGGAGTTCAACGCCATGCGCTGGAAAGACGATAGAAGTTATCAGTTCGGCAAAAAGAGTGCTCGCGAAACAAATAACGTACTCGAGCGATGAGACAACATAATCCAAGGCTGACGAGTCCTTTCTCTCGCAAAGGAAGCTCCTTCCGCCTTACCGCTGGAATAATGAGCTCTCCCAAGACACCCTCGAGGGTGGAGTTCTCTTCGAATGACTACATGCAAATCAAATGTCAGGGGTCAAACCGTTAAATATGATGGAATTGCGAGACGAAGATTTATAGCATCCACTCACACTGTTAACCCGCTCTAGCATACCAATGCACAAGGAGAGACAGCGCAAGTCAATAGTGTCGGCGCGCTCCTTTTCTTCTACTGTCATATCAGCGGGGGGTTTACGCGGTCGACCTGGTGTCCTCGCCGGCATCGGTGTGTCGTCGACACTTGTCCCGGTGTCAGCACTTCTTCCCCTCTACTCCGTGTTTTAGCGTTATTCCGGCTCATTCCGAGAGGTTTACATACTGTATCGTCTTCGTCAGAATCTCCATCCCTCAGCTCATGTATGACCTCAACAACGATGCGGATAAGATCTCGCTCTCCAGAAGACAGCTTTCTTAAGATATCCAGACAGAGTGGCATCAAGTTCTCTGGAAGAGAATCCTGGGAAATCATATTTCCTGTGTATGATTTGCGTCAGTGAATAGACACCTGTGTATCAAAGTCAGCGACAGGATGATACTCACGCACAAGGGCGAACATCTTTCTTCTTCCAATCTCATCTGCATAGTCCATATTCACAGCGAGTCTCATCAATTCACCAAGAATAAACTGCACTTCGGATACATCACTATTTTTCATGTTGTCCGTCGGCTCTTCCTGGCCACCGAATGCCCTGTATTCCTCTTCGGCCTGCGCCCGGCTTAATAGGACATTGTATAGAGCTTGGATTTTGAAAGCAAGGGCAGTCACAACAGGCATATTGGCTTCGATACGTGTTTCGTCTTTAGTCTGTATACAGTAGTCGACGAACACACGGGCAAGGAAGGCCCTCTCCGAAGTGAGGTCCCGCCAAAAGACATCTTCTTTACGCCGTCAGTGCTTCCTCATTTGTGGACGAGGTCTACATACCATCAAACTGAAGGCCGTCCAGTATATCCGCGCGTGTCTCGAAGACGGACAGTAGCGCCTGAGTTGCGGGATTATCTTCAGTTTCGGCAAAGCTGAAGTCGAATAGTTTGATAAATTGTAGTATATCTCCTCCGAGTACATCCGCCCAGGAAGCCACGAGCTTTGCCGCTGTAGAGCGTACGGCCTGTTCACGATCCTTTAAACCGGTGCAGACAAGAAGCTCGCGTTCAGCTATTGTAAGTTGCTTAGGGTTTTCCAGCTTTTCGAGTACAGGAACATAGACAAGTCTTCGCACGGATGCATCGACATCGCGCGTGCGAGATAAAACAGCTGAAAGAGTAAGTGAAGAAAGAGGTATGTGTGTTAGCACAGCTTTTCGGACCTCACTACGGATAGTCAACATCGGTGAACAACGAAACGGACAAATACCCACACGGCTGGATCATGAGCTAATGCGTCGAGTAAGGTACTTATGAGCTCTTCTTGTGCTTCGTCTGTACCGTCTGGATCAAGCAGTTTAGTAAGTGCTACGATAGCCTGGTGTCTGACGGCCTGCTCCTTGTCGTGCGCTCTGTCGACTAAGGGGCCATAAAGGAGATCATATATATCATCACTGCGATGTGCGTAAGTAAAACGGAACCATAAGCGCATATTACACTAAGTAATGGCGTACTTTATTTCTGGCATGATTGACAATATCTCCGCAATAATTTGAAGCACTCGGAAGCGGACGGTCTTGTCCTTTGCCTCAAACCCCTTGAGAAGATATTTGACAAGGCGAGATACAAATCGTGAGGCAGTAGTATCGTCATCGTCATCATCATCGGACGGTTGCTTGTCTATATTCCGGCAATAAGTTCATTTGAAGCATGCCAGCAGAGGACTGCTGACCTTTCTCATTGACGAATCTAACATAACCAGCCACGAACTTCACGATGCGGTCAACGACCGTAGCGCCCTTTTTCATTGGGAGAATCCTGAGAACCATATCGATAAACAGGTCTTCAAATAACTTTTCGCCCGTGAGCTGCATTTCTATCCCATTTTTTGTCAGCTCAGTGACAGACGCGGCGGCATTGTGCAACTTGTTGAGCGCGACGAAGTTCTTCTGATGATTCGCCATTGAAAGTTGCGCTTGCTCAAAAATCTTGGGCAGGTTCTCTGGCAGTACGGTTAAGACCGGCGTTGCCGTTCGTTGCAGAGGCATCACGATGCAAGAGACACGGGGTGGTACGGAGGCAACCCTTCGGAGACTTCACTGGTTGAACAGCCAGTGGCAGCAAGTCGCGACGCGTACCATATCTGGATGGGTAAATCACACGCCACAGACGCGTCTGTTCTATCACGTTCAACAGCGCCTGTGCACTCAGAGCCCGCATACCGTCCGATTACTGGCCAGACTTACTCGCCCCAAACGCGGACGCTAGCTGTATGACTGCGAAGGCTCCGTTCGACCTCAGCTCTTTGGCAACGGCGATTCCGGCTGTGTTCGACCAGGCACAATCATCGGCCGCAACACACAAGAAGAACAGCGTCGCACTATTCAAGCTTCAGAGTGCATCAGCCACTGTGGTAGAAAATGTGGGCAAGGGAAAGACGAGCGGAGGCGGACTAAAGCTGGTTGGGGAGAAAATGTTCGCGGAGGTCTTCGTGGATATGCTGAATAAGGTGCTCGTCGTCAAGAAGGGCACCCCGACCGCAGACAGAATCGTGAAATTCGTCTCGAACTACGTCAAGTTCATAGTCGACAAAAGTGTGTAATAGGTGATAATATATGAGTACTGCCCCAACTGACCTCTGCCTGCAAATGAAAGCTGCAGAAAAGCCAGACGAAGAAGATTCAACATCCTCCCGATTCATTGCACGTCTCCTGAAGTATTTTTTGAAGGGATTTCAAGCGAAGAATAAGGATGTTCGCTTCCGTTGTATGAGCTTTGTGTCCGAAATTATCAATAATCTTGGAGAAATTGAGTACGTCAAACCAGTTTCATCCTCTTCACAAATGTGCTCACAGCCTCGTAGTCAAGATTTGTACGCGGAATTGCGGTCCGCCTTACTGGAACGACTTCTCGACAAGGAGTCCCTTGTGCGAGCATACAGCGTAGTTGCCCTATCAAAATTAGCTATGAGTGAGGATCCAGACGACCTCGAGGACGACGAACGACCGATAGTATCGACCCTCCTGACCAGTCTTTTTTACGACCCCGCCGCGTAAGACTCTTCAACTGGTATTCGCACTTCTCAACATTACTTACTATTACTACCAGTGAGGTCCGTCGCGCAGCGCTCATAAATACTCCCTTCACGCCAGACACACTTTCTGCACTACTCACACGATCGCGCGATGTCGACGCCGTCACCCGAAAGCTTGTGTATGCGACGGTGCTCCCACGGCTTGGGCACCCAAAACAGCTCACGATTGCTCAGCGTGAGCGGATCGTTCAACAGGGACTTGGAGACCGTGAAGAGGCTGTGCGTGTCTCGGCGGCAAAGCTACTCGGCAGTTGGGTCGATGTTTGCGAGGGCGATTTAGCTGCGTTCTTGGGTCTTTTTGACGTTCGAACAACTGACATTGCCCTGGACGCACTGAAGAGCGTCTTCGTCACTCGAGCGGAGGTCGTGAGGGAGGTTGAATTTGACGGTATTTTTTTTTCACGATGCTACTCGGTGCCCTACGGTCTCCTAAATGAAGTCTAGATCTGTTTTGGTCGAAGCTCCGGCCCGAGACTGCCCTTCTAGCGCGTGCTTTCGTTGAACATTGTATTGAGCAAGACGATCAAGCGAGGCTCGAAGCGACTCTCCCCGTCGTGACTGCCCTCGCTTTTCACCTACAAACACAGTACAACGCATTCCTCAAGGTCTTACAGGATGTCGAGGCTGCAGGACTCGACAGTGATGGCGAGGAGGACGATGAGTTCGAAGCTCGGGAAGAACTACTAGCCGATCTGGAATTCATACTAGTTGAATTGCTTCAATTGGCGATACACCTTGACTTCACTGACGAAATTGGGCGACGGAAGATGTTCGGCGTTGTCAGTGAGTGCTTTGACTGCAGCGGATTGGCCCTTAATGTCCTGAGTAACGTAATATAGGGCAAATGCTTGCCCACCCCGAGTTGTCTGAGTCACTCATTAAACCCTGCGTCGGAGTGCTTAGCGTAATGTCTCCGAATGAACGGGATCTCATCCGTGTAGTCGTTGAAGTGATCAACGAACTCCGAGACCCCGATCCCGACCCAGACGCCAATGATGGGGATATGGTGAGTTATTCGCACGATCGTTATTTTGACGCTCGTAGTTGAGTGGCATCATGAGGGGAAGGACGATGAGACGATAGGTGATGAATCGATGATAACGACCGCACGACCTATGAGAATTGGAGGTCAAGGTCGTCGGGAGCCTCACGAAGAAAGCCCTGAGGAGAAAGCTCGATCTGATATCATCGACTTGCGCTGCTTGTGCTTGTGCGTCGCCGTTCTTGAGCGCATACATGGCGTGAGTACTGAACAACCCACAGACAACAATACAGTAGCTGAATTCATGCGTTTTAGAGCTTCGAAGAAAATTCGATACTTGAAGGGGTCCTAGCAGATCTCATCATAACCTCCGTTAAGCGGAAGGAATTAGTCCTACGCGAGAAAGGCTTAATTAGTCTGGGGTTATGTTGTCTCATTGCCAAAGTCAGTCTTACTATGACAATGCAAAAAAAAACCTTGTGCTGACTCCTTTTAGAACATGGCATTAAGTTCCTTTCAGCTTTTCCTAAGTCAGGTGAAGGGTGCGCCAGAGTCACTAAGGGTGAAGGTGCTCCAGATTGTATTCGACATTATGATGACCTATGAGAGGGATATTTTATCCGGAGCCGAAGGAATAGTGAGTGATCATCGTCACGTGAATGGAAATGTGCTTCTGACTACACTTTAAATGCAGGGCGAACGCGTCGTTGCGTTTCTTATGCAAGTCCTGGAGGCCGAGGAATCCAAAAGCATACAGGCGCTCATCTGTCTGGGCCTCTCGAAGTTGATGCTGTTCTGTCTAGTCACAGATGAAAGGGTGAATACTTCTCTTTTTTTCTAGGTCGCAACTAACAGTCCCGAAAGGTTCTGACAAGTCTCGTACTTGCATACGTCTCGCCTGCGTCTTCTGATAACCAAGAGCTTCGTCAATGCCTTGCGTATTTTCTACCGGCGTATTGCTACTCGTCTCCGATTAATCAAAGCAGGATGCAGTCGGTATGCCAGTCTTTTAGCTTTCCTTTGCTTATACACGCAAGCTTCACGCAGTGCTACGCAGATTTTCATCACTGCGTACGATCTCGTTAGCCGAGTGTATGAAGATATGGATGACGATCAGGACATGATCACACCCTTGCAATTTGGGCAGCTACTTCTTGATTGGACCGACTCGTCGAAGGTAATTGCAGTGTAAGTGAACTTACGTCGTCCTTCTCTATACTCGTCTTTGATACCCGGTTTCAGACCTGACGCACCCGAAAATCCGAGTCCCGTTCACATAAACCTCGCTATTGATATCATCCGAGCATTATATGACAACGAGAGAGCATGTAAGTACAGTAACCATTGATATTTGAGATTCAGGAAAACTCATAGTCAATCCTATCTGTGAAGTGAACGACAGGAAGACACTGTGTCAACTGCTCGGCAAACTGGCATTTCCATCCGAAACTGAACAGGAAAGGTTAAACGTCCTATATATACTCGTTACGAACTTAGTCGAGGTTAGTCGCGCGATTGAATCCTACATCGGATTGTTCTCAGCCCACAACAACCACTAGCTGTGTCCTTTTGATGACCCCCCTTCCGATAAAGTATTTTTACGCTTCAAGGTTCGCCTGGAGAAGCACTTCGCAGCTGCGCTCAAGGATTACGATGAGCAGACGTGCTTCCAGGAAGGGACATACGAAGAAGTATTTGAGTTCATCGGCGTCACGCGTCCGAAACGACGACATTTTGAAGGATCATCTAAAGTTTCTAAAGTCAGTGCCGCGACTGGAAGTGGCACTGAGACAGATGATGTCGCCTCAAAACCTAGGCATGGCCGGCGGAACGCGAAGTATGTCGTTTTTATTTTTTGCAGTCATTCTTATTCCGTGAATGTGCTAAACTCCAATACATCCTAGGTCTAATGCGAAGAACACCATGAGCGATAGCGAGTCCTCCGGCTCATCCCCGGATAACGATGATTCTCCAAAGAAGACGTGCGCTGTTTTGAACTTTCCCACATTTTTTCATGGCCTCAATTGTTCTTTGATTTAGTGCTCCGAAGAGAGTCCCTACCCGACCAGCAAGAGGGAAAAAAGAGGAAGTTGACTCGAATGACCGTGCGTCTGTGCAGCCGTCAAGCGAAGAGTCCGATGCTCCAGACTCAGAAGGGTACGTCGCCTCTTGTCAGTTATGCAACTAAATACCCTGATAAGGGTCGAATAGCACTGCCGAGACGAAGGAAAACATGCCGACGCCAACGCCCTCAACACCTCCTAGAAAGAAGAACGGAAAGTGAGTCTCGAATCCTTTTCACCCCTGAAATTTATACTGAACTCGACACATTAACGTAAAGGCGGTTACATACACCTACGAAGACACCAACACTGGCGTCGCCGGCCCCGAAGCGGCGAAACCACGGCGCAGCAGAGGCGACGAACGGCGGGCACGTTGATCCCATGTCCGGTCTTCCTCACTTCCCATATGCTTACAGTGTTTCGTCTTTTAGTAGGACAAGATCGAAGGCCACAGCTAAGAAGCCTCTGACAAACGCGACAAACAAGCGAGGGGAGTCTGCGTCCCAACATCTTCCGAAGTCCTCAGCAAGGGGTCGTCCACCCAAGCTCAACCCCCTAGAGTCGGACGAAGATGACATGTCCCAAGGCGCATCGGAAAGCGACACTGATGCTGCTCCTTCTGAAGAGTCTGTACCTTCACGAAATCGTGCCGCCCGAAAACCGCCACCTATCCTAGAGGAAAGAATCGGATGGGACGGTTCAAGTGACATTTGATGATGACGTCAAACTTTTTCTAAAGTATTTAAGGTGTTTTATTAAGTTATTTAGCATGTCTGAGTATCTGTCTTCTGCTTTCGCCTTTTCCTTCTCGCTCTATTCGCTTTCATTCTTAAGACAACATTGTCCGCCTTGTCAGTAGAAACTCGGAACGATGCATGTTGTACTGTTGTAGCAATAATACAGTCATAACCATATGTTACGTCTGAGGACGTCCAGTGCGCATAAATACATGTATACTAAGCGGCGTTTCTCACAATGTTTCCGGCCTTTATGAGAAGGTACATCGGGAAACCTGTAACGACGGAATTGAGCATGCAGAACGTAGTATGTAGGACATGCAATATAGATCACTCACCCAAGCCTGAAAAGAATAGGGTCGATCTGGCATTGAACGATCGCATCAATGAATGCACGTTGGGCTGGGGACTAAGGCAGAACACCTACCTGACCCAGCTGACAGCGGGTGTCGATTGGGTTATATAGACGTAGTTGTATAAAAGACGAAGCGAGACACTGCACGGGCACAGATATTTTGTGTTTCGAGCAGCCGGTCAGAATACACCGGAAATTACGTGGGAGAAAGAAGGTGCATACAAGGCGGCAGACACGATGTTCAGAGTGCTGTTGCTAATTCCCGCGTGGTTTCCAGCGAGCTAAGTTTTTATAGATTATTAGATGCCTGACTGTCAGATAGATAAGTGGAAAGAGCTTACGACAGCCGCTACCCACAGTGGGAAGATTTCATTTCCATTCTATAGAAAACGTTAGAAATCTGCTCCGAGCTTTGGATAGATCGTCTGACCAAATGCGCTCCCTCGAGCCTTTCAGCGCGCAGAGCGACTTCACGCGGAACTTTGGGGTCCTCCAGCAGTCTTTTGGTATTAGATCGAGGCTGGAGGCTAACGTGGGTAAAAATGAGTTCGTTAATACAATACAAAATAAGAAGTCCATGCTCACTTGTTGTATCCAATCGTTTTATCTATGAGAGCAAACTACGATGCACATACTAAGTGAGCCTGCTGCCTCTTCACACTAAAGCGAGCGTTATCAATCAAGGCCCGCATACCTTCATATTCATGGGGTAAAAGGTCGTGAACCAGACGACGGGGATCGAGTACAGCGACAGAGGCACGGACATGATAGTCGGGAGAATGGGTTGACGTGGAAGTCTTTGCGAGGAGTTTAAAGGACGCCCGGATGATTATTTGAGTCAAATCTTCCCCAGGGTCAGGCTCCGAGAGTATCACAAGTAATAGTTCGAGCGGCGTGGCATTCAGCCCCGGAAGTTCGTGCCACAACTAATATTGGCGTGAGTGGCTAAATGCGCAAATAGAAATACGATCACCATTGGGATCGACATCCATTCCTGAAATAGGAACGCGGTTCTCATTCGCGTTGCGGGCGCTTCGTCGGCCCGCGATGCCCGTGGTGTGGAAAAGCTTGAAATATATAACATACGGTAAAGCTGTTCCGAGTCAGAGCTGTGTCTGGGCGCACTTTCAATCGTAGATTTAAACACCCATAGCGCTCTTCT
This sequence comes from Coniferiporia sulphurascens, assembly GCA_002794785.1. NCBI lineage: Eukaryota > Fungi > Basidiomycota > Agaricomycetes > Hymenochaetales > Hymenochaetaceae > Coniferiporia > Coniferiporia sulphurascens. Next base: position 1,304,709 of record NBBA01000010.1, on the reverse strand, counting down.
CTAAGCGCGGGCGCTGTGGATGAGAACCGCATTCTTTTTATTGTAGGGCTCTTGCGGAAGCTGACCAATTGCCATCAGTTGATTGGCTGCAGACCAAGTTTTACTCACGTACCAGATAGCTTCGTCTCACTGTATTATGCAGCCCTCATATTATGTACTACTGGATGATTACAACAGTTTCGAGCCCGATTGTGCTTGTCCTGGCTATTAGGATTGGTTAAACCGCACTGCATAACCTTTCAACATGCTTACATTGGCCCGCTTATCGGTCTTTAATAAAGCATGCCGTACCGGGGCTATTTCCGATCAAATTGCTTTCTCTTTACTTTAGTAAGCAAAATACCGCGTAAAGTACAGCAGGCGGAGGACTTGAACATGGAGGGGGGCGTCGGCCAGGTGGGCATCTTCAAAACTCGAAAATTCATTTTTAAAACGAAACATAAAACAACTCCCGCCGTGAACAGTGAAATCGGGAACGATTCCTCCTCCGAGTGGTGGATGGAGGTTCCGGTCTAATCTTATCTAGTCGGATCGGCTGGAAGCCCGGCAGGGCCGGCACGGTATTGAATGGTAAGCCGCTCGAATAAAATCCCTTGCGCCGAAGCCAACACCAGAGCATCCTACTTCCCGCAGCGACAAGCTCGCCTCAAGGTCGGTTCACTTTGCAGAGAGACGTTGATTGAAGAGGGTTCAAAGGAGCACTCTTGCCGCACCGGGAAAAGTTTCGGCTGCTGAGTAAAGAGGAACCAAAAGATCGACGTTCGTACCATGTGCTCCGCTATCTGTCCCTTGACTGACTCGAAAATACTTACCGAAGTTCGGCGGTGCCGACCTCGCTCAACTTAAGGAAAGACGTCCGTTTCTTCCACACCAGCTACAAGAAACAGACAATGCCCCGCTTCCAGCTCGAAGTGGGCGTTTTTCTTTGCTGTTGTGCTCTCATTAGTGCACTTCTCTTTTTCATAGAGAGTCGTCCAGAAGACGGACAGATCAAGTTGCCTACCCATGATGAAGACGGAGAATTCAGCGATGATGCACAGGTCGACGACCCGTTCGACGTAACAGACCCGGAGGATGTCACTGACGGATTTCCCATTCGCGAGGAGGAATTCTGGGCCAAGGTTAGTGGTGTATTGCGCTTTACCGGACCCGTCTTATTTCATTCTCCAGGTGCGCCTGCGGAAAGTTGTTTTGGCTCTCGTTGCGGCAGTCTTGGTTATTACACAGACTGTGGCATTTGGCTGGACAATTGCCGCTGACGACGGTGCGAATGACATCGCCGCTGCTGCCGTGCACACTACGTTTGCGCTTTACGTCCTGGTATTGTCCGTCATTGCGATAGGTCGTTCCGATAAATTCTGGCATGGGCGGTTCACCGTTCATCTAGCCTCTTTAACGACGGCGGCTATCTTGACTCTTGCGGGAATCAGCGTTCTGCCTTCCCACATTGCGTGGGCTCTACCTCAGCGTATCGTGTGGTATACGTCGCTCGCGCTCTGGGTGGCTGCCTTTTGGCTCTCATCGCGCATGAAGCGTGGACCCAAGCTTCACTTCCCGAAGGATCGCATCTATTCAGAGAAGACGCTTGCGGGCATTACGTCGTTCTCGGAGGACAACGTGTGCGGAATTACCGACGCGTCTCCGTGGGGGGTTGTCATGTTCTCGTACACGACGAAGGTTGTCATGCTTGGATACACCGCCGAGAGCCTCGAGATTGGCGACTTGCCCATCGTACCACAAAGCATGCGCGCGACGGCGCTTTACTCGCGGATGAAGGCTGCGACACGCACCTTCCGCCTACGCAACGCGCGCCCTGGCTCCGGGTGGCAGCTTGCGTACCGTATTTTGCGCGTTAACCGGGCACTGCTTACTATGCAGGTTGCGCTTGTCATCGTTACTGCGATGATGTACTATACGCCCGCGTTCTTCCTCCAGCGTCTCATCTCATACCTCGAGGTCGACACTGAACGCAAGAACACTGAGTGGGGCTGGGTGTATTGTGCAGGTCTGTTCGGATTCAACGCGGTCATGTACCTCCTCGTCAGCCAGCTGTGGTCGATTTCGACCACAAGTCTCCAGGTCAGCATCCGAGTGCAACTGAATACGCTACTTTTTGCGAAGACGCTAGTCCGCAAGGATATTGCGTCGTCTGCAATTGCCTCCCAGGACAAAAAGAAGGAGGAAGGTACCGAGGCAGGAGACGATGACGAGGGCGAGTTCTCGAGCAAGGCACAAATCATGACGCTCATGACAACCGATGTTGACCGTGTTGCTGAATTTGCGTGGCACAACTTCTCCCTCCTTGGTACGTATATGATTTCTGTTTTTCAAGAAATGTTTTAATTCCCTTAAATAGATTCGCCCATTGAAATCGTCATTGGTACAATCTTCCTTTACAACCTCCTAGGTGAGTATTTTAACTAACCGCCGCCACCGAGTTCAACTGTCTGATATTACCACCTATCAAAGGCGTTTCCTGCTTCATTGGTCTCGCTGTGACGTGCTTGTTCCTACCTCTGAACCATTACGCCAGCAAGGTCGTGGTCGCCGCACAGGATAATCTCATGAAAGCGAGAGATGAGCGCGTTGCCCTGATGAATGAGGTATGTTTAGACATGCTATCCGTCTAAAAGGCTGGCTAACGCTCTCTTTCTGAAGCTTCTCGGTGCAATCAGGATGCTTAAGGTCCTTTCCATTCTTTTGAGGCTCGGATGAAAGCAGTACTGACGTTCGTGGTAGTTTATGGCTTGGGAACGTAGCTTCGAGAAACGGGTTCTTAAGATTCGGGAGAAAGAGCTGAAATATCAGCGTTTGAATTATATCATCGAGGTACGTTTTGGTATATGATGTATTCCCTTGCAGTGCTTATGATTAGGGATAATGCGTCTTTAGACGGTGTTTAACAGCATCTGGTGTGTTTATTTGACGAAATTTGTATAGGCCGAGCTAATGCACGTGGCCTTTAGGAGCGCGTCACCTTTACTGGTCACCCTTGTTTCATTCTGGCATTTCACCGTTATTAGAGGGCAAACACTTACCCCATCGAGGGCATTTACATCCGTGCGTTCACCACTTTGTTTTGTGTGCATCGACAATGATGCTAAACTTCATTTTTATTAGATCGCTAGTGCGTAACGATTCCGAGCCATTAATTATGGATAATGAGCTAATGATAAAACCTTAAAAGTCTTCTCTGAGCTCAAATTTGCCCTGAATGCGCTTCCGGAGACGTTGATTAACATGCTTCAGGTAAGCAAGATTCGGATCATTCCTTCAAATACTGCTCAGCTGTCTTCTAGGGTTTCGTCTCTCTGCGGCGTATTGAGAAGTACCTCAACACTGCCGAGGTAGACAATGTCAAGCCGCTCGATGGAGAGGCACACCCGATTGTCTTCCAGTCCGCCACCGTGTCGTGGCCGCAGGAAAAATCAGGGTCATCCAGTGCAGCGTCATCAATCGCTTCCACTCCTCGCCGCAAGTTTTCGCTCATTGACCTTACGCTTGACTTCCCACTCGGCGAGCTGTCTCTCATTTGCGGAAAGCTGGGTTCTGGAAAGACACTTCTCCTACTTTGTGAGTTTTTCGTGGTCGCTCTTCAGAAAAGTGTGACTGAGACAATGACAGCGTTGCTCGGTGAGGTCGACATTCTCGCGGGTCAGGTCAGCTGCCCGCGCTCTCCTCCGAACATTATTGCGTCGTTCACGTCGGTCGTGCCCCTGCCCGAAGAATGGGTGGTAGAGGGTGTGTGTGCGTATGTGCCCCAGGTGCGTCGATCATTGTCAGTGATTCCAATGCAGTGAATCTCATCCAAACTCCTCAAATAAGGTCGCTTGGCTGCAAAATGCTACCATCCAAGGTTTGACATCGTCCATTTCTCTCACCGATTTCAATTTGCTCACCTTTCTGCGTCCAGAAAACATTCTTTTCAACCTTCCCTACGTGGAAGAGAGATATCGCAAGACATTGGAGGTAAATTCTCGTCTTATTAAAAGATGAAGATGAAATTATTGACATCGCCTTTTGCAGGTTTGCGCTCTCGTTAGCGACTTAAAGATCCTTGAGGACGGTGATCAATCGGAAATCGGAGAGCGAGGAGTGCGTGGATCTTTTTGCCTTCCCTCAGTGCGCGGTAACTGAGTCTTTTGCAGGTTAACTTGTCTGGAGGTCAGAAAGCACGAGGTGAGGCTCCAGAGAAGGCTGTGCATGACACTTGCTAACACCTATTGTAGTATCTCTCGCCCGTGCTGTTTACTCCCGTGCAGCTGTTTTGCTCCTCGACGACGTTCTTTCCGCTGGTTCGTGATCTCCTCTTCCTTTTGTGGTTCAATACGAACTTTTTCTCTTTTTCTCTGAACAGTCGACGCACACACGGCCCACCATCTGTACCATGAATGTCTCAAAGGAGATCTCATGAAAGGCAGGACAGTCATCCTCGTTTCTCATCACGTCCAGTTGTGTGCACCTGGTGCTAGCTATGTGGTCTCGTTGGACAACGGCCGAGTATCTTACTCAGGTGACACCAAGGGTTTCAAGGCATCCGGCGTAATGGCCGGACTCGTGCAGTCAGACCAGATTGGAGGCGCCGAAGGTGAGGGTGACGAGAAAGAAGAAAAAGCCATCGAAGAAACTCTCGACAAGTCCGCATCGTCTACCTCGTCACTTGATTCGCCTTCGGACGAGGCCGATCCTGTTTCCGAGACGGATTCGACAATAGCGGCGTCGAGCGAGGCTGATGCAAAAGCGCCGGAAAAAAAGAAGGCGCGCAAGCTCATCGAAGAAGAAAAGCGTGCTGTTGGACGCATTGGGAGAGAGATCTGGAAGACCTATTTCTCTGCTATCGGTGGTACTTTCTACTGGGTGGTCTTTTGCCTCGCCGTGGCGCTTGCTGCCCTCAGTCCGGTGCTAGAGAATGGCTGGTTGAGGTAATTGTCTGAACTGCTGTCTTTTTTGTTCTTGCAGGCTGAGGCGTTCTTGCAGTCACTGGTCCGGCTTGGCGGAAAAGCATTTAGATGTGAAGGGCCCGCTCTTTTACGTCGCCATCTACGCTTTGGTAGGTTTGTCAGTCCGTTTTCAGCAAATTAATCTGACAGCCCTTTGCAGGTTACATTCATTGGTACTTCCGATTTTACACTATTCTCCGCTTGGCTAGGGAGACAACTCTAACAACTCTGACTTCTAATTCGAAGGGCTCATCATTACGACATTACGCTGGCTTGTGTTATGTTCGTGATAACTATCATTATCAATTCGCAATCGCTAAAATGATCCATTATCCAGACGAGGGATCAATCCATGCGTCCACGGTGCTATATAAAAGTGCGTTTCGCATCTAAATGATGAGTTTCAATTTCCTTAACCTAGAACAGGACTTCTGGAGACCGTTCTGTTCGCGCAAATTCGGTTCCACGATACAGTGTCGCGCGGCCGACTCCTCAATCGCTTTGGAAAGGACTTCGAAGGTTCGAATCATCTGATGTCTCAAGATTTCATACTTAACGATCTGTCTAGGTATCGACAGTTCGCTTTCAGACAACTTTGGTCGTAGTGTCATGTACTTCATGTCTGCGACCACGACGCTGGTTTCTATCACCATTGTGGGCGGACCTCTCTTCCTTCTTGCTGCTTTACTACTCGGATCTCTGTACTACAGCAGTAAGTTTGACCGGATGGTTCAGCGTCAATTATGTTAATAGAAGTTCTAACTTTTTCCTTATAGATGCCAAGGTTTACGGCCGATGCAGTCGCGACATGAGGCGGCTCGGTAAGCATCATCGCACGGGGCACCCGAAAGCCACACTTACATTTTCGCAGATTCCGTCTCGCGTTCTCCTCTATACTCTATTTATGGAGAGACCATTGCCGGAGTTCCGGTTTTGCGCGCTTATGGAGCTAGCTCTAAGTTCTTGCGTGACATGCTTCGTTGCGTGGACACGGTAAGCGTCTTTTCCCTTGCGCCCACTATATCACGGTATTAAGGCATTCTTCGTAGAACACCAACCCTTATTACTGGCTCTGGGGAGGTGTGTAGGGATGTTATGCTCTACTGCGTGATTCTGACCTTGTATTGCAGTGAACCGATGGATGTCAAACCGATTCAACCTTCTGTCCAGTGCTGTAAGAAATTTTGATTCAAGTTGCAGCTGTTCCACTGACGCTCTGTTCTCACTTCAAAACAAATCACAGGTTGTTGGATTGACGGGAGTCGTTGCGCTTTTAAACCCTAACATTGACGCCAGTCTTGCCGGTTTCGCACTTGCTTTCGCTGCCACAGTGACGGGTGATGTGAGTTCGTTCCTATACAATATGTGTCGTCTGCTAATATATGCTATTCATCAAGCTTCTTTTCATGGTGAGTTTACCGAAGATCCGATTCCCAGGCAGCCTCTTACACTCATTCCTCTTAGGTGCGGCGCTTTGTTGGTCTCGAACAGTCAATGGTGAGTCCAGGAGCTTCCCATCACAGATCCTGTCTTAATCTATTGATCTAGGTTGCTGTGGAACGCGTAAAAGAGTACTGTGAACTACAGAAGGAGGGCGCAGAGTTCATTGAACCCAGACCCCCGGCATCTTGGCCATCTGAAGGTGATTGCTCTACAAATGTTCTACATCATCATTTTTTCTCATTTGTACTAGGTTCCGTCGAGTGCAAAAATCTTGTTATTCGATATGCGGTATGTTCATTGATTCGATTAATTTAAGCTTTGACATCTTACATCTTACCAATCCCCAGCCCGAACTCCCCAGCGTTCTTCATGACTTAAATTTCAAAGTGAACCCGGGAGAGAAAGTTGGTATCCTGGGACGTACAGGTATGTATCTATTTAATCCCCTGATATTCCTGTTAAACTTGTACCCTCAGGGAGTGGCAAGAGTACATTGGCTCTGTCCTTCTTCCGCTTTGTGGAACCCACCGAAGGCCAAATTATCGTGGACGGAATTGACATATCAAAAATTGGATTAACAGACTTGAGGAGCAAGCTGACCATTATTCCTCGTGCGTTTTGATCGTCCCTTGATATACTAGAACATACTGACTGGTGCCATTCACAGAGGATCCCACTATTCTGAGCGGAACCTTGCGCTCTACCTTGGACGTCTTCGAGGAGTACGAAGACGCAGAGATCGTATGTCCTTTTTCGGCATTGTTTGCGGACCATAAAGATTAACGGACCATCGGCACAAACAGTTTGAGGCTCTGCGTCGTGTACATCTGTTGCCGTCCGCCGACTCTCCGGAAGAGGATCCGGAGGAAGTTAATGCGAATGTTTTCCGGAACTTGGACTCACCTGTGTCCGAAGGGGGCGACAACTTCTCTACCGGGTGAGCGGCGCCTTCTTCTGCGGTGAAAAAAACCTATAAATTTTTGCTCACTGGGTGTTCTGTTCAGCGAGAAGCAATTGTTATGTATGGCCCGTGCCATCCTAAAACGGTCCAAAATCCTTGTCATGGACGAAGCGACTGCTAGGTAAAGAATATGTCCTAAATATGTACTTGGAATTGGCTAATCACTTTCTTGCAGTGTTGACTATGCTACCGACGAGTTGATTGGAAAGACAATCAGACAGTGAGTTGTGGCTGACTGACTGTTTTGCTTATGGACTATCTTAACGCTTTTCGAAAATTAGGGAATTCGCTGAGTCAACAATTATGACAATTGCTCATCGTCTGCGCACCGTCATAGACTATAATAGGGTTAGTGTTCTTCTTTACGCACACTGCGAGCAATTTTGTTGACGTCCCTATAGGTAATGCTACTTGACGAAGGTCGTATCGTCGAGTTCGACCGGCCCGCGACACTGCTCTCTAATCCCTCATCGCACTTCTATGCGCTTTGTAAGGCGGCGGGCAAGGACGAGTTTGCCGTGTTAAAAAGGATGGCCGGTGTTTAATGAACTAGACACGAGTCCGCGTGAGGTCGTTGACTTTAATTCATGTTTTCAAGTATGCTAGAAGAGCGATTTTATTGAAGTCATGTAAAGTTCTTCAATGGTTTAGACACATCAAATTTCCAATGCTAAGAGAGTAGGAAAGACTGAGAATGGAGATAGCGGAGATCAAGCTTTTCAAAAATTTGCAGAGACATACAGAGCACTACTCAAGGTCCATTCATCCAGACTAGAACACGGCAGAGTCTGATTCCTTGACAATCTCGAATTGCAAGTCGGTGCCAGTTCGCGCTTTAGGGTGAGCTGCAGTCCCGCTGATGAGCCCGCGAGCGTAGGCCGATGCGCGCGCAAACACGGAGTCGTTCACATGTAGGGACTGGATTCTTGGAATACGAGTCGTAGAGCCTTCTGATGGTTGAGACTGGGGAAAACCGACTGAATTTTGACTGTCATAATGGTTGCTGGCCAGGAACTGTATCTGAGCCGATGATGGGGATTGTAAGGAAGGATCGGCGTAACGCGGAAGGTCGGTGCTGGGGCACGCGCGTTTAGTGGGCCGGGAGATCCCAGAGTTCGATGGGTGACCAGGTTTGCACAATTTCGCGACAGTCCTGCCACCTACTCTCAAGGGGAGTGAACATGCAGAGAACAACGAACCGAGTTTACTAGGACGCGATGGATCTGAGCTGCAGCCATTGTTTAAAATTGGGCCTTCAGACAATATATCTCTGGTACCGATTACCATTGGCACCTCTTGTGATTTGGTGTTGGCGGTAGTTGGCAAGGCAGGCTGCAGAAGGGACCGACCAGAATTTGGATGAGGAGCAACCCGAGGAGTAGTATATTCTTGCTCCGAGGCGCCATGTGGACACGTTGGCGAGGAACTAGGAGGGCTTCCGAGAGACCTTGATTGGCAGACACAAACTGAAGAGGGGCAAGGGTACACGCAAGCTGGAGGAGTGATCATTTGAACCTCAGGGGGAGTCGGAAAGCGAGATAGAAAAGGGATTAAGTCAAGAAAAGCTGATTCCTGCCTACGCTTGGCGACTTGGATGGAGTCTCTGGCTAGGATACGACGAGATCTTTCAAGTTCGGGATTCTTCTCGCCGTTGAGCTTTGATAAGGTGCTTGCAATGTTGGCCAGCCTTTCATGATCCGTCAAGAAAGGTAGGGATATCTTCCTACGCCGCTTAGCAGCCTCGCGCCTGGCGTTCCGCCGGGCCCGGATAAGCGGCGTGCAGTAATAACAGATGAAAACAAGGAAACCAACAACCCCGAACACGATGGAGGAAACTAGAGGTCCTGTTAAAGTCTGTAGCACCAACCATAACTGCATGACACTTACAAGCGACTATTTTATCTTGGACGGAGGGTATTTTCTGGACGTAGTTTCCGTTGTTGTCGGTGTAAGTCCCATCGTTGCTGGATGTTCCAACAATGGCGGAGTTGATTCCGGTCCGTACGACGAGCATTTCGATAACTTGGAACACAAAAGGATGGAAAGAGAAACTGGAGGGGATAGTCAAGGAGAGACGACTTAAATGGATGGCATTAGTGTGGCTGGTAACTTGTTATCAAGCAAATTAGAATGGTCAGCCGTAAGTTCTCAGTTGAGGAACGGAGAAGACGTTTTGCGTCAGCCACGCCCTAATCCTGCATGCGAGCTACTGCGCTTAGGGTGCTTTACACACCAAGAGCAGATTGGATGCAAACGGCTGGTAAATGTGCCAGCACGGCACCATAACCAATAATATTGTGGCTGCACTCGTCGACCTTGAACGAATGGAAAGTAAAGCAACTTCAGAATTCCGTTGGGCTCTCAATTGGCGATCCCCGTCAATCTAGGAGGTTCTGAGTAAACAAAGTCATGAGATCTAGAATGTACAGTAAGTATGCACAAGGATAAAAGTCCGAGAAAGTCCGATCCAGTGCAGGTATTATGAATAATCTAACCCCTAGCACAGACCTTATTCATCAAACGCCGGCGAGCTTGTAGAGGACCTCACGGTCATCGCTCTCATCAACGAGAGCGCGAAGTAGCCCCTTTTCCTTCTTCAAGAGCGTCTTTGGACTATCGAACTCAATAACTTGTCCTGCGTCAAGGACCATCTGGAAAGCGTACAGTCTGCTTCCGCTGCAAAAGGATATATAAAGAATAAACTCACTATCTTGTCGTAGTCCATGATGGTCTGTAAACGGTGGGCTATCGTGATGAGAGTCGTGTCTCTGCTGAACTCAGTACGCAACGTCTTCTGGATCGTCAAGTCCGTGTTGTAGTCTACCATCCAGGCACGCGTCAACGGAAATGTTAACTTAGCGCTGTATGAAATCTCACCTATAGCGGCTGTCGCCTCGTCCAATATGAGCAGCTTGCTTCTCCGAATGATAGCGCGTGCAAGAGCAATGATTTGGCGTTGACCAAGGGAGAAGTTCTTCCCCGCACTCTCGACCATTGTGTCAAGTCCTATCTTCGTGTGGATACTTGTGTGAGCGTCCGTCGAAATTTCCCTTAACCCGGCCGCGCTCGTCCCGTTCTTTATCACACTCTGCTGGACACGCTTGTCTTCATATGGATCCACGTCGGATATTTTCAAGTTGAAGAAGCCTGCAGCACGCAAAGCATCATTCAGCAGGGCATCATCGTGTTGTTTGAAAGGATCAAGGTTCTCGCGTAGCGTTCCGTGGATAAGTTCTGGCTGCTGAGGGATAAGCGTGATGTTCGAGCGCAGTGCATCCAAGTTGATTTCGTCTGTCGCAAGGCCATCATAATAAACCCTTCCAGTCGTCTTGATAGCCCGGAGTAGGGCCAAGGCGATACTTGATTTACCTACAGAAAGAGTTATGTGCCAAGGCAAGCGTAAATGGGGACCACCAACCTGCACCGGTCCTGCCGACTAAGAAGGCACTATGTCAGAGTTTGCCGGGGAAACAGTATTGGGAAAATGACATACCAATGCCAACGCGCTCGCCGGACTTAACTTCAAACGAAATATCTTGCAAGACTTCGGGAGAGTCTTCGGATAGGAAGAATTAAAGTGTGATGTGCATAGTCATTAAAATAAGTGACCCACCTTCAGAGTATCGAGCACACAGCTTCTCAACTCGAAGCTCTCCACTCGATGGCCAGTACGCAGGAGGATTTCCGCTTTCTTTTGGGTTTGGCTCATGCTCTATGCGTGTAAACTCAAGCATCCGTTCCAGGCTAAAGAAATGTCAGTATCAAAATTCAGTTGTATGGAAGGACAAACCTATTTGCTGCACGACGACGAGTTTAGTTACATATCGAGGAGATGAACTGTAAGAGTTGACATTCACCATATATCTCCAGCATATTATATAGTCTCACCCAATAGAGGATGAGACGAGTAAACGCCAATACCATCGACAGAGTGAACCCAGCGGAGCCTGCCCCGACTCGACCACCGTATACGAGGTACGCGCTCACCACACCAGCAAAGACCGCGCCTAGGCTGTCCAAACGTATGGCTATCCACCGGTTTATGTCAGCAAATGTGAGCGAAGCCCGTTGGTGCACATCAATATGCTCTTGAAGCACGGAAGAAAACAGGTTTTGGGCGCCGTATGCCCTGATCGATTCTGTACTAAATTCAGCATTGATGGAGCGCCTCTATGTACTTCTAAAAACATACGTAAACCAGCCAGAGCGGTCCCGACTTGTGACATGACCGGAGCCTTTGCGTTGCTGAAAGCAAGACAGAGAGACAGCGTCAGTAAGCTTCTCCCTAAGCAAAGGTAATATAACATACACACCTCACTTCTCTCCTAATGGATATTTGGCACTTCAGGTAGATGCGGCTGAGGAGGCCACCCAGGACCGCCATAACAAGGCCGGGAACAAACGCGTACCAACCCACCATCAAAACGGCGGAGGAAAATAAACAAATAAGGTTGATTGTGATCGAGATAAACGGGGAAAGCTGGCGCGCGAGCTGATCATCGATGGTGCCTATGTCTTGCGTGCATCTAAAAAGCCGTCCCGGTTAAGAATAACTTTCTAGAAAGCCATTTTTTAAATACCTCGTAATTATTCGCCCTACAGGCGTAATGTCCAGCCACCTGGTACGAAGGAGAAGTCAGCTTTGTTCCAAAGAAAAGATGACATCAAGCTCGCCTGAATGATGATGCGAAAATACTTTCTAGCAGACGGAAGTAGATGATTTTTGAGGCCCTCATGGATTTATAGGCCCACAGAGCTTGCGAGGCAAAATCTGCAATCAGTCCTGACATGCTGATGAGGACATAAATCCCTAAATATCTGTGCGAGCCGGCGTTTTGATCGTTTAGCTGAACGGAGGAAACACTGGCTAACTCACCTCAACACGGGTATCTCCGACGATGGATGCTTCCCATACTGGTTGGACCAGTAGCCCATAAACCATGTCTGAGATATTACGGCCAATAGCGCAAGCAGCCTGGTTCCGAGGATTAATGCCCATGCTAGAGGACCGCCCACGCCGCGCACGTATAGCATGATCGCCGCTGTCTCCACGCGGCCCATTGCCTTCTCTTCCTTGATAACGAGTTTTCCTGCATCCTTCTTTGCGTTGATGACATCCGCAGCGGATTTTCCCCCGGCTTTCTCGTCCTCGAGCTTATCTTCAATAGCCTTACTGACCTCCTCGCGTTCCTTTTCAATTTGAGCGCGGAGTTGGGAGTCCATGTTGAGGACTTCTGAGACGGATCCCTGAGCGGAGACGGACCCGTCACCTCCGAGATCAACGACATGACTAGCTATGGGGGCCGTAAGGGCGATGTTGTGAGTGACGAGAAGGATCGTGCGCCCTTGAACAAGTTCGCCCTTGAAAGCTTTATCGACAATCCATTTTGCGGTGTGCACGTCGAGGGCGGCCAACACATCGTCGAGTAGAAGGATTGAGGCCTGGGAGTACAGGGCTCGGGCAAGCGTGATACGGGCCTGAGGAACAGAAACTGTTAAGCAGAATCTGGGATTGAAGACATGACAGATCAGACCTTTTGACCACCACTTGTAATTATGTAGTGTCTCAGCCACGAATGGAAGAACTTAAAAGACGAAATAGCCCACCTCAGCGTAAGGCCCTTTTCACCCACTTCGGTGAGATCACCAGCCTTCCATAGGCTTAGATCCTGCTCTAACGCGCACTGATATAGGACTAAAAGAGTATATCTTGGTTAACGAGGTATCCGTCATGTGCGCTCCCTGTCTAACTCACCTTTTTTATAGCGCTCCTCATCATAAGGCTCGCTAAACAAAATGTTTTTCTGTGGACATAAAAATAGTACGTTTAGCGAATGTAGATTGTACTTTTGTTTCGCTTGAGAAACGGACCCTTATTGTCTCATTAAGCACCCAAGATTCTTGGGGTGCGTTTGCAATCCCAGTATCCCGCGGTAAACTATACCATGAGCTCACTCCATGAAGTTTGCAGTACATTTCGCCGAGAAGCGCCATCAACACAGAAGTCTGGAGACCCAATAGAAATAAGCGGCGCAAGTTAGTAAGCTTGTTAGCTGATTCTACGAACCTTTCCTGAGGCAGTGGGTCCAACGATAAGGTTAATATGGCCACGTTTGAAAACGACCTCATCATCAAAGCGCAATTCGAACTGTTTGCGAGAGTTTTGTCTAGACTGGGCAGGAACTTCATTATTGAACGAGTCCCAAGAAAACGAGCAGGCGTCGAAACCGATGATATCCTTGCTGGGGTGCTCAACCATCGCGGACTGGTCAACTTCTTCGACCGAAGAAGGATCGGTGTCCTCGCCCAGAAGCTCTGTCTGTTAATAAATGAGAGTTGATTTGGTGTTATTAGGTGAAGGCCTCCGAACTCACGGTATTCAAGAACTCGGTAAAGCGATCAAAGGAGATTTTGGCTACATAACGCAAGTCATGAGGCGCATGTACGATTATTACGAGAGGAATCAATGCTGGTTACATTACCTTTCAGCATTTCTGGAACAGTATGCATAATGCGGAAAATCTGCTCATCCAGCAGGCTGAAGACCTGAAGCCGAGTGGAAAAGAACCCTTACTTGACAAATAGCAGTTATTACATACCATGAGCGCAGAGAATATGCGAGAAGCTAGTTTCTCAAAATGAGAAGACCGATCGCTCGCTGCATTTAGACATTTGCTTACCTGTCAGGTCACCCTTTATAACAAGTGTCTACAGTAATGGAGGGGTTTAAGACGTTAAGATTCAACGGATTACTCTGTGAAAGTCAAAGCTCACATAAATTGAAAGAACAATAAGCCTTGCCAAAAGCGGGAGCGCCAAATTGACAATGTCCATCCCTGACTCGAGAAGTCTGGTGCTCTTGATCTTTGAGAGCTCCTCGTCACGACTGCGCGCAAGTTGCTTGAGGATATACGGTTCCCATGCGAAAAGCTTGATCATCCTGAGGATTCCTAGAGCTTGCACACAGTCAACTTTCAGGAACGCCCACAGGTAAGGAAAATATTGGTATACATTCCGTCACAGCTTGCACGCGCTTGTCCGTCTGTGTCGTTTACAGCTGCAATTAGCAGTTTTCTTCATTCAATGGAGATATAAATACTTACCATAGCCATCCTTCCCCGGTGCACCTTTGCAATGGTTTTCACGATGTACATGGGAACCGGCGAAAATAAGAGTAGCATGACAAATCCGATCGGCGAACTGTAGAGTCATCATTAAAATCAGCTATGATCGAGGGTCAGAATACTGGATTACAACTTTCCTCCAGCCCAACAAATTATACAAAAAGACGATACAAATGGTGACTTGCAGGATTGCGGTTGCTTCAAAAAAGAAGATGACATGAGTCAACCAGAAAGTTAAGAGATAGGAGATACGCACGAAGCACTATCACATAGGCAAAGTTTACAGTTGCCGCCAAATCCGAGGTAATCAGGTTGTTTATCTTGCCGATAACGTGGCCTGTTTTCTCTTTCACGTGTCCCCCTCCGGTAGCCTCCTTCGCACTCTTCCCGACTGTTTCTGCAGTCGCCGCGCCTGCATTGCCAGAGCTAGACACCTGTTTTCCACTCGATCCAGCCCTGGTCTCCGTCTCGTTGGCAGTTGGCGCGGTCGAAGCTTGCGTATCGACATTTGACGGCTTTTTGTCTTCTTCCTTCTTCACTCCACTTTTCTCACCACTTAGTGTGTCGCTTTTCAACCGAATTCGAAGCGCATGGTGGAAGACAAGGTAGGTGAATATACTTGTGGTTTTAATGTTCACGCGCGACTAGTTCATGTAAGTTCAGTCACATTGTAAATGAGCAAAAACAAGTGGATGAAAGTTGCAACATAACTCACCGCAATGTAAATGAACTGCGTATAAAAAAATGCGGAAATCACTGGTCCAATCGCAAGTACGACTATCCACATCCAAGGCTGGAGCTTGTACGGCGAGATGCCAGTTTCGAGGTACCTGTTATTTGAGATTTAAGCGCTTTTTCTGATACTAGTCTAACGATTTGACGTACTCAAGCAGATTCTTCAATCCGAAAGCACCACTAAATTCTGTCACATAAAACAAGGACATCCAAACATACAAAAGGGCGTAATCTTTCCCTGGAAGATCAGTCAGCCAACTGTCACGTACGTTTCTCCACGAAAAGTGGGACTAACCCCAGACACGAAAAATGCCCCAGATTACATGCCTCTTTCCGACCACAGCAGGATCAAGAGCCGCAAAGGCCATTTTGCTGAGCTCGCCAATCTTTACGCGTTCCGGTACATGAGGCATGTCTGCGACGGTGATATCAGGTTCCCTGAACGTGCGGAACACGATACCGTCAAGGAATGAGTAGGTATAGCGCGATATCAGCGACGCAGTGTCCTCAAGGCTCGGCTGCGCGCCGGGAGTCAAAGCTCTGAACGGGCGAGGCATGATGAGCGGGACGACCACACCGCTGAGCGCGAGCAGTACGAGACGTATCCATGTTACTGGATCTGAGGCAGGGTCAAAGGGCGAGGGTGTCAATGTCGCATAAGGCCACCCGTCCAAGATGAAGTAGACGGCAAAGTCAGCGAACAGAAGGAAAGCTAGCTGCCGCGATGTCACATCTCTCCAGCGTGGCGATGCGGCAATGGAGGAAATAATCAAAACCGAGACGTAAAGCTTTTGTTCAAAAACCGGTTTAGCAGAGGCACTACGGAAAATGAATATCGGTTACGTACATAGAATGACAGATGGTAGAACTTTGCACGGGAACTTTGACCGACGCTGAGCTCGTAGATCTCCAGTGATAGAAGTGCAAATACGATCAAAAGTCTGAAAAACCGGAACAATACGATAATCAGGCCATCTAAAGCCTCTATGGCCTCCACGACATTTTGTTGCCTCGCAGAGCCAACAGAGCTTCCTCCGGAAAGCACTGGGACGAGTGTCTTTCCATTAGACCCGTGGGGACGGTGGAAATTTTTGAGCCACTTCAAAGATACATAAAAGACTGATAATGCTGCAAAAATAGGGGGAAGATACAGAAAGCCTTCGCAAGACAGCGTATATCCCAACTGCGCGTCCATAAGCGCAGCGTCTCCTTTAGTAATTAAGACAAAACCTAATGACCAGCAACGACGAGGGTAATGGGGTGTGCGCGTCCGCTACTTGCCAACGACGACAAAGCCAACACTTATATAACGGGTGCAATACGCGTATCATTTGCCGGACTGGATCGGGTGGATGCATCAAAATCTTTCAATGCATGCGGTGCGAATGGGCCTAGTCTTTGATCCTAATTAAACTTCACGTGCTCAGATAAGAACTCGCGCCCCGGTTGCCCGGACGATAGCGACATGTTTGTCCGAAGCGTTTCTTTAGGCCTTGCACCGGTTTAACGAGGAAGAGAGTTGAGCTGAGTTAACATTGTGGGCGACACATATGGGGAGAGGCACGCGACGCGCATGGGAACCACAATCCATTTTAGGAAGCCGTGGACTTTATACAAGTAGGGTAATCCCGCTGTTAACTTGGGTATGTTAGTATTCTGTAGTGTATGTTTACCTCGTATCCATTAAAATATGTTCATGTACAGCTTCCTACTCACCCCCATCTTATCCAACGCTACTTTTGTTTTTCCAATAACTTAGGGCTAAAGTGTCCTCAATATTGGCGTTTAGGCGTTATTTGGTAGTATTTGGCAGCTTGAATTATTTGCGATTAGTCAGATAGTTACCATTCTGGGACAGCGCATATAGTTACGATAAAAATTTCGTTTGCACCTCAGTCCTATATTTTTACTTCTGGACTGAGGTAAGCAACTTAGACCAGGCTCCTTTATAGTTTTATATCTGACTAGTATCTGGCATATCTCATCAGGTAGTTTTCATATAAACGAGTCCTATATTTTTACTTCTGGACTGAGCATATTTCATCACTCAAGCATCTTCGGTGTTGGCCCAGTGATTGTCACTGAAATATTCGCGCTCCGATTCAAAATTTGTAGCCAGCCTGAGCCATAAACTTACGATTCTTAAGCGGAGTTATAAAGACCACCACAATGCAGCCACACAACGTTAAAACCTTATTCCCCCAAAACTTACATGTTATCTACCCATTTATGGATTGTTCTCCGGGACTTTTCCCCGGCAGGACCTATGGTAAAATTTCTCTTAAAGATGCAGCTTGAAGTCTGTGGGTATACCGCAGGTATTATAGATCGGATAATAGTTAAAACAAACATACACTGGTTCGTCAGGGTTTCGCCGTCACGGTAGCGTCATTTTGTGAATTATGTGGACACTGAAAAGTGGACGCACAGGCATTTTGCCATGTCAGCGCTTGCGCTGATCCTATTTCTCCATAAACGTAAACTGCACAGTTCGGACATGTATCCGCGCCCGAAACATCAATCCTCTTAGCCCGGGCCGAGATGACCCACCTCTAATCTTCCACATAAAAGTCAGCACTCCAGTACCAAGCGATTGATATCCTGCACTTTTAGACCGCTAATTAGTAGTACTTTTGACCCGTTCCGGGCCTTAAGCTTAACGATGCTTGCGCTTCTAAAAAGCTTAAGCCTGTTGCCTATAAATAGCACGTTTGAAGGCTGACATCTCTGGGGGTACAAGCCGGAACTTTCACGGGCCTAAGGCCATGTACGCCCATTCGTTCATTGGCTAGCCTTATTTTTAAGTCAAGACAAAATTCAATGACTGAAGAAAACGATCAAATTAGAAGAATGCAATATGTGCAGGCTAATAAAACTCGGCGGTGACAAGGTCGACACCTGCAGAATTATATAATATGCATATATACTGCGTGAGTGCGTAGCAAACCTTCAGGGCGTGATTTTACAATGTCAAAGGCCTTCGAAAGGGAAGGAAATGAATGAATTTCATTACGGTTGACCTCGCGCCGGGCGTGCTCCACACCTCCGGGTACTATTCGCGAACTCAACGAGCACAGCCCACCGCAGGCCCGCGGACATCGACGCTGCCCCTTCTCTTCCCATATTTAACCTTCCAATGCAATCATAACGAAAGAAAGCACCACTTACGCGAGGCCGCTCATGTCGGCTTCAGGTTGAAGCGGTGCGGTGTCCATATACGCTCAAACAAATACCAAGATGATCAACGTGTTCCGATTTACTTCGCTCCCGCCCTCATCGAGTTCGCCGATCTCGAAGACATCCTCTATTCAGGGGGGGCTGATCTATGGCACCAACCCCAACTTTATTCCACATACTGCAGGAAAAAAAAGGTGTGCATCACGCGCAGCGCAGCAAACCTTGAAGCCTAGACGTAATTTAGACCGCAAGGCTCAGAGTCGCTGTAGAGATACAGGCTCAGGTGGAGTCAGGATTTAGGATTCGGTGTGATGTGTCATGAAATAACGTTTATGTTAATATTATGGTTTTCCTGGTGTCGGTCTGGTCTTTTGCTGCTGACGGCGTTTACGGAAGGCTTAATTTCACAGGTTCTGGACAGAAGGACGAAGGGATAGGAGTAGAGTTGCTGCGCGTACCTTCTCGGGATATTGCAGGCCCGGCGACCGCGACCGCTTTGGGACCTAGAGGGGTTTATGCATTAATATTTTTCTTTTCCCATTAAAGCTATAACAGAGATATGTACATTTTATTTTTTTAAATATCGCATTCGAGTAACTACCCGGGGGTCACGATTTGTCGTCTCGTCTACGCACATCCAAGCTTCCTGATGACCTCGCCGCCTCGCCCCTTCCCCCCCCCCCCCACGCACAAGCAGTAGATCTCCGTCCCCGTTTCCGCCGCAGGCATCTGGCGTCTGTAGGACGTGCATTCTGCTCATCACACGCTTCAAGGGCGAGGTAAAACGCGCGACAAGGGGGTTACAAAGGGCGCGCCGGATGATCACGCTTGCTATACAGTGAAGGACAACAACGTGGGCGTCGTGATCGCCGCGACAGCACCTAGATTCTTCTTCCCCCGCTTCCCAAACTGAGTATCACGCTTACACCCGCACTCGACTGCGGTTGCAATGAGAGGGGGGAAAGGAGGAGGCCCGGGGGAGGCGGAAATCGAAGGGAAAAACTCGCAAAAGCCTCGCGGGAGGGTACTCCGCTTCAAACTCCGCTTCTCCGATTCATGATTCTTCAGACCGCGCCTCGCCTTGGACTTGGCCGGTTATCGCTGCCAATATTAATATCAATATCGGCACCACTTTGGCTAAAGTCGATCGGTACTCAGATGAGATAATAATACCACATTAAGGTTACTCCCAACTCGGATTTTTCTATGGATTCCTGGTATTCCTGGTATTCCCGACATCGATATCAGCACCAAAATTTCGGTTTCCCGCACCAGCACCGCCGGGAGACTCTGCAAAAGACACCTTTACACCGCCCGGGAATACGCCACACCGAGCTCCGCCGCCACGCCTTCGCGTCTTCGCGTTCTCGCATTCAATTGTGTTAATTTTGAATGTATCGTCGCATCGACTCGCTTTCCGTTCTTTGATGCGCGGCTGGTGGCGGTGGCGCGGCGGCGCTAGCGGTACAGTACCAGCAACGGGTCTAAGTTGACGTATATGCGTGTGCGTGTATATGCACGTACGTATATCACTGGACGCACAAATGAAAAAACGACGCTCTTTTCCGTTCGACTTCGCGTACGAAAATGTACAGATCTCCGAGTCCCCCCAACGCCGATGGCCGTACTCATTCCTCCCACGCGGCGAGGCGTCAAACAGTAATGGTCCTTTACTAGGAGCTCTGGGACGCGCGTACAGAGCGCGCGAAAACCAGATGAAACGGGACTCAACACGCCGGAGGCAACTTTTACTCGCTTAAAGACGGTTATACGACCGAGATAACGGAATTAGTATGAGTATCTCATGAGGATGTCCATCCGGCAGAAAAAGGCTAGCGTCATGAGTTCCACTGGCAGTATCTGCGTGTCTGCACCATGCAAACAGGAATTATGAAATGCTACTATGGTGCCAGGAAAACGCCGAAGCCGGTGTATTGCTACACTATGGAACGTGCATACTTCCGGGACGGGGCGAATCGAGAGCAAAATGATAGATTCGAACGAATTAAAAAAAGAACAGGAGAGATAGATCGCTATGATACAAGATCCAGCATTCTCCGAGATCCAGATCATACTCACCAATATTAATTAGGCGCCTCGGACCTCGGGCTTCAGCTCCAGCCTGAGGCTTAGACTCGTCACTCGACTTCAGAGCTCAGAGCTCAGAACTCGAAAATTTTACTTGAACTCTCGGGGTTCACGGAACACGGCATGTCGCGGCGCGATACAGCCCGAGTCAGTGGACCGAGCCTTTCCTACACGTATGGTCGTAACCCCATACATTTCAAGCCCATGAGGCACTGAGGTCCGAGTGAAAACACATACAGTGCATCCATTCATCTTTCACCCCGTGCTCCGCGTATCTCTCCCTGTCGGCGGCCCATGCGGTCTCCCATCCATCCATCCATCCATCCGTTGTCTTCTAGAGCAGAGAATGGATCACCAAACATCAGAAAAGTACCAGGAACAAAGAAGGAAGAAACAGCGGGGGCGTCTCGGCGCCTGGCCCAAGAACTTGAACAATCTAGCTTCAGATTTAAACACGAAACTCACAAAATTAAATTACTAGACGACAGATCAAAGAAGAACAAAAAGAATGAAGAATGGAGTGCGAGTGCGAGTGGGCCGAGGTTCTCAAGCCTGGAACATCAATCAGTCCTGCTTCAAGTTCATCTCAACTCCTGACTCCTGACCTCCGGCTCCTGGCTCCTGAGGTCAGCCACCGGCGCCACATAGGATCAAGAGATGGGGAAACTCCAAGGCGTCTGTCTACGAGCCCCAGGCTGGCTTGTGGCTGGGAAAAAATGAATCCTCCCACCACCCCTTCTCTTGACCTGGCAACCCTCGACCAACTAAGGTGCGATGACAAAAATCCCGAGCGAGCGGGACGAGCGCCAATATCTACTCCGAGCGTGATTATCAAGAAGAGGGAAACAACGGAGGGAGAACGGACCTCGAATCCAAACCCGAACCCGAACCCGAACCCGAACCTGAGCCCGAAATCACTTTGAAGTCCGAGTTGAATTTTGAAATAGCACCAACGCCGACTCCGACTCCGAGTCGAACGCCGCCGTGGTCATGCATTACACGGGAGAATAAAACCGCGGGGTCCGCCGAGCCTCAACTTGAAGCTATCGATTCTCGAGGGACGCCACTGCTCACGATCATCATCATCATCATTACGATCATGACATTTTTGAGCAAACAACATCATAGATACAAGTTCATCATTTCCTCAAAATTAAGGGAAAAGGGGGGGGGAAGGGGGGGAGAGGAGGAAACCCGGAAGGGGGCGACCGACTTGCCACGACTAAAGAGCGAGGGATCAAGAAAAATGAAATCTAAAAAAACGGAGAGCAGGAGGGAGCCAATGGTCGCGGCGCATCGGACACGGACACGGTGCCGGTGGGCCCCCGCGCTGTCTTGTAACTCCGACTCCGAAGCTCTATGATCATTTGGCAAGTATCGCCCACTCTCCCCCTCCCCCCCCTTTCTCCTTCCCCATCCCCGCTGCTTCCCCATTTCCGCGACGCAGCAATCTGGGGGAGCCTTAAACACATGCGTGTCTTGTATTCTCCAACCCCATTTTCGTGGTGCGGGGAGCGGTAGGAAGTCTCAAACAGATACGCGCCTTAAGCTTGTCTTGACTCTCTCCAGCAAACAAACCCATTATAGCGATAGCGTAGTGGAATGTAATGTAGTGGCATAACGCATTTACAGTACGATCTAGTATAGTATAGTACAGTACCACTAGTAGTACAACCCAAGCGTAAAAGTACGGGCTAGTATCACGATATAGTATGTTTGTATGCGTGTATGCGCAATCTGTGTGTGGGGGGGACGCTAGCACCAGTGGCACATCATCGAAGAGAATCAGGCACTAATTCGAGGCGATGGGGACGGAAGTAAATGTGAACGGCATGCATGGAAGAAGGAAGCAAACGGACGGACAAACAAGCAAACAAACAAACAAACAAACAAACAAACAGACGAACAAATAGGCAACCAACCAACCAGGAGAAAGGGGAACAGAAGGTCGAAAGCACGCAATTTATAGAGAAGCGCGCGGGGGGAAGCGAAGGGGGGATCCAAGAAAGCGGACATAGCAAAGTCAGGGAGTCATGTCATATACGGCGGGTAGTAAAGCGGTAAATCGGTATATGTGCGTCGCAAATGAGGTGGAAGGGCCCGGAAAAAAGGGAGACGAAGCGAAAGGAAGCGAGGGGGGAAGGGGGAAATGATATGGTCAGGGGTAGAGGGCAAAACACGATTGTAGAAAAAAAAGGGGGGAAGTATTCTATAACCAGCGAATAAAGGTGGTTCACGTATGTATACATCGATCGTATGCTGCAGTTAACGGCTGTTGCGTAAGGGGACGTGATAGCTATTGTTTTGTGTTCGCGTTCTTCAAGAAAGAAAAAATATAGAAGACAGAACGATAGGCATCGGAAATAGGAGCGGGAAAACTGGAAACCACAGCAGACACCATTGAGGGGGGGAGTGAGAAAGCAGAAGCGAAAGCGGAAAGAGCAGAGAGCAAAGAGATAGATACGAAGGCGACGAAGGACTCAGGACAAGTAATAAAATCGAGATTTCTAAATGGAAGCGTCGAGCCCAAGGTGCAGAGCGTCCTAACAATCGCAACACGAAAGCTTCTTCATCCACGCACGCGTTGCATCGCCTGCGCGTCCGTCCAGCGGCGCTGCGCAGCAACCCCAACACCTGTCCCCAAAGACACAAGCTCAGACCCAGACCCAGGTACAAGCGTGCGGTCGTGGCTACCGCGGCTCTGGTGGTGCTGATGGTGACCATGGCTCTGGCTCTGACTCTGGTGCTGGTGATGTTGAGACTGGGGCAGGTGGGCGTAACCGCTTTCGTGCCCGTGCTGCGCCGTGTACGCGTCCGAAGCAGAATTAAGGTCCGCGTACTCCATTGCCGAGCTAGATGGCGCGCCAAACGTCGCAGGCGCAAGTGCGGCGAACCCGCCGTCCAGCGACCCGCCGTAGCCGTTGTTACTGCGCCCTGTATGCGCGCCCACACTCCCGGCGGAGGTGGAGGAAGCAGAGGAGCCACCGCGCAGCCTCCCAGAACCGCCTCGCGCGGCGAGCACATGCATCTCCGCCGCGACACTCGCGGGTGTTGGGAGTGTATACGAAGGCGTCACCGCAGCTGTGTTGCTGCGGTACAGAGTCTGGACCTGCTGGGACTGGGATTGATCCTGATGTTGTTGGTAACTCTGGTGGTTCAAGTGGGGGTGCTGTTGGTGAGACTGACGCGGCGGCTGCGGTTGCTGATGGTGCTGCTGCTGCTGGGGATAATGTTGTTGTTCATGTTGTTGCTGCTGTTGCTGTTGAGACTGGGGCTGAGATTGCTGACGGGGCTGTTGCGTATACGAATGCGCGTGCGCATGTGAGGAGATAGCGCGGAATGCCGCCTGTGTACGAAGCTGGTGGAGCGTCGTGGATTCGGATGCAGACGCGGACGCAGACGACATATTGGCTTGTACTGGTGCTGGAGCCTGGGGAGCAGGCAGCGGAGGGGACGCCGCTTGGTAGCCTGTGCCCAGAAACCCCGACAGCGGGGAGCGCGTCATCGCTGGTAACGGGGTCGGTGGGTACGGAGAGATGGGTGATGTGCCCGCTGAACAGAAAAAAAAAATTAGCCTATGCAGTATAAACGGTTTTCCATGGCGATCGATTTTTTAATGAAAAAAAATCGAAAGCGTGGAGGTTATCGCACCTGACGAGCCGCCGTACGCATCATAGCGATCAGGCATCCGGAGACTGCCGAATGCAGCCGCCGTGGAGCTGGGACTGCCCGCGTGCTGACCGGCCCCACTTGCAGATCCGTGGCCCGAGCGCCGCTCGAAACCGCGCTGCTGCTCGAGGTACCTGTCAAAGATTGTGCGGGGCGCCGATGACGACGCCGCCTTCTCATACTTCACGCCCCGACGCGCCCTATCACCTGCGTAGCCATCATACATCGTCATATTTTCGTCGCTGCCACACACGCTTGCGCTCGCGCTCGCGTCAACATCATTTTCCGCCCCGGCCCCCGATCCCTCGTCTGCGTCCTCGATGACCATGCCCTCATAGTATAGCTGGAATTCGAGCATAACAGGCTCCTCCTCGAGTGGGCCAGCCGCGAAGCCGTCCCACGAGACCGCGTCGGCGCCACCCGCTCGCGCAGGCACACCGTTGAGCATGGTGAAGGGGTCAAGGCGAAATACGCCCATGAGCGCGCGCATTTCCTTGGACGCATGCGCCGCGCGCAGTGGCGCAGTCAACTGATGGTGCGCAAGAATTGGCGCTGGAGCAGAGGGGGGGCACACGCCATCGCCTACGTGCTGGCCTAATGCGCTGCGACTGAGTCCGGGCCTAGAATCGGGTGTTGCGAGCAGACTTATGTCCCCATCACTGCGGCCGTTTCCACCCCCGCCGGTGTGGGAAGGGTGCTCGAGAATGAAGCGTGCACTGAGGTCGCACTCTTCTGGGTCAGTCTTGACGCCACCGTAGCCATCCAAGCTCGAATCTGCTTCCGAGAACGCGTCCGTGCTGAACGGATGCACCTGGCGCAACCCAGAGCGAGTGGTGGCAGGCGAGCGGGGCACGGAGTTACTGCTGCAGGCATCCCCAGAATCGGCGAACGCCGGGGAGCTCTCGTCTATCGTAAAGAGAGTACTAGAAGTGTCGGTCCAAGCGTCAGAGGCACGCGTCGTGTACATGCGGGGGCCAGGGCCGACGCCCGGACCCGAAGTGCGGTGAACGGAAGCAAATGAAAGGTCAGTCGGTACGTGCCGATGTGGGCTGCCGTCAGTGCTACTGCCGGCAATGTCGTATCCCGTCGGACTCGCGAGTGTCGTGAAAGGCGAGAGGGATGCTGCGGGGCGGAGTGCGTATTGTAGAGAGGAAGGGGAGCGCTGGTTAGGTGCGGAAGAATAAATCGGCGCGGACGAGGCGTGTGGACTTATAAATCCTGGAGGCAGGCGTATTAGTAGATGGAAAAGAGCGCGACAAGCTGGCGCGTACCGGAGTAGCTGGTGTTTTGGATAGCAGATGTGGGTGAAGGGGGGGAGAAGAGGACGTCGGCGGGGCCGGAGACGGTATCATTAGGATCGTACACAGGGGAGGGGACAGATCTTGTCTGTACTGGAGCGGCGGAGTCCTGCCAGGAATAGGGGGTGTAATCTCTATAGTCGTGAGCTGGATGGTGCATGGCGGCGGAGAGAGCAAGAGCCATGCTCGCCGGGCGGGGCGGGAGCGGAAGCGGAGCGTCGGTGATCGGAGCGTCGGGGGCCGGAGCGTCGGGGACCACAGGGTTGTGGACAGGGATCGGGGGACTCGGGCGGGGGAGCACGTCGTGGTGGACAGATGACAAGAGAGCGCGTCTGGAGAACGGGTTATGTATACTCCCTGATGGCCCCGCTGACTGTCGACACAGTCCGGTTTTGTAGCTGCAGCGAAGATTAAGGTCCGCAATAATATAGTAGAGGTCGGTAATTAATTGATGCTATCCCTTGTGGGGGTATAACGTCGAGCTGCGTTCCCCCGTGGCTAGAAGCATCCGATCTTCGTGAGGCGTTCGCATCAGGGTTCGCTTTGCCATTTAAGCATCGCTTCCCAGATGGATCCGCACCTATTCAGTTCTCCCCAAAGCGTACCCATATTATCTAACCATAGGGCCCCTGCCAGATTGCAGTTTAGCCGCCGCCGCCGTCTGCCCGGTGGCCGGCTGGCCAGACACTCTAGCCGAGACGACTAGTACTCCCGACCCCGCTGCGTCTACACTGTGACTATCATGGACGGGAGAAGAGATGAGCCCACTTTGCCGCCCTCCCCCGATCCATTTCTGTCTCCGCGACTTGTCGTCAAACACACAGCAGCACGTGACTGAGCCAACTGTAACCTTACACTTAAGTTCACGTTAGATCCCATGATCTTATCGCATTAATATATTAACACAGAAATACCCCGAACATGCTTCAGCCTTGCATTTTTACTATTACAACCAGAGGCACAATTTAATTTTACCCCCAGGTGACGCTGGCACCCTCGAGTCCCCTGACGCTCCCCCCTCCCGCCAGCTTTGCCTACCGAATTGGCAGTCTGGTCTTCGCAACTCCATCCGCCATCGTACACCAGCCCTACGACGCCCTGCCGCGTGCGTGCATTTCTCTACGTCGAAGCATACAGTTCGGCTTTCGGCTATTAGGAGCGGGCCTTCTCCCTTCCGGCGGTCCCCTCGACCCTCAATATTGTGTGTCCCTGCTTCTTATATTCTCGTGAGGTAATATTCCCAATAAGGCATGTGTGTATTGTGCACGGTTTTCGCCCGCAGATACCATATTTAGAACAGAACCCCCGGGTGGGGCGGACGGGTAAATACATATAAATATTTTTGAAAAAGAAAAACCGAGCAGCGCAGCGAGGGGCAAAACAGAGACAAGAAAAACAACAAAGTACCGAAGGAAGCCTCACGTTTCGGCAATCCGCATCAGTAATCGCTCCGATCGATGGCCGTTTCTTCCTCTCTGCCGCCCCGCCGTTTCGCCGCCTACCTCCTGGTCTTAGGCTCCAAACCGATTTCGGCTCTATTCAATTCAGTTAATTTCAATTCAGCTAGATCGTAACTCAAAAATTCGGATATCCAATAGAAATGAATGTGTACCGTCATTCCCTCCCCCTCCCCCCTTTACTTCCATCAATCAATTTCCACAACCCATCCACCAAATTATCTTGATCCAATTCAAAACGAATCCGATCGACCTCGTCCAAATTCATTCTCGTCTTTGTTCAATGCAGCTAGACTCAATGCGGTCCCAAATGTCCCACTGACATTATATAACCTAGGCCATGCGGGTGTACACCTAAAAGTCCGAAAAGGATGGCGAAAGAGGGGGACGATGCGGACGAGCGGGAAATCTTCCGCGCTCATCCCGTCGTTATGCGCTCAATAAAACTCCACCCTGCGCGCGGGCGCGGGCTTGAGTATATGAATCCGTATTGAGTGTAACGTCCGGCGTGTCCGGTCGGCGGAGGCATATAATTAGTACGCGTACGTACATTTATCCACACCCTAAGTTAACGCGTTCTTCCGTAGCGCCATGTAAATGTCGTCCCCACCCCATGTCGCGCCCACCTGCAGAAAGACAGACGACAGCGACAATTACGCACCCCGATACATATGCGTGCTACCCAGTCTATCTTCCCGCGAGGATTTTAATCTTGTAATTTCAACTTGAAAATGTATTTTTATAGTGATCTTTCTACCCACTCTCCCAGGCCCCTCCTCTAGGCCGGCCCTGGAGCTCCACAGCGGACGTAATCACTCAAGTATGAATAGAACATACTAAAGTCTCCTTCTTTTTTTCTCGAGTATGTCTTTCACCCTCCTACCCTAATTTTTCTTCTTCCTGGAAACACCGCTAGCCTCATGTCCTGACGCAACCGCGCCCACGAAATCAAGAAGGGAGGAGAAAGCGCGGAACGAAGAGCATGAAGTCCCCCCGAACCTACTAGTGCATACTCGTGAGCGTCGGAGCGTGTACAACTATACGCCGAACAAATTTAAAGGGTGTATGTCGTACATACTTTTTTTTACGTCCCAAGACGCCCGCTATCGCCCCCTCTTTTTCGACACACATACCGTCTGCCGAATATTATTTCGGTCGGGCGGCAGGGGCAGGCGACTTGGTCGATGGCTGACGTCCATTCGGCACGACCCCTGCAAATCTCAGGCCGCGGGCTGCCGGCGCTGCTTATTCAACACTTATAGAGTTCACGAAATATCGGACCATCCAGATCCTTGGACTCGGGTCGACCGGATTCCCGGGAAATAAAAACACCGAGAATTTAGTATATATCCTTCCTTTCTCCTTTCTCTATTCTTCTTTCCCTTCTGTTCTTTTTTTTTGTGTTCTTGTATTTGAACAAGGCGAAAGAAGGGAATGAGAGAATGAACAAAACATGCGTTGTGTTTCGTAAGTATCCATGGTGCGTTTAGGAAGCACAAACCGCCCCCAAGTCACGCACGCAGGAGGCGGCGGGTACTGTTGCGGAGCCAATATTAATGCTGGGTGATTTGATATTACCTGGATCAGTACTAGCACAGGCGCTGTGGCTCCCCACTTATGCCAGGTTTAGTATTTCTATACCGCATCGCTTGCTACGCACCTCGGTATTAACAACCGCCGCGTACCAAGAAGCATTGAAAGGGTTGGCTGCACACCGCCAGCATGGAGAACCCAATCACCGAAAGAGAAAACGGGAGGGGAGGGAATGGGAATGGGAATGAGGGTGGCAGCGCGTAGTACGTGCATAACGTCAAGATTCAAACAACACACTGGCAACACTTATATTGATATTGGCGGCTTAGAGCTCAGCATCGCGCGCAGAAAGATTCAATGGCTTTAATTCCCGCTATGTCCCCCCCTTGCGGGAAACTTTAATTTGCAACACTCATCGAATGGATGCACCACTGCTAGCGGGTCCAGACGAATACTATATAAGTCCATCTCCATCCGAATCCCGACCCGGAATATTCAAACGTGTGCTTCCATCCGAATCCCGAGCCGAAATAACACCAACATTAATATGCACCAACATCCGAATCCCGACCCGTACACGTCAACAAACTTTTACCTCACCGTCCGGTTTCCGATCCGATTTGGCCACATGCTAATCGTCATCAGGCACCAGCACCGATTAATTGGCCTTGCTACCTCCCGCCCAGATCCAAACGCCCACAATCTACCTACTTGCTAGAATCAAGGCTCTCATAAATTTGCTAATATCGGCTAGCTTAAGATCGTCACCGAACTGCCCGAGTACGCCAACGCCCTGGAAATAATAACGTTAAGCTTTCGTTAGTCTTTTCTGTTTTCTCTTCTCATTAGTCTCTTCCCTCTCCATTTTTTTTGAATGCGTCGGTCCCTTCTTTCAGATTTCCGAGTCCCTGAAACTCGCGAGTAAACCATTGGTCGTGAGTGCTCATGTATGAATGGCGCTTACCCACATGATAATCATGACTTTAGAGTAAGCGCCAGCGCCCGGAAACTTGGCGTTGCATCGGCACGCGCGGGAATCCATAAAGCATGTGGGAGGTGCCGACGGGTCCCAAAAACTCGATCCCCGCCTCGCGTCGCCGCTGTCCCGGTCCTTGGACTTACCTTACGCGAGGCTGATCATGAATTTTCAATAAGTGCAGCGTTATTTACGTCATCATACCGAGATCACCGAACAGTAATAATGCTCAACATCGCGTACCTTCCCCACTTGCATTTACGTTGTGCGTGTCTTTCGATCGAGGGGCTTAGAACGGTTATAGGGCCTTATCATGGCTAGTCTCAATTGCCAGTCAAGCCGCGTAATAGCGGGCGTCTGCGCTCCCGCGAACGTTCTGACTATGTTTTAGCGTTAAACCGTGACATGCCTACTGAAACCAGCCCCTCACCCAGCTGTCGCGCAGGGACGTACCCGATACCCCTCCAATTCACACTCCGAATTACCTTTTGGGGGGAGTCGAACCACAATATTAATACTAACCTGCGTAACCCCACTGGCGATTTTATTTAAAAGAGGTAACCTCCGCCTGCACCACCACTCCTGGTTCCGTAACAACTGCTTCATGTTTCATGCTTCTCAATTTGTGTTATGTGCTTGTGCTATGCCGCGATTACAAGGTGCGCAAACAATTCTGTTCGGGAGGGGGGGCCGCTACGACCGCGCACCGGGCTGCGAACAAGCCTATGCGAGGGGGCTGGGCTGACAGTCCTGGCAGGTGACTCGGAGTATAGGATGCTCCTAGGGGAATGGACAAAGCCGCGTGTCTAGGCCACCGAGCGCAGCGTGCAGTGCACCCGTGACTGGGGGTCGCGTGGGATGGCAACAACGATAGGATCAAACCAGGACTGGAGGCGAGGAAGGCATCGGCGGTCGATACACATCCTCCCGCACGAAGGACGTAGACTTGTGTTGATTAGGGGCGATTATTTCCCTCTGCCCGTTGATTCGGCCCCGCACAATTACGCCCTCCCCCCACGCCACTCCTTGAACCGGGTCGGCATAGCTGCTCGATTGCGCCACGCGAGAAATCAGCAAGACGTGCCTCGACTTCTTGTCAAAAACGAGTACTGGACACAGATCAGCGAACGTGTTGCCCGTCACAAAGCCCACCAGCCTTCCTCACGCCTCGTCGGCGGCACACCAGCGCCAGTGGGAACGTCCCACCCTTTCACGAAGTTACGAACCCATGAAGATAAGGACACGCCCACTTCTACGGCCGCCGCTGCGATTCACACGCCCACTTTCTGGGCCAGGAACATCCTCACAAGCACGTACAACCGGAAGCATAAGCATCTTGTTCTCGCGTTTGCGGTTCGAGATCTGCTTTCCCTTGCGATCGCGTACGCAAAGGGAGTTTCGGATCCCGTCTTTGTGCTAATCACTTAATGTGGCCCCACATATAATTTCCAGAAAGGGCTGTGCTCCGCCCCGTCACCCTATCGTGAGTCCTCCTCCCCTCCTCCTCCTCTTCATTCCGCGAGAGTGTGTCCGGCGGACCCGCAGACTGAGGGTAGAGGGTCTTTGGGAGGCCATCATACTTCCGCATTGGCTCGTTTTCTCGTCCTTTGGGGTCCTTATCTTTTCTTCCCTCCCTTCCGTGCCTCCTTCCTTGATCTTTTTCCAGAACGAACATCGAGAATCAGCTTGAGAGACCAAGAACCGGAGATCGTAAGGGGCATGCGGCGGAGGGCGTGAAGTCATGCCAGCATGCAGCGGCGTCTGTGCGGTCTTCGCGACTACAACGCATAAAGGGTGGATAGCACCCATACGCATGTACTTCCCACATTGTATTGAAAAATATTAATGTTTTTGGTTGAGAGGCGAACTTGGAGATATTTAGAAATAGGAAGAAACTGGCACGTGACACAGTCATACATCACGTGCACGGAAAGCCACGCGCAAACAGTTGTAGCCTGAACTTTGTATGAACATCGTGGCAACATGCTGCATGAACGGAGACCACCGAAAGAGCTTCGCGGGAGGCACGCAGCGGGAGAACCTCCTATGCATGCTGTTGGTATACGTTCTAGAAACAGGGGCGACCCAACAGTCCAGCGATTAGTTCTAGTACTTTTAGGTTTCGCAGACCGTCTCCAACGCGGCGAGATTCTTCTTAGCTGCCCTGAGGATCCCATAAAGCTAACGCTAGCATTGATTGAAACTTCGTGTGATGATGATTGGTTCATAAGTCCTGATTCTAATCCCCCCGAATCTTTGTAGGAGGTGTATTGTATTAGCATGCTTCGGTCCTCGGTGGTACAGGCTCGGCAAAACAAGATCGCAACGAGGGCCCGAGAGAAAGATTGATGTATATGAGGCGTAAGTTAAACACCCCCAGGGGGACAAGATGCAAAAATATGCGGATGCCGTTGCGAACGACGGGATAATATTGTATTACCCGTGCTTCTAACCTGAAATTAACAGAAACTGAAGGCTGTGGACAAAGCATGCTTCGCGACGCACAGATGGGCCGAGCCATCGATCCCCTTTTTTCAGTCACAGAGGAAAGAACGGGAATGTTTGCTTCGGACTATTCAACGCTCCAACGTCCGCAGCTTCCCACGACCAGTGCAGAGTGTGTCTTGTTCGCATCAACACCAGCTATACGCCGGTCCTAAGTAACGACTATTGCTCAATCTGACACCAGCGATGGAGTTTGCGTCCGCATGGCCTCAAAGGGAAACGAAAAGATGGTCGCGTAGAAGCGCACTGCTGTCATGAAGAGTGTCTTCGGAGGTTCGCGTATTGAGCCCAGATCGCAAGTGTATTTATCCATCGCGCCCTCGCCCTTGCAGCTTTGATACATCCGCCCGCAGAGCAAAGCACTAGCCCACGTCATATTTTACGTGTACAGAAGCCGCCGACAGTGATAAAAATACCCAGCCAATACGCGTGCTTGCACATGACGGCTTCTAACCTTGAAGTTATATCCAGACTGATAAGTGCGTCAGCGCAGAGTTGCAGCAGAGAAACGAGAGCCGATACAAAGACCCGCTACCGTCTGTTGCCGCTAGCCAATCGCTTTAATCCGGTTAATTTTCGCTACGGCCAAACGCAAAAAAACAGCATGAAACACTGGCCACCTTGTGCTTCGCATCTTGAAACCCAAACTCATGAGAAGGATACGAAGACACGAGACAGAGTCAGCAGCCGGGCCAGAGTTCGCCTTGCTTTTAAGCTCCGTTCACCTCAAACTTAAGAGCCATATAGATTTTGATTATGTCTCTAACTAAAGACTGTGGATAATTTTTCCTACCTTCAATTCGGACCACAACTAGCAGCATGAATAGAGAACTGACCATCAATGGAGTTGCATACAATTGCTCCTCTTGGCCTTCTTAGTGACCATTGTTTTCCCCTCTTTGAGCACTGGATGTTAGCTCGACTGAGAAGCGTCGCCAAAGGTACGCTCGTCCCAACGAGCAGTCCACCAGCGACACATTGCCTTCCGAATACCCAACTCATCCACGCTGAGTTTTCCTATACGCCATACCTCGCACGAGCCGCGCCAAATGTCATCTGGTGCTCCTTCTTCCATTGCGAGGCCTGCGTCCTCCGCAAGGCGCACGAAATTGTTGCAAACATGTGGCGGCGTGTATGTTCCCACGGCAACGTACGCACGAGCAGAAGATGTTTTGGAAAGAAGACCTGTGAGAGAGGAAAGGATTGCTGGATGCGAGTTGTGGAAATGTAGCAAGTCGGAGAGGAGGACGATATCGAAACCTCTATTATCATAAGGCGCTGATCGTGGACGTTGCAAGCCCAGGATGTTTCTTGAACGAAACATTTATGGACGGTTAACACAACTCAAACTAAGTAGCCTTTGCCACTCACAGGAGGGGTGCGACATCGGTTCCCCATTCGTGCCCCTCACATGCGACCGAGCAGCTCGGCGCAACGAGGCGTTTATTCGCGTGAACGTTGATACGCACGTTGGCAAGAATAGCTTCATCGGGATAATCCGTTATGACGACAAGGGAAGGACCTGCCCGGGGCAGCGTGGCGGCCAGTATGGATGGAAGAGCACACCCGGCACCGAGCTCAACAACTGCGCAAATTTGAACCTCCCTTATGTCAGAGAGGATCAGACTGCCTACCCGTCTTTCCTTCGAGAGAAATCATTCCTCGCTCTATCCGTTCTGCGATAAGCAGCGATGGAGAAAATAATTGGTCGGCAAGAAGGGTTACAGCCTGCAGGAGTATGTCGTCAGCTTCTATGTCCCAGAACTTCCTTTTTCAGGGAAAGGTGTGAGTCGTCGCAACGCACCTTGCCTTCCTGCCCAGCTAATCAGTATGAGCACTCGCCTTGAAAAGACCAAGTAGAGTATGTATGCTGCGAAAGTGGCTCGCCTTCGGTGCAATGTTAAGGACGAGCTCGCCGTATTTGACCAGCCCGTCGTCCTGAAGCCCTGAGACATCCTCGCCGAGAAGACTCAGAGAGTCGCTCATGATATCGATGTCTTCAACATTGATGCTCGACAAAGACATGTTTATAAATTACTTCCGGGGCCACCTTCAGACGAAAATAGAGCAGAAATGACGTTGGAACTTGAAAGCCAAGGACAGAATGCTGCTGCAGGATCAATGGATCATGCCACAATTTCGTAACGGTAGAGCACGTGGTTCACACGCGCACGTGATTTGCCGCAATCCGGGGTTCGGCGCCGTCGCCACTTGGGTGACTAGGGAAGTGATCGGGTTCACCGTCACTGGCCCCGAAAAATACTAAGTATACTATGGCGAGCTCGATTCTTCCCTTTACCTACCTCATGCGCGCAGGGTAACTCAGACGCGTAATTTCGTCGCCTTCACAGATGCCGTAAGTACCATTAATATCATTCTAGGTTGCCTGTTTATTGCCTCCTGGTAAAACTAGTCACTATCACAGATCGGAAGTTACTGAATTCCAGAGCTCTCGTCTTCTTTGATTCTCGGGCACATTAAAATTTCTTGATCGATATTTATGGAATGCTGGTGGATTCTAGGGTGACACCGTAGTGGTAACTTCCTTTTGCCAGTGGTATGAACTTCAGCTATCTTCCGAAGTGTTCTTTCTGAATTGCAGGCCTTGCTCCGGGCTGCCACAGAGAGCGCTTCTATTTTTCTGTGAATTAATTGCTAACGGTTTTCTTGCCCTTTCCTTCGGACTTATTGTCCCGACTATCCCCCGTGGACTTCGCGTGAGCGGAAGACTGATCTGCAACAGGTCTCAGGTCGGTAACATCGCCGCGAAGAGCTCCTACTAATAAATTATCCGTGCTTCGTTTTCTACCGGGTCTTGGTAAGAACCTCGGTACGAGTTCAAGCGGGACCAGTGGGCGCCACGTATGTTGATTAAAAAACGCGGTAGTAAAAAATCAGGCAACATCTTGGCTCTGTAGTTTTTTGTAGTACATTACGTGTGTTGATACTGGTCCCTCATGAAAGATTCGTCTTCGAAATTTTTAATTTGGTTTAATAAAGCGGTCCAGGGACTTCCAAGCCGGACAACTTCCCCAGATATCGGATCTGGGGTTTTAATAATAGCTTGAAGATGTGCAGAGTAATAATTGAAGGTCGTTGTACCCTGAATATCACGACAAATAAGCCTGACGGCACAATAGATAAGCCATGCACCCAGTCTCCTGAACTGCTCGTACAGTATGTCTTTCTGCCGGAATTTAGCAACTGTCCTGCTTACTCCGATTACAGTCCGGACGCCGGACTTACTCAAGATCAGAACTCAAAATCTACTCACCATGGCTCCTTCTGTAAGCGCAGATCAATACGGTCCGAGAAACTGCAATTCAGCCAAAGGAACACCTTGAATAGAAGAGGGCCTGAAGGGGAACGGAACATGTACAGGGATGAACAATGGACAAGCAGTGGTCAAGTCAACAACACATACATTCCTCTTCCAAGTCAATTCACAGAGTAATAATCGAGTGATCCTCGGGGGATTGAAAACATTCAGGAAAAGTGAAGAAAACTATATGGAACGTCAGCAGAAACCAAGTCAAATACCGAGTTCATTCCAGAGACGAAGCATACAGCCCAAACTCCCATGGAAGCACACCGCTCTGACCCTCACTGAACCAGATGCGCCGGAGCCGGCAGTTCGCGTACACCTTCACGTACAGAACCTTAGCAAACGCACCGGACGGCAGGCGCGCGTTTACCTCGTCGGCTCCGTGCGGTGCGGATTTCCACTGATTATTGCTTGTACCTTCTCCTTCCTCATCCTCCCTAACGTCATCACCATGGACACCAGCTTTCTCTCCGGAGTTGTCGTCCCGCCGCGCAGCGGCGGTGACAGCTCGGAATTGATGCATCGTCGCGCCGAGATCGAGCGAGATCGTAGTCCAGGGTGTAAGGGGCCGGGAAGATGTTGGTGGGAAACGTAAGGGGATGTGCAAGAGCGGGGGATCTTGCCGACGCATTTTGACGCTCGCTTCTTTCTGATTGATATCCGAGAGATGTGGATATAGATGTGGAAGAACATTGATGTGAGACGATTTTTCTCCGCTGATTGACGCAGTTAAGCAAAGAAGGGTACGACAAACGCAGCTCCATACGCTTGTCAGAATTTATCGAGGTCCGAGTGTGTTTGTGTCCGCATGTTTAAACAATTGTGGTTGGCTCCGAAGAACAGTCACATTAACGCGGACCAACGAAAATTAAGGTGACACGAGTTGTAGGGGGAAAAGGTACAGAAAAGTACACATTAATATTAAGCGTAGACAGAACATACCTGGAATGTTGAACATCGGATCACGCCGTGTGTCCCTGCACCGTCTGCTACGCCCACCTCAAACGCCCACTCGCGACCCAGGCTGCGCACCTGCATGTGCATCCAGGGCAGCGTCAGCCCGAGCTCCGCAGTCGCTCCTGTCATCTCAGCAGGCGGACAGCGGATGAAGGTCGTGCGTATTGTTGGCGACTGCATGTGTAGCACTGTCTGACATAACGTGCGCCCCGCGCCCGCTTCACCATCGGTATCGTCCTCGGTGTCGAGGGACAAGGGCGGTGGCGTGATGAGCAAACCGGGCGCGGGCGGCGGCGGGTTGGACGTTGTGTCGTCGAGGAGGTGGATGAGCGAGTCAGACCTGAGCGCCGGCGCGGGATCGACATGCTGCGAGAAGAGCTGTAGGGGAGCACTGCCTGTCGATGAGAAGAGAGAGACAAGACCCTGCTGGACGGTGTTTGCAAACATTTCACCGGAATACTACCGTGCTCGCCGTCTGGGCGATCATGTCTTACCGCGGTTGCTGGCGCGAGCCCTAAGGAAGTTCAGACGCGTTTATTTTCGGACTCCGCTTTAACAGTGTCAGTTCTTCTGCCTCACAAGATCGTCAGAAGCAGTACGCGTTAGAAAAATAATTTATGGTCGACAGCTCAGCGTAGAAACCCTAAATATAAAGCAAACGCTCGGGCTACAGGTCTTCGATGCGTAAATAAATATCGTGCCACTACCCACCGTGCCCGCATTGAGGGGGCAACATACCGTCCCCGGCTTTCCCTAAATGCTACCACGACTTAGGTGGTGTAGCATGGGCGCAGCGCATGGGATGTATCTAGGTGGGAGGTGAGAAGACGAGTGGAAATCAGGAACATGTCAGCAATGTAGGAGGATATCTCATTGGTGAGTACAGGTTGATGTGTGTCCGTGTTGGCGGGATAACTTGGAATGAGGAATGGGGGAAAACGGATTACAACAAAATGACGAACCAAATGATGTCGTCACCAGGCGCAGACATCACAGCTTGTGAACCAAAAAAAATGAAAAATGAAAAAAAGCGAATGAGAAAGGGTCTAGAAGAAAAGGCACAGAATTTGAAGGGGAAGTGAACGCAGGAATGTGAAACCAGGTCACGGATAGACCACTTTAGCATAAGCGACGAGGAATAATAGGGAAAAGCAAGTTTTAATGCATAGGAGCAGATTTTAACAATGTTGATACAGTTAAAGGACATTATAGGATACACACGAGATTCTCGGGGATGCATCTTTAAGTACCGCTCATAGAGGCATCGAGCCTCGGTTCAGGATTTGAAGTAGTCATCGGCCTCGGTGCAGGCCCCGCATTTGGCGACGCACCCAATCGCGACGGGGTAGACAGATTCAGCGCGGTCGTATATGGTGAGGATGTTGATAGACTTGGCGTCCATGAGTTGCGGTGGAAACTTTTCTTCTTGCGTACACTTAGTTTGTACGCTGCGCGGATACTCGAGATCGGCTCGGGTACCTGCGTATAAGCTCCGCCTGAACTTCCATTTAGGCTCCCATTCGAGGCCACAGGGCGAACATGGCCACCCGCATAGCTCCCAGGCGTACGCGGTACATATTCAGAATGCGGCGATATGCTCCCGGATGTCGCCTCTGTTACTGGGGAGAACTCAGATAGAGGCGCGAAAACCGGTATGCCGATGGATCGAAGTGCTTGCTGAGGCCGATAAGAGGAATTTGGAGGGACGGACGAGGCACCGTTTGCAAGTGGCGCAGGCGAAGCTGACCGCTCCGAAGAAGACGTCGACTCTGCATACGGAACTGCGCTAGGACAATTTCCGTTTCCGTTGGACACCCCAGCCAACGAGAACCTCGCGGCATCAACATCACTAGAATCTCCACGGGTCGTTCTCTCCCGCTCATGCTCCATCCCAATTCCGCTCTCGCTTCCGATGACGGAGTCTGAGTCCATCATTGAGGATGGACGAGAAACAGGGTGAAGAAGTTGTGCCGGTAGGGAAAGTGGGAAGGCAGTGAGGTAATCTTGCGTTCGGGGAGGCGAGACGGCGCGGTAAGGTACTGGGGGATAGTTCGGTTCGAGGGGTTCTGCGCGTTCTTTGAGATCGGAAAGGCGTGCACGCCAAAGCTTGCAATTAGTTGCGCACTGTTCAGCAAAGCATTTCATCTCTGTACCGCGAAATGCGTTTAGTGTGGGCGGAGAATTTAAGATCCGTGATCGATTGTCAGTCAGGTCGAAGTAAAAAGACAAGAGGCGTAAATTTCAAGCGAAAATGGAATCCTGTCAGAAAATATACGAAAGCTAGGGAAATGAATGTCTCACCCGGGACGGCTATAGTGGTTATTTCCAACAAAGGGGAGCAAAAAAGCGTAATGAAAGAAACCTGTCCATTCGCTTCGGTAACAGGATCGTCCGAGTCTTGGACGGAAACGGGCAAGCAAAGTTCTCGTTCCAAGCAGGCTTGACTAGCCCATTCCGAAGCGAGCGCAGCAGACCAATGCTGTGAAACTATATGCGGTCGACTCTGTATTTTTCTAATAAGCAGTGTGGCATACGTATGTCGACATACGAAATTTACCGGATTACTAATGTCCGCACACTTTATAAGCGCTTGGCATAGCAGCGTGCGCGCTTGGGTGATATCGAAAAAAGACGGGTTCTCCATCAAGCTCGCAAATCGCCGCATGAACTGCCCGTGTACGCCCATGTCCGTCGCGAGTACAGTATCTAACAGCAACCGTCGAAACTGCATGCCTGCGGGCGTCAGTCCGAGTAAGTGGGCAAGCCCGTGCCGCTTCATGATAGGAAGCAGAAATGCGCAGTGCATTTGCTCGAGTGCAGATTTATGGTCGTACACCTGCGAAAGAGGTGCTTGTGCGTTTTTCTGTACCAGCTCAGTATGAATGTGCTCGTATGGAAACTATACGGACTATCTCACCATGAACATGTTATTGAAGCCCGGGTGCCCAACGTCGTGCCCGATTGCCGCAATGTAAAGAGCGAAGAGGTCTTCTCTACGCAATATACCAGCCCACGTTGCTCGAATTTCGTCATGAGCCCGCCAACGGCCGCGCGGATCTGACTCGGACAAATGTAAGATTGCTACGGGCGGTACAGCTCCTGCAGAGCGTAAGTAGACATGTGTTGCTTGAAATACATCGAGGGCATGCTGAAAGTTGTGGTAGCTATTGGTCGCTCGATACGCTTGTCGTAAATGTAGGAGAAATGAGCTAAGTTGCGCTGCGCTCGGTTTAAGAGTGATATTCAGCAGCTATATTCGGTGAGTAACGCACCAATTGATACCCCAATCGTCTCCTGCATGCCTTCGATGCGAAACAACGCCTCAAATAGCAGCTGAGTGCACGCCAATCCTTCCTCGTCCGATAGTTTGTGTGGCTCGAAGTGCCAGCTGTCGAGAGCGTCAATCAGGCGATGTCGCGTGGTCACACCTACAGGGGGAAGGGATCTAGACAGAACGTCAGAGCACTATCACGTCTCGGGATTAGAATGTACTAACGGAAGTACAGGCTGATTGACGGCGGATTGCGTCTGCGTGTACATATCGCTCAATAACTCCGCATATCTTCACAAATAAATTTGAGATTAATGATTTCTGGAAAATTGAAAACACACGCACAGAGCGCCGGAGAACTCATTCTCCTCCCATCCGCCCCAACCTTTTCCCATCTCCATTCCTTCATTACCGAGCGACACAGCGCCTAGCGCAAGAGCAAGCCCTCCAACGTCGACGCTCCGACGACGACTGCCGAACGGGAACTCCCTGTCGGCTGACATGTGCTCTGCGAGAGTTGAGTTTTGCTGAATTGCC
Source organism: Coniferiporia sulphurascens (assembly GCA_002794785.1). Lineage (NCBI taxonomy): Eukaryota > Fungi > Basidiomycota > Agaricomycetes > Hymenochaetales > Hymenochaetaceae > Coniferiporia > Coniferiporia sulphurascens. The sequence goes on along the minus strand of NBBA01000010.1, from coordinate 1,264,713 downwards.
CCGTTAGATATCCGACCACAGCCATAATGCCCACCGTGATCAATGCACATCCTCTGGGCGTCTTCGATGATTCGTGCGGCCTCCTTGCGACGCCAAGTGACACAATTCCTGAGTTGAAACAGTCCCACTGATTGGCTTGCACCTGGTTCCGTTGTCGCGCGTGCGCGGCTCTCCTCCGGTTACCACCTGCGACGATATAGTGCCGCAGACCAAATGACACAATGATAATGAGAGTAAGAGGGGTAGTGAAAGTGGGTACGGTCGGCGTTGCTGTAGTCTCCCTGGTCCACAACGGTGCAGGTGCGGCAGGGGGTGGCCAACTTCCCGTTTTGGCATGTGAACCCCACAGAATCACCTTCTAGTTCAGGATGAAGCCATAGCACTAAGTCGGAACATTCAGCGAATGTTGAATGTGCCCTGGGCTTTCAAATCCTCCGCCCTGTTCTTGACCAGGTACTCCGAGGATAACAACCTTGGTGTTTTATCCTTAACGTAATCGTGCATTGTTATTTTCCTTTTGATATTATTACGTGTCTACTGGTCTCCTTCAGCTGATTCTTGGCTACAAATACCGAAGAGGAGAAGCGTTCTGACTTTCTCGCGCCCACATGCGTTTACATTGCCTCAGGGGAAAGCGGGCGCTCGTCCGTAACTATGAATAGAAATGTAACAACATGGACTGATTATCGATCCAGATCGTTATAGTTGCATTGCACAGGTAAATTCCCTCTATGACCTGTTGGCATTTATCCTATCTCTAGAGACGGCTGGGCCCATGGAAGCCGGAGTTTCGACACCACGTCTCGCCGGTATTAACACGAAGTTCATCTAGAATCACAAGACTTTTCAAGTATTATTGACTCTTGAGAACGAATTGAAGTTCATGAGAAAATGCTTCCATATATGGGTCATGCGTCGGGGCAACGGTCCCACGCCGCTGCGGGCAGTGAGGGGCGGTCAACAATCGTCGGTGCACCTGTCGCCTACCCAATCCCAGTGTAGCAGGTCTACACCGCCCACTTCATTTGTAGCTTATAATTACCTACGCAGCAAGCTACGCTCCTGCCGCAGTCTTTCGAGTCTCTTCCTTCCCTCCTTTGTCTTTCTCGGTTCCTGCGACCGTTTAGCCATTCCACACTACATACTGCCATGCCTCGTCTACGTGTCCTCGCAGGTCCTTCGCCGTCGAGCATGAAGCCCATCTGCGCGAATAGCAACAAGGCTCACGCCATCAAGTCCAGCTTATTCGACGGTCGTGTCGTCGTGCACATTAAAGGCTTTCCCAATGCGGACGGCAACGTGCTCGAAAGCGACTACTTTGAAAGGGCGGACCGGCAGGGCATTACGTGGAGTATACAGGTGCAAGGTGAGCGAGTTTACTATCTTCAGAAGGCCGGTGGGAGGCTGGTTGGTGCCTTTGACCCTGGCGTAGCATTCGGATCGCGTATCTCGTTTTGCTTCCGTTATTTACTTAGCGGCTCATCGGACCCAATGCCACATGCTCGAGAACCTTATTACCTCCCCGTGGAGAAAAGCCACATCAACAGAGTCCTTGATACTTCCTATGCGCATCGGTCTGCGAACCTCTTTGTTCCCGAGACCACTCCACCCTCGCTTGAATAAGAGTCCGGAGGACCAGACTTTCATCGTAGGGAGTTTGGTGATCGTACGCGTATCAACGAAAGGAGCCCTTCCTTCCCACCCACCTCTTGAACACCCCGTAGAATTAATCTACATTATGCTCGTTATTGTGAATGGGTAATCCGACGTCATGAGATTGGTAGTCTCTCGTAAACGCATTGTCAATAGCTCTAGAGTTTTCTCCTATGTTTTCCCGCCTTTCGTTTTCATGATTTACCAATTAAAAACATTCGATCTCACTATTCTTTCAGGACGGTTTTTACAGGATTACTCGGCGGATGACATTCTCTTTGGTAACACTTTTGACCGCCCTCTGAAGCTTCCTTGGGGGACGAGTGCTGCCTTAAAATTTATGAAGTAAGTTCTAATTTACAGTTTTCGGTCTCTTTACTGATGCCTCGTTCTGTTCTTCTCTTTAGTTTTGTTGATCCGACACTCGAGCACGACCTAATGTCGTCACAACCATGGGCTTTATCTCCATTAATTGCAACAATGCCGAATTTCACGCACACCCCCGTTGCCGCGGGTATCTCACCGCCCCCTTTCCCGTCTTCAAAAAGCATTGGCGACGATGTCTCACACCTAGCTTCACTTCCGCGTTCCCCACGACGCGATGCAAAACGCCCGGGTAGTCCACAGGAGGGAAAGAAACGGCGCGCACACTTCGCGCACGCAGAAAACCGAAAGGCAGTGCATTTTGGGCCGGGCGACGTTATCACAACGGACTTTTGCTACGGTTTTATCACATTTCCTACGCTTGCATTATGCCTGCCCGGAGGACTGTCGTTCGATCTCACGAAATACTGGGACGGTCAGCCCGTACGGTTTGTGTGTTGCGAGCGCCCGCATGGGGGCCGAAGCGTCGCTGATGCGCGTGTCTTTTGGTGTGTAGCGATTGAGCGTGTGGGTGATGACTGAGTCGATGAGTGCGTTGCATTTTACCCATTATGGTTAGAAGCTCGTGTCTTGCACATCGCAGTTGGAAACACAAACTGGGACCAGTCTGTGGATGTTTCCTAGGCAGGGATCCACTTTGTAATATGTATAATAGTTTGTAGCATAACGATAGAGGCGGACACTTGTGTTTCTTGGTACTGTGTACTCGGTATTTGTTTATCCTAATTCGCATCACATTCCGGTGCAATCTTGTGTCTTTTTCCATCTAGTCTTCTTGGACTTCGTAGAACGATTGTAGCGGTGTATAGGGAAGTTCGAAGGACGCGAGAATATAGCCAACTCACGTTCCATTTACAAGCCCTTCAAGTTGATGTACCCTGGCACTCCCCGGGACAATTTGATTTCACAAATCCACCTAGCGTATGAATGTACATTGAAATCCAACGAAACTAGGTGCATTATACTGTCTTTTTACAACAAATATGGAGTCTCACAGGACTTGCAGCATTCCAAATCGAGAAGCCAAACTTCCAAAAAAGATTTGACTTTTTTTTTTTTTTTTTTAAATGCATTTCTATAGTGTGTCATGACTATCTAGTACAAAATATGCTCCAGGGGCCTTTAGGCCCCTGTATTGTGTGAGATGGTAGTTGGTGTAGAGAGTAATCTAATAAGTGGATGCTGGAAGCAGAGATGGGGATGCGAATGGCATGTAATGAGAAGGATGTTCTTAAAATCTACACACATTGTGGTAGACTGTGAGGTGCAGTGGTGAAGGTCAGGCAAAGGTGGGTTATCAGTGTAAACCAATGTATTTCTAGGGCGAGACCAGCTCCCCTTATATACACGTTCCGTGGGCTAGTACTACTATAACTATCTAGCTCCTATATCGTATGGCGTTATCATTGCGTTATCATTCACTTAGTAAGGTGGTTGTTCATATGACCACGTACTATATTTATATCGTTCGTTATATTTATTTAATAGATGTTGTCCGCCTAGTTGCCTACGGTGAAACCAGAAGTGGAAATAGTGACAGTGGTGGGGCCACCCAGGTCAAAGACGAGGATGGGTTCAGCCTCAAAGGCGGGAGAGGACGCCAAAAATTTGGCAAGAGAGGGGAGTCTGTCTTTCAAATACCATTGGTCTTTGGTGGAGGGAATGGGAGTTTTCCACATGGCTTTATGGTCCACAAGGGTAGAGGGGCAAGACAGCAGGAGGTGAGCCCGTGTCTCAGGAACGTGGCAGTGGGGGCAAGAAGGGTCGCATCCCGGGATGCATCCATAGTACACGCCAAAACCGGCATGTCCTAGGAGAGTCTGGAAGACTTTGCACTGTGTGCGTCGACCAAGCTTGGTGTCCTGCATCAGAGCAGACGGCTTAGTAGAGGGGTTAAGTGTGATGCCCATAGCATGGGTGTCTGATGAACCCCGGTGGAGGCGGCAGGTGGAAGCCCAGTCAGCCTTCCATTTGTTGAGCACCAAAGAGGAGGCGACTTCCTGGAGGAAGCGGATGGTAGGGGGGAATGGGGTGGTGCCCGGAGGGGGGTGATCAGCTATTCCTGTAGCGAGAACGTTGGCAAATTCATTTCCCTCCACATCCGCGTGGCCTGGGACCCAGCGCAGTGAAAAGTGCACATTGGGAAGACGCTTGGTAGCATCTTTGAGGTAATGGCGGATGAGGATGGCGACATTGACGCCCGGAGCTGGGAGGGGGTCGGTGAGGAGGTTAAGGGCAACCTCACAATCGGTGTAGATCTCCACCTTGGTGACAAGTGGGGGGATAGGTTGAGAGTGAGCCAGAAGCCAAGCAGCATCGGCAAGTGCGGCGAGTTCGCAGTCCGTAGTGTGGATCTGGGAACCTAGGTAGGTTTCACGAATGAGGAAGGTCTCCCCAAGATAGAACCAGACTCCAGCGCTGCCACCGGAGTAAGATGTAGGGGATGAGCCCTTGTGGGACCCATCCATGTAGATTAAGAGGCGTGAGGGATCCGTCTTCAGCCGGTCAATAAGACCTTTGTGAGACTGTATAAGGGCCTCGCGCGCTTCTTGAGAGTGGTCAATAGCCTTGTCAATATATATGCGCCACAGAGGTGGGAGCATTATCCACAGTGGGCGAGTGTAGCAGGGAACTTGTTCACATCCAGGAGGAACCTGGGAGGTGAAGGAGGAAGTAATGGTGCCTTTCTGGATGGTATGGAGTGGCAAAAGGGTATGGGTGGTCGTAAGGTAATGAATAGCCGCCCGGGCTTTGGTGCGCTCTAGACGGAGGGGAATAGGGAGGATGGACGCCAGGACTTCAGATGGTCCCCGGGGTGATGTCCGCCAAGATCCAAGGATCCAGCGGCACCCCGCGGACTGTACGAGAGTCATTTTGTCACACTTACCCTTCTGGCGGATGCCGGTGTACCACAAGGGGGAGCCCCAGGTGAGCACAGGCAGGATGCAGCCAATATAGAGTCATCGGAGGTGGAGTGGGGAGAGGCCACATAAAGTGTTGCCGAGGAGTTCCAGGGCGCGTAGGGAGGACATGGCTTTAAGGCACATGCATTGAATGTGGACCATAAACGTGAGCTGAGTGTCGAAAAAAATTCCGAGCCACCGGAAAGGGCGGGAGGGAGTAATTCGAAGGGGCACTTGGCCCTGTCTCGGCAGGTGGATAGGGTGGAGAAGGGAGTCTTCGCGGAGGGCATGCTGATGGGTCCAGTGGATGAGTTCCGATTTGTCGTCATCCAGAGATAGACCAAGGGCACGACATGCTGCTGAGAAGGAGAGGTAAGCCTGCTTGAGTCTGGCCATGTTAGTGGCAATGGAAGGCGAGGAGGTGGTAAGGAGGTGGTCGTCGACGTAAGCATGTACAAAGACCAATGGGTCGGAAACCTGTAATGAGGTGAGAAGGCTCATCACAAATAATGCAGACAGGATGGGGGAAATGGGTGAGCCTTGTGGAACCCCAATATTGGGGATAGGGGCGAGTGAGTTGGTATACCCATCGAAGGATAATGCGACCTGCCGCTCCGACATGAAGGACAGAACCCAGGAACAGAGGAAAGGGGGAAACCCTAGTTCAGAGAGGACTGCAAGAAGACGAGGGTGTTGGATGGAGGGAAAGAAACCGGCTACGTTGACCGCCAGAGCAGAGGTAATGTGGTGTTTCGCCCAAGCCGTCTCGATTTCGTTAACGAGGTTGACAGTGGCATCCAAAACGCCTGACTTTTGGTGGGTACCGTATTGGGGAGAGGGGAGCACTCCGAGTTCATTAGCGATGAACTGGATGTGATTGGCGATGATCTTCTTGAGTAGTTTGCCCATGGTTTCCTCGAGAGTGATGGGGTGGTACGCGTTAAGGGCGGTAGGATCTTTTTTGTTCAGCTTCCGCAGCATAACCACCTTGGCATCCTTCCAAGGACGTGGGTGGTGTCCCGCTGTGAGGCACTCATTAAAGAGCTGCAGGAGGGGAACACTGTATACGGCATGCAAGCTTTTGAGGGCCTGGTAGCCAATGCCAGTGATGCCAGGGGTGCTGGAGTTTGAAGTGAGAGAGAGGGCATGGTCAAGTTCCTCCATGAGGAGAGGTTGATCGTGCATAGGGCAGGCGCCGACAAAAGAATAGGATGGGGGGTGTTAAGCTCAATGGTTACATGGTGATCAACGTCGGGGCTTCCTGATCGTTGGGGCTGGTAGTATGGCAATGGGGCTTCCTAGATGTCGTAAGTCGAAGATGATTGTCGGTGGGGCTTCCTGATCGATGATGTGGACACAGTGGGCTTCTAAGTGGAGTCGGGTTACGACAAAGCGACTAATGGCCAATAGGCACACAGTGGACTGGTGGTAGCAGATAATGGGCTTGTATGAACAAAGAGCACAAGCTTAGGGCTTGTGCTACTGAAGTTACATGCTTATATGCTACTCTATGTGTTTGTTACTGTAGCGACTTGGTTAGGTGTGTTTACCAGACTATGGAAGGTCATGGAAACTCAAGGAAGGCCTTGGTAATACAAGTACAGTGATCAGTAAGCAAAGCACATCATCATGGTGCAATAAGGTGTCATCATGGTGTCTTATGGTGCAAGGCAAATAAGGATGAGTAAGGCAGAGAAATGGGGGAGTTGCGCTGACTGATGATGACGAAGAGGAAGTGAGTCAGTGCAGTAAGGGAAAAGTAAAGGAAAATTGTAACAGGGGGGGTGCGGCAGAGGGGGCAGCACCAAAATATTTGGCCTGGAAAGCCGAGGCTTTCTCTGCAGGAGAGTTCATGGTGGACTGTCCCACTGCAAGAGCCAGAATAGGAGCATGGCAAGTGCCCATGGCCCATTTCGCCAGTGGCCAGATTTTGTCTGGCTTGACGGAAGCAGTGAAGGAGTCAGCCCAAGTGTGTTTAGCACAGCGAAAGACACCGGCTGACTGAAGTCGGAGCACGGGTCGCGTCGCTGGAGAGGCCGAGAGCAAAGCAGACATGTGTGCGTGGCAGGAAGCATCCCACCACTTGACCTTGTGGCCCCCGGGCTTCTGAGTAGAGGGGGGGTGTGAAGTGTCAGTGGCAGAGACCATGGCCATGTGGACAGCTGTGACTTTGACATCCAGAAGGCGAGGTGTGGAGCCGGGAAGGGCGAAGGCAGCAGTAAGGGGCCCGTTGAGCACTTCCAGCCATTCAGTAGAGAGCGAATCATCGTACTTTGGACAGAGGAAGGGGCGGCATAAGGAGTAGAAGAGAGGGGGATGGACCAGGTGATAACGGTGTGGTCGGATCCGGAAGGGGAGTCCCAGGAGCGTGTCCATGAATCACTCAGAGCAAGGTCTTCTAAAGAAGGGGAAGCCCATGTGAGATCAATCACAGATTCAGTGAACTGGGTAGAAGTGCGACACCAGGTATTGAAGCCCGGCTGATTAATGAGGTGCATGGCATGTGTGGCAGCCCAGAGCTCCAGGGGGCGGGCCTTATGAGTGTCACTAGCGGAGTGGGTGCCATGGTCCCAGTGGATAGAGTGGAGGTTAAAATCCCCAGCTACCAGCCAGTGTGCACTAGGGGGGAGCGTGATAGATGCAAGAGAGGAGATGGTATCTTTTTTATTGGCATTGTGATTGTATACATTAGTGACAAAAAAAGGCCCAAGGCCAGTGTCAAAAATTAGTGTGAGTATGTCCTGGGAGGGGGAGCGCGAGGCATCCAAAACCACCTGAGACAGAGGGATAGACTGGTGAACCAGTGTGACCACACACGGGCATGTTAGTTCAGTGCTCCCCAAAGAGGGAGGCACAAAGACATGGTAGCTGGGCATGGCGGGGAAACCAAAAACTGGCATACCTGCAGCGTCAACCATAGAGGGGGAGGCACCGATTTGATACCATGGGGGTTCCTGAAAAAGAATAATCGTAGGAGGAGGGGGGGCACCAGGGGTAGACGAGAGAGAGTGGACGAGTGCTTTGATGTGCACTCAGGACGTTGCAATATTGTGTTGCATAAACATCCAGGGACTACTCATCTACCGGGGGTGGGGTGAAAGAGGAACGGGCACGGCCACGCTGTTTGGGGCAGCTGGAAGAGTCGGCGCGGTGTTCGCCAGAGCAGTTCGAGCATTTGGGGGGGTGGGTGCAGGGTGAGGAGGCCGGAAGGGCATCTCGAACACAACCAGGGCAGCGCATGCGGTGGTCGTCAGTACAGTGATGGCCAGCGCAGATGAGGCATGACCAGGGTTGGTTCCTGCAGTTCTGTACCAGGTGGCCCAAAGCAGCGCATTTAGTGCACTGCATCAGGTGAGGGAGGTCACATCGAGCCATGAGTTTAAGGCAGCGGCCGAACATGTAGACGACATGGTTCCTCGGGGTGGAGAGGATAGCTGCAGAGCGGGAGCCCATGGGGTCTTCAAAGGAGAAGGCAATAGGGGTGGACATGATGTCCTCACCAAGGAGCTCATAGGCCCGGGTCCAGTCGGGCTCAAGAGTCATTGGGAGTGAGAGGCCTGACTAAAGGGTTCTCTTGCAAGGCCCACCAAACGACTACACCTTCCTCGGGATATGGGGTTCCCACGCCCCTCCCGCTGTCCCCCGGGTTTCCCCGGGGCGTGTCTGCGTGTCAAGGAATCAACTTAAGCAATGCAGTGGGAATTACCCCCACACATACCCATGGCAGATTTAGTACTCTGTGGCCGGTGAAGGGAACTACCCCCCACCACCCCGGCTCGCTCTTTCATGACGGAGAAGCCACTATGCCCATAAGGCCATGAGGACTGACACCCTAGCCACTACTTAAGTTTCCCGATTCCCCACATGTGCTTCAGACCCCGGGTTTAACCCCAGAGAATGTGTGGTTAGACTTAGTCACCCCACTTCTGGATCCGCAGCATACGGGGATTACCATGTCGCACAGGTGACCCCAGCCCCCTATCATCGGGAAGACCAGGGAGTTTCCCATACTAACCACCTAAGGACGCTCCCACAGGATGATCCAGAGGCCCATGCTGACCTGTCTCTAGCCACCCTTCCACAGTGTCGGGTCAGGGGCATCGAGTTGGCTGGTTCTCACTGCTACAACACGTGTTATGAGACCCCTATTCCTAGGCAAAATGCCGTCATTAGAACCCTTCCGGGATTTGGGGTGGCAGTTTTCACTGTCAGTGCCAGGGACAGTGGGGTCCCCTGAAGGAGATTGCTCGGAACAAGCCGACCCCCTGGAGACAAGGATGATGTCCGCTGGACCACCCCTCCCCTGAGGACGTTAACATCATGTCCTCACCAACAGGCAGGCTAGTGCACCTCTCTCGTGCTGTTGGCTAACCCACTGGCATGCTAGAGCTGAGAACTCACACACAGACGGAGAGCCCCCCCTCCCCACCAGAGCCAACCCTCAGATGGGCCAGATAGCGAGGGACGAACCACAAACCCCCCCCAGCACCCCTCCTAAGTGAAGGAGATGGTGGTGGTAAGAGAACAAGAAGGGATGAAAAAAAAAAAAAAAAAAAAAAGATTTGACACATCTCATAATTTTTCTGATTAAAAGTGATTAAATCCAGAACATAAACTACCAAATACAGATGTATGGATATGTGAATATAAGGCCCCGTTCGGCAATCCCGGATTCAGCTCCGCCCCCTGCCAAATTTTCAAGGCCAACGTATGCCGGGGGCCGAGGGCGTACAGAAGCGTTCAGTAACTATGGCTTCGGCTTCAAGCCGTCACTTCGTTACAGCTGGCACTTAGTAATAATAGATCTGTCCAGACCGTGCCTGTAAAGCACTGGTTTGCATTCTCATGATTACAAAAATCACGCCATTGCCCTAATGATAAATATTCCTTTGGCTTTAATATTTTGTACACACCTCTATTCAATGTCAACCAGCAATGCCTCTTCAATTAATATCAGTAGTCTCAGACATCTTCTGATAGTGTCTTCTGGTCACTTCAGATGTTTTCTTAATGAAGTGATGCAATAAAATGAATGATTTGGCCAGGCAAGGCTTACAATCATATTGTTATAAAAATGAAAATAAAATAATTCGGTGATATATAAGAGATGGTTAGGGTTCTAGCTAAGCACATTTCTATTTATGTAGCTACACTCCAAATACAGCAAGCATGACATGCCGTTACTTTGCGTGACTGTTACGTGACTTCCGTTCTTCCGCTTCGAGTGGATTTGAGCAAACGGTCTGCATCCCTTCTTGATCTCTTACCACCACCATCTCCTCTGGAGAGGGTGCTGCGAGGGGGGATCCGTCTAAGGAAGGGGGCCTGAGTGGTTTGCAGGCACTACCCCAACCATAACCTGGGGTCACCTGGGTGGGCTACGACGTTAACGTCCTGGGGTAGATGCCGACTTCGTTGCATGGGGACTTGCCACCCCCCATCGCCTACCCCACCGGACCCCCCTAATAAGGGGTCAGCAGTTGGAAGTGTGAGTGGCTTGCCTCTCGCACCAGTACTACTGACTGCCTGTGGAGGGGTCACGACTGGACCGGCAACGACATCAACACCAAAGATGACGACCTGCTTGAGCACGATGCCCACAAGCCAGCAAACTCTGAAAAATTGGGTAAGGGGACAGTCCCTTCATTGCTGAAGCCGAAGGAATGCATGACGACCGATGACATTCCCACTGTTTATTTCTGACCTGGTCCCTCATGACTCTTTTTTCCCACACGACTCACATGGCCATTCAGTTCGCTGACACACAATCAGGCCCCCACAGCATTCGCAGGTTTTTCCCCACACCCAGACTTGGGCACCGGCAGGTGACCCACTCTAACCGGCCAGGCCAGTCCGGCTCTCCATAGTCATCGCTGGCAGAGGTTTGCCAAACCGGATCCACGCACCCCGTGCAGGCCCGATCTCCTAACTAGGGAACGGGCATACCCCTCCAAGGCCCTCAATCAGCAATTCAATAGGCCACCTGCCCGACTTTGGAATCTTTTTGGGAGGGAAGGGTTTACAATGGAGAAGAGAATCGTCGTCGTCAGACACTCACAGCTTCGGTAATACGGGGTTGAGAGAAGAAGCGGGGATGTAGGATTTTCACCGGCAAGGACCGGTGCCCCTCTCTTTTTAAATTTACCATCGCGACATCTAGTTCCGGCCCCTTTGGGGGCCGGGGCGCTTAAGTAGAGTTGTATTTACACGGTGCCTAATAAACCTCCATCATCATCATCAGAGCAAACGGTCCGCCTCGAAAGGCGGAGGCTGAATCCGGGATTGCCGAACGGGGCCTAAGTTGTCCGCAACCGGCATGCACTTAACACCCGGCTGCGATGTTTCTACAAACCCTTCCTGTACATCAGGTACAGTGTTATGGCGAACTCATACCTCTTGATCATGTATGCAGCCTATACAAAGGTCGCTTGTGTGTTGATATTTTTTATCTCAGCTCGAAATAAGGAAAATGTCGGGCTCGGTACAGCTGCTGCTTTTGAGCGCTCCACCGCCGCGCGCACCGATGAATCGCTTATCGTGCATCAACTGCGACACGAATTTGAACCATTATCTCCACGAATGCGACACAGGCCCGGCGGCGCGCCCATAATGTTATTGTGGATACAGTGCGGACTTGATATCGGGATCCTGCTGACAGACCGTCGTTCTTGGACCTTAAATGCCTAATTACGCGCAAGATATATAGGTTGGCAGAGGACGCAAAGCGCCCGCCATCTTCACCGTCCAGGGCGTCCTATGGACGTACGGGTATCACAGTCTGGGGCTCGCGAAAGCTCTCTGTATCTTTCCCCCGCTCTCGCAGTACTCTCGTTCGCTTATGTATCTCTAAAACGGCTGCTAGCTGCACATCGTCTTCCAGCGGACTCTAACTACCCTACGAAGTACTGGGATGTCAAGAAGGACATGAAAACCCTGGATGGCTTAACCATCGCTGTATTCAGGCTTATCAGACTTTTGGTCATTTTGGCATTACTATCGCTGGAGATCTATACACTTAGCGTGAACAGAGGATTAAAAGCGCGTTTCTATCAGCCACCTTTCTACGTACGTGCTAGTATCGACGTTACCTGGAGTGTTTCTTAAATACATTTCTTTGGATATCAGATATACGTGTCGCTCTTGGCAATTGCGTCCATTGTCGCGTCGCCGCGCTGGAGGGATGTCTTTTCGCGGCAATTAGCCTTCCTCCTTTTCGCCGAATTCGCTGTCTACTTCGTTTTGGACGTGTGGCCTTACGCGACAATGACCCCGACACCTTTTGATCCCGCCTCGGACCCAATAACATGGGCGCGTCTTGCACTGCTTACCCTTGGAGGCTTGGTGATCCCACTCATAATGCCGCGCCCATTCCGGGCCTTGACGCCCGGAGCGCAGCCAAGTCTCGAGGACACTGCGTCTCTGTTGTCGCGTTACACCTACTCGTTCCTGGATGGTATCGTATTCCACGCGTTTAGAGTCCCCGACATTGTCGTCTCAGATATGCCTCATATGCCCGAGCGCGAAACGATAAGCATGCTCGGCCAAAAAGCCCTTGCTGCTTTCGACCCAGTCAAAGTCGGAAAGAGGAACATCATATGGGGCGTGATACACCTTTGGAGTGAGTATTTGTTGTTGAGGCGAGACTTCGATGTTTACTATTTTTCTCAGAGAGGGAGTACGCCCTCCTTTCATTTTGGTTGACCCTGAAATCCATTGCGGAGTTCACCAGTCCCTATGGGGTAAAGAACTTGCTTGAGTGAGACTACGTCGTCAATCTGGCGCCGCCAACGAAGCAGACTAACCAGTCCCACAGGTATCTCGAAACTGGCGTCTCCCCGCATAATGTTCAAGCTTGGATGTGGATTGTCGTACTTACCTTCGGTCCGCTTAGCGCGGCGTTCATGGAGACACAATACTATTATCTCTCAGTGAGTTGTACCGAAGAAATGCCTTGTACACTCGCTTATGGCGTGTATATTGTGGTCCGGACTCACACCAGACTCGTATCTCGGTGGAGACTACGAGTGTGTTGCCGTATCTTGTGTTTCACCATGCGTTGCGGATTCGATTGAAGAGCGACGTACTCGATGAAAAAAAGGAGGGTAAAGGGAATGGGGATCCAAAAAGTACTGAGGCCAGTACACGGGCCTCGATTACGCCAGTGGCCACCGATGCAGCTTCTGGTGATGACCAGGCTCCCAGCTCTACTGATGCGGGTGCGACGACAACAAGCGCAACTGTGGATGATGCTGAGCCAGCCGCTGAGGGCGGACACGCAAGCGAAAAGACGAGCCACCTCGTCGGGAAGATTAATAACCTAATCACCACGGATCTGAGCGCGATTGCCAACGCTCAACATGTGATAGACTTTCGTAAGTGTTCGCAGGTCTCTTATGTATGTTTCTTCGGAAGCTCAGTACTCTTTTCTTGAAGCAACTGCGGCTCTTCAGCTCGTCATCTCTGTCGTTTTTCTGTACAATTTATTGGGATGGAGGAAAGTCACCTATGGACTCTCTGTGGTTGCGTACCGTACTTATTTCATAAACGCTCGTTCAGTTCATTGGTCGGCTTCGCTGCTATGCTCTTTTTATTGCCCGCCCTTGGATATATTGGAAAGCTCATTGCGAATGTGCAGCAAAGCAAGATGGTCATGGTAAGTCTTGTTACTACTTCTTTTCAAAACCGATCTGATAGTGTGGCCACGCAATCCCAAGACAGACAAACGAGTGCAATCTGTGACGGAATGTAAGTCCTGCTCATATGCAAACGCCCTTGCGACGGATATTTGACTATGCTCCAGCCATGGGAGTTCTCAGGATGATTAAACTTTTCGCGTGGGAGCCATTTATCCTCAAACAGCTTGCGCAAAAGCGTGAAGAAGAGCTGTCGAAGATGAGGCACTTCAAGCTCCTGGATGTGGGTATGGACCTTACGAACCAGATTCTCCCGCTTCTGACAAAGTTGATCGTGCTTTCGATATACGTGAGATTCCGCACTGTATATATCAGGATCCCGCGGTGTTCTAAAAAGATCTCGTTATTATAGACGCTTGTCTCGAAGGGTGAACTTCTAGGTAAGCCGACTTATCTGACGCAGCGGCCTTTACCTTACTTTAATCATTAAGCCTCTCGCATATTCTCCGCATTTATGGTATTTGATAATCGGCTTGAGAAGGAGGAGATACTCATACCCATTGATATTAGATCTTCGGTATGATGGAGGAACAGGTTTTTCGCGTTATGAACACCATCCCACACTTGATTAGAGGTAATGCAGCCCATATTGGTCCCTCTAGGAATATCATGAGTGCTAAGACAGGAATTTTGTCTTAAGCCAAGGTATCCTTCGATCGTTATAGCGACTTTCTGAACCATGTAAGCACAAATTCCCTCAATAAAATCGAAGGATCTTGTCTGATAGCACCTTGTCCCCTGTGAATCCCTCCCTCCTTGAAGACGGAGCTTCTGGACGAAGGAGATGATTCGCTCATTCCAGGAGCAATCGACCAGGCTTTATGGACAGAGCAACCCGACAAGGACGTCATCGGTTTCAATGCCTGCTCTTTTTCTTGGGACTCGTTTGTCGATAAAGAGCCCCAATTGTTGAGGAGACCGAACACTCGCAAGCAGTTTGAACTGCGCTTTGATGACGAGGTCACTTTCAAGCGTGGCCACATAAACCTCATCGTTGGGCCCACGGCCTCTGGGAAGGTGCGCGAGAGTAATTTCGGACTCGACTCGCACTGTCATCAAATCTAACTTTTCTTTTACGAAACGTAGACTTCCGTCCTGATGGCGCTTCTCGGAGAGATGTACTATAAGCCGCACAGTTTGGCTTCGTGGCACAATTTATCGCGGGATGGCGGGATTGCGTACGCTCCCCAGGAAACGTGGGTACTTAATGAGACCATAAAGGTACGTCCTTCAATCGATGTCGGGATCTGCACCTCTTAAAAAACTCGCTTATAATCGTAGGAAAACATTCTGTTTGGCGAAGTCTTCGACGAGGAACGCTACAAAAAGGGTAAGACAGCAACAAATAATATGCACATGTGACGAATTGGTTGATCTACCATTATCCCGTTTAGTCCTGCACCAATGCGCTTTGGAGCGTGATCTCGACCTTTGGGAAGCTGGTGATCTCACAGAAGTGGGTGAGAAGGGTCTTACACTGAGGTAGGTCATCTAAAATTTGCATTTCCACATCTGTTATTGAGATAGTCCAAACTCGCTAGTGGTGGTCAGAAGGTGAGAATTTCCCTACTCATACATTCCCGTACAACATTTAAAGGTCTATGTCTAACAGGCCCGTGTAACGCTCGCCCGAGCCCTGTACTCTCATGCTTCAATCCTTCTACTAGACGACGTGTTGGCCGCCCTCGACGTGCATACTGCAAAGTGGATCGTCAACAAAGCTTTCAAGGGCGACCTTGTTCAGGGGCGCACGATCCTTCTGGTCACCCACAGCATTGCCCTTACCGCTCCCGTTGCCAGCTACGTTATCGACCTCGGAGGCAATGGGTCCGTCTCTGCTCAAGGATCCGTCTCAGACGTTCTCAAGAAAGATTCTCAATTGCGTGCGCAAGTCGAGAAGGAGCGTGAGGTTGTCAACGAGAACGTAGAGGATAAGCTGGATGAAAGCGGGAAGCCTGAAAGGAAGAACAACGCAGAAACCGACAATGCAAAAAAGGACGCGGGAAAGCTTGTTGTCGCAGAAGAGAAGGCGATGGGACGCGTGGAGATGGCGGCAATTATGCTATATGTGCGAGGCGTGGGTGGGCCTTTAATGTGGACCTTGCTTTTGGGTACCAGGTGGTTTGCGGTGCTGTTTATGATACTCCAGACGTGGTTTGTGGCGTACTGGTCTAACCAATACGAGAAATATCCAGCGTCGGAGATACCCACACTGAAGTGAGTCCTTTAATTCCCGTCAATTAAGGCTAGTTGTCTAAACTCTCAAGCCGCACAGGTATCTTGGGATTTTCGTTCTCGTAAATATGACTCGTTATATCGGCGATTTAATCGCGCAAGTGATATGGATCTTCAGTTCCATGAGAGCCTCGAGGGTCATCCATCATGATTTACTGAAAAGTATATTTGCGTCGCCATTTAGGTGGGTCGGGTGCCTAATCGCTTGATCATAAGATTCATCTCTCTTTCTCAGATGGCTGGATATCACGCCTGTCGGGAGAATTATCACAAGGTAGGATTTTAGAACCCGCATTTTTGTAGTCGAAGTATGGTCTCTTGAACTTTATTGTTCTGCAGATGCACTCAGGATATCGGCACCATAGACGAAGATATCCCGCAATTTGCATCTCCATTCATTTGGATTACGATGAACCTCATCTGTCTATTCTTCTCCGCTGTGTTGATGGTCGGCTGGTATGCATTTATCCCAGGTCTCATCATCACTGGCCTGGGTGGTGTCATAGGCCGGATCTATTTGAAATGTCAGATATGCGTTAGAAGAGAGATGAGGTCTGTATTTCGTCTCAATCACCAGAAACGGGTCTTCCTGAGTAGATACACTTTTAATCGCACACAGTAATTCAAAATCTCCAGTCATGAGCCAGGTTGGGACCGCACTGGGTGGTTTGCGTGCGTACTTGTGAATTCTGACAGTTCCTTAATCGTACTAAAGCCGTTCCAGCATCGATCAGAGCCTATGGCGCACAGAATCTCTTCCGCTCCGTGCTTGAAGAGCGCATTGATATATACGCCCGAACCTCGTACACATTTTACGACATTAATCGATGGGTTTCGATACGTGTGGACAGCCTAGGCGCAGTATTTGCTGGCGTGATAAGCGCGTATCTTGTGTATGGCGGTCGGCTCGGAGCCGGTTTCGCCGGATTTACCCTGTCGATGGTCCTATCGTTTACCCGTACCATCCTTTACTGGGTAAGAATTTATAATTTGTTGGAGATCCAGGGTGAGCGCCACGTTCTTGAAATTCGCTGCCTGATGTTTAGTTGACTTTGCTCCCGTTTAGCAAATAGGTTTGTCGTTTTAAAGAAGGAGGGCCGGTCACTTATGTTTTATCTAGTCTTGAGCGAATACTCGAGTTCATGCGCATAGACCACGAGCCGGGACCAAGCGAGAGCGGGAAGCCTCCTGCATACTGGCCGTCGAGCGGGGAGCTTCGTGTCGAAAAACTATGTGCACGATATTCCGATGGTGAGTGACTTCCTTTACGTTGGTATATTTGGGACATGCATAAATACCTCCCGTCCGAAGATTCACCGGAAGTCTTGCGAGACATTTCATTTGAAGTTAAGTCCGGTGAGCGCGTGGGCGTTGGTACGTGGATTTTTTCTATCGGTGCTATATCGACAAACTCTCATAAATCATCCCTCGCTTAGTCGGAAGGACCGGTGCAGGTTCGTGACTCTTTTCTACGCTTAACTCACTCCTTAACCTATTGAGCAGGAAAGTCAAGTATCGCCCTGGCCCTGCTTCGAGCTATTAAAACGACTGGAAAAGTCTATTATGATGGTCTCCCAACAAACGAAATTAACTTAGACGCCCTGCGCTCAAACATCACTCTCATCCCGCAGCAACCGGAGCTTATCCATGGGACGCTGCGCGAGAATCTTGACCCCTTCGAGCACTACGACGATGCGCTTTTAAACGACGCATTGCGCGCGGCCGGATTCTTCAATATGAAGGAGGTGGATGTGGATCCGCTTGAGAACGATCAACCTAAGCAGAGCACGGGTGAAGGCGCTTTGGGTGCAACCGGTTCAGAGGAAAGTACAGCGGATGCACAGACGAACACGGATGCGAAGATAGGACTTGACACGATGGTTGAAAGCGGAGGGGTGAATTTCTCCCTTGGCCAGCGCCAGATCATCGCTCTTGCTCGTGCCGTCATCCGAAGAAGCAAGCTGCTTATCCTGGATGAGGCGACGGCTGCTATAGGCGAGTCTTTCGGCTACACTATGCTTGGGAGTTGTGTTGACGCACGTCCGATGGTAGATTACAGCACGGACTCTGCGATCCAGAAGACGCTGCGTACTGAGTTCGACAGGGACACGACGCTCATTACGATTGCTCATCGGCTTCAGACCATTATGGACTATGATAAAATAGTGAGTCAAGACAAATTTAGCTGACGACAGTAACCAATAGTATTACTTTCAGATGGTCCTTGATGCAGGGCAGGTTGTAGAATTCGACAGCCCAAAGAAGCTGTTGGAAAATGAAAAAGGGCACCTTCGTGCTCTCGTGGACGAGAGCGAGGATCGTGAAGTTCTTCTTAAATTCGCTGGTGCCTAAAAGTAATTTCAATTCTGGTTTGGCCGTTCAACACTTGTCTATTATGTTAGGTTTCAGCAATTCACGGTGTTAGCGAATGCGCTTTAAGTACTGGGCATGTCGTGTGATAAAAATGGATTCATGCAAGCGAACTCGAATGCGCATACAAGCCGAAAAATGCTAGTGCAAGTTTCTTAGCTCTGGACGGCCGATACGCACCTAGCTTACATTCCAGCATATTCAAGTCATTGGTTCCTCCATGTCGCCTCTGACAGTCATGACAGTATGTTGATGAGACCGCAAAGGTCTGATATATGCAATTTGGACTGGGGCGTTGAGGCCAAGCTGCCAGTGCTGGCGCGAGCGGCTTTCGTGCGCCGGACGCAGGAGAACAAACCAAAGAATATCTGCTGCCCGCTTCTCATGCGTTCAACTCACTCGCTCCCCTCCAGCACTCGGAACTGGGAAATCGTGCAGTACTGTCGATATTTAAATACTGTAAGAATGTCACTGCATCACCGCCTCAATATTCTGCTTAACACTTTTCCAAGCCTGTATTCAATTTGTTTGGATGCGTATTCAAGGAATATCTCGTCCTGAAAGTAGTTCATATAGTCATATAGTGCCTATAACAATCTACTCTCATATGCCCTCTTTTACGAAGTCACATCCAGAACAAAAACTGCTCTCAAACCGAAAACACCTCAAAATTTACCGAAAAAACGGGCAGAAATACTCATACACTACTCACTGACCGGCACGAATTCCTTTTTATGCCACTACCGTTGTGTGGAGGCTGGAGATCCATAATTTGCCTAAGGATGTGACTCTGTAAGAGAGGGCATACGATAAGCTCGGAGTGCTACGGATGCCAATCCTGGCTATGATAAATATGGTAATGATCGGCGGGTAGGATTTTCACTTTTTCCTGATGCGATTTTTTTTTTTTTTTTTTTTTTTTTTTTTAATTCAGCATTTGTATACCGCTACATTACAAAGTAAAAGATGCGGATGTGAGACCATATGAAGTGGAGTGTCAGAGGAGATTAACAAGGTATGAAGTTCCTGGTTTTCAGGCATTTAGGAGAAAGGTATAAGGTTGTGTTGTCGGAGGTTTTTTCTAAATGGTTTTGTCAGGGGGTATACGTAACGGAAGGGCAAATTGCGAAGGGGGGGGTGGAGGTTTTATGGATTCTATGATGACTAATAGTGATTGTGAGAGATGAGAAAAACTACTGAATTTTTTATGTTGTGCATGTGGGCGTGATTTGAATTGTTTTATGTCCGATATTTGTGATTCCGAGAGTTGTGTCGTAATAGCGTCTGGAGCGTCATGTGTGTGTGATTCACGAAGTGTGAAAGTTTCATCATTTAAACCGGTAATTGAACGTGAGGCTGGGGCGAGGTTGCCATGAGGTGTGGGTTGAAATGCGAATTGTATGATGACTGATGTTAAGTCTGTGCTTGGGCCATAATGGTTGAGGTGGTGTCGGTAGAGGAAGATGTGTCGTGAATTGTGTGTTTGATCAGTAATGCTGATGACCTGTAACTTGTACTGGCGTATAGCCCAGTCGAGTATGTTTTGATTTTCTTTAACGAGGTTGAAAGGTTCATATGTGGTGTCGGTTTCGAAGTTAGGCACAGGGAGGTGAAGGATTAGGAGGGGGCATGGGTAAATAGGTTGTGTTTTTGTCATCTCCCTAGGAGGAGGTTAAGCAGGTACTGCGAACGTGAGGTTTTGATGTTTGAGGTTACGAGGCCCTATCGTCCTAAAAGCCCAACCGGTATCTGGGACGGCATATGTCTTTGTGACAACCGCACCCTGTACTAAGTGGAGGAGGCGTGCTAGGCAAGCTGCTCTGCGTGTAATACAGCTGCGAGTTAACGCGTAGTGAGTCGACTAGACAATTGAACCATGGGAAAACCCCGAGATGATGGTGGTCCAAGGTCAAGGAGGGATCGTTCCTGATGCGATGCGGGCAACGCCACGCGCCGCGCGAATTGTCACGGTTGCCTTCTTCCGCTATTTCTTGCTGTCGGGCTTTGAAGGGTTCTCCCTCGCCATCCTGAAGACGGCCGTAGTATCTCTGGTGCCTCATCGGCGGAGGACAGCTTGGTCGTTGACCTTTCGCAGTACATAAGTAGTGCAAAAGTCGATTTTGAGGAGAAGCTTGTGTATATTGGTGGTAGTGCTGTTTGGGACGCTCGACACCGGCAGCACCCCTTGACCTCTAACCACCATCATCTCACCCAGTGCACATCCACTTGCACCACCCCTAAACTCCCTGGGTTAACCACCCACACCAGTCCTCACTCACAGTAGACATCTGTCGAGCTGTTTTACAGCCTTGTTCATCATTCCACTCCCCCTTTCCCCCATTCCCCCATGCCCCCTTCTATTCCTTCACCTCCCAGTGCCAAACTTCAAAACTGATACCACATATGAACCTTTCAACCTCGTTGACGAAAATCAGCACATATTAGACTGGGCCATACGCCAGTACAAACTACAGGTCATCAGCATTATTGAGCAACCACACAATTCATGGCATATCCTCCTCTACCGAGAACACCTCAACCTTTATGGCCCATGCATGGACTTAACATCAGTCCTCCTACAATTCGCAGTCAACTTCACACCTCATGGCAACCTGCCCCTAGCCTCATGCACACATGCCGCTCCAAGTGCTGTCACGTCACCCCTCTCAGAGTCACAAATTTCGGACATTAAACAATTCAAACCACACCCACCCGCACATCATAAAAAATCAAGTAGTTTCTCCCACCTTACACAATCAGTATTAGCCATCATAGAATCCATAAAACCACCACCCCCTCCTACACAATTTGTTATTCCAATTCATATCCCACATGACAAAATTATTTAGACACTTCCAACCACAAAACCTCACACATCCATAGCCTTAAACCCAGACACTTTATACCTTGTTAATCTCCTCTTGCACGATACTTCATATGGTCTCATATCCGTGTCTTTTACTTTGTAATGTAGCAGTATATAAATGCAGAATTAAAAAATAAAAATAAAAATAAAAATAAGTTTGGGACGCTGTTGACAAGGCAGTAATGGAGCACGAGCTCGGGGCACTGTCAGCCATGTGCGTATCCTTAATTATCTTTGTATAGAATTTATACCTGACTTGAGGGCCTAGTTTGGATAGGTGTGGGCGGGTAATTAGTGTACTGTGTTGGTGTTGCAGACGAAGTTAAACTGTATCATTCGATAGATTGACACTCGGAGGTGGACTCCGATGACTCACTGCCAGGCACGGACCAACAATTGATAACCTGTGCGAGGTTAGTCCCTCTCCCAAATACAGGTCCAATTTTTCATCCCAAATTCACTACTTCTTAACACAGTTACACACATAGGTCACTACAGCTCTCGTCGATGGGTTGACACTAATGGCCAATGCCAACACGCACAGCGACCTCTTCTGGGCCGTGCGTGGTAACGGATGCAACTTCGACGTTTGTACCGAGTTCGTTATGCAGCTCCACAAGCAGCAAAGGTCCATTTACGCTGGCGCTCTCATGCGTCCTGGCTCCCCCTGTAGTCGATCTTGCGAGGGCGTGGTTGGAGAGGGTCTGTCAGGGGCCGCCCGCCTGGACGTAAGATGAGGAAGGAAGACGACCTGTGTCGTGCCTTCGTGATTATCGTGATTCTGGCTTGTGCTGAATAGCTCTGACAGCTATGCGTAGTTTGCTTCATGATCTATAATGGTACAGAGGCAGAAGTCAGGGAGGCATTTCAAGGACTTCCACGGCCTCAGTGCGTATTCCAGATATTATATCCCCTTTTTTCAGAATATGTTCTTAAAATAGATCATAATTACAGTAGAACCAATCGACCGGACCGGGGTAGTTCCATATGGAAAGCTAAATTTCATGCAGGTACAAAAGTTGCCGGACTGCACTGGCAATTCCCACTGACACACATTAACCCGCCTTACTTCTACCAGAAATCAACAGAACAAATTCGCCCTTCCCGACCGAAGCAGGTACATGACCAGTCTCCTACAGACATCCGTTCGAGCCGAGACGGCAACGCAAGTACTCGACACAGTTACTTCCGCCACCACCGATATCTCGTCCTCCCAAATCACACTCATGGCCGCCTTCGAGTAAATCCATATTGGCGAAGGTCATCACCATCTCAAGAGACGCAATGGCATTCGAAAACTGTTCTACATGTACCTCGCAGAATGTGATGGTAAACTGTTCCTGAGGCCTACACGACTCGCTTACGCTGGAGAATAGGAAGAGAAGGAATATGCGGACGTGCATCTTATTGCAGAGCTTGAGAAGGGCTCGGAGCGGAGGAGACGAAGGCATATGGGAATCACTGCGGGTAGTTTGGAATGCGATTTTTATTTTGGCCAGTGGAGCTTGTTCCGACACTTCCATCAATCCAAGCCACGCAGCAAACCGACTCACCGACGGCCTGACGGGTCCGTCTTTCGTTAGGTAGCCGGTTAGGGTTTGTCATGCATGATGATTGTAAGTAGAAGTCATTTCTTACTCTCAATACAACTCACCGTACATTCGTACAATGCTTTCCGTGATGTTTTTTAGACTATAGTTGTACGAGGGTCGGCATGGTAGTAAAACCACTATCTCAGCTTATAGTCTACTGAAAAATAGCTGACATCGTTTCTTAACGTCTGAAAGGTAGGCGCCTTACTGTAATTCTTATCCACGAAGGTGATGTTGACTAATGATGGAACTAATTCGCCACCAGCGACACCGAAGAATACTTGATATAATTGCTCAGGCTGCCGTAGTAAGCGACTCCCGGAACAGTTGGAACTTCTTTTCCAAATATCTAAAAGCCCCGAGCCAAAGCTTCGGACCTCGTCGGGGTGTTCTAACCTTTCCATCAGCCCCGTGTTACCCGTTCGGGAGAACATCACTAAGTATGTCATCTCCAACATTCTGATAACTTAAGAAAATTTACACTTTTTGTAAGCTTACCGAATATAGAAATAAAAGTCTGCATCAGAAACAAGAAATTGATGTTTCCTTGCGTTGCCAGATCGACCGGAAAAGGTCGGACCGGAGATTTAGGGATCTACGTGTTCTAAATCGCTGCGGGAATGTCGCTCATTCGCATACTATCTGCTTTCGTTCTCCGTTAAGAACGGTCCTGGAGGACGCGCAACGCACCTCCTCACGTTCACCATTGCTCTGGCGGTCGTTGGTTTAGTATTGGCCCATGGGCGCCCTGCTGTCGCAATCCTGGACTAGCGAATGCTCTCTGTATATTTCTCCGGTTCTCGCGGTCTCATCGCTGGCTTATGTATCTTTGAAATGGCTGAGGTCTTTTCATCATTCCCAGAGCAACTTGCTCAATGGACAAGCGCCTGCTTCAGTAGATCCTGAAGGGAGCTCTACAGAACCTTTGCTGAAGTACCCCACCGACGATGCAAGAGCTTCAGATGGCACAACCATCACGGTGTTCCGGTTCATTAGACTGCTGTCAATATTCGTGCTGCTATCACTAGATATCTATGAGCTCAGCATTGGACAAGGATCGAGTGCGCTTTTCTATCAACCGCCGTTTTACGTATGCAGCTTATACCAAAAACTACCTTGATATCCTACTAATATAATGTTCTTGATAAAGGTCTACGTGTCAATGTTGTCTATTTCGTCTATTGTCGCGTTGGCTCGATGGAGGGACGTTGCATCGCGGCAACTGGCCATCCTCCTGTTCGCCAATTTCGTCGTCTACTTCATTTTGGACGCGTGGCCATACGCGACAATGACCCTGACGCCGTTTGACCCTGCCTCGGACCCAATAACGTGGGCACGTCTTGCGCTGCTTACTCTCGGAGGATTGGTGGTCCCACTCATAATGCCACGCCCGTTCCGGGCATTGACTCCCGGAGCGCAGCCAAGTCTCGAGGACACTGCATCGTTAATGTCGCGTTACACCTACTCGTTTCTGGATGGTATCATATTTCACGCGTTTAGGGTCCCGGACATTACCGTCGCAGACATGCCTCACATACCCGAACGCGAGAAGGTAAACATGCTCAGTCAAAGAGCCCTTGCTGCTCTCGACCCAGTCAGGGTTGGGAAGAGGAGTATCATCTGGGGCATGATGCGCATATAGAGTCTGTATTTGTTCTTATTAGGGCGAGCGTCGGTACTTACGATTCATACAGAGAAGGAGTATGCCCTCCTCACATTGTGGTTGACCATGCAACTGGTGGCGCAGTTCGCTGCCCCTTATGGATTGAAGAATCTACTTGAGTAAGACTTGATCGTCAACTAGCGTTGAGAACGATCCAAAATAATCGATTTTGTAGGTATCTTGAGACTGGCGTTTCCCCGCATAACGTTCAGGCGTGGGTGTGGATATTTGTGCTTACCGTCGGTCCAATTGTCTCGGCGTTCCTAGAGGCACAGTTCTTTTACGTTTCTGTGAGTTTTGTCGAAATACTGCGAATATGACCTTGCTTACAGCGCGCGCGATGGTGCACGGGCTCGTTAGACTCGGATGATTCTCGAAGGTACAAGTGTGTTTACACACCTTGTATTTCACCATGCGTTGCGGATTCGGCTGAAGAGCGACGTTCTCGACGAGAAAAAGGAAGGGAAGGGGAAGGAGGGTCCAAAGTCTGTCGACACTAGTATACGGGTCTCAACAACGCCAGCGGCCACCGACGTAGAAAGCGACGCGGCCTCTGGCGATGACCAGGCCCCCAATTCTACCGATGCGGACAAGACGTCAACAAGCACGGCTGTGGATGATGTCAAGCCGGCCACTGAGGGAGGACACGCGAGCGGAAGGACGGGCCACCTCATCGGCAAGATCAATAATCTGGTTACCTCGGACATGAACGCAATTGTCAACTCTTATCCTGTCGTTCTCCTTCGTGAGTGTTCCCAGACCTCCTGTTTATCTTTCTTGAGAGACTCAGACCTTGCCTTTTCGAAGCAATTGCGACCTTCCAGATCATACTTTCTAGCGTCTTCCTTTACAATCTACTGGGTTGGAGGAAAGTCTCCTATGGGCTTCCTTTATTCATGAGCCACATTTATTTGAAAAATGCCCCTACAGTTCATTGGTCGGTGTCGCTGCTATGCTCCTCCTGTCGCCCGTTCCGGTTTATATCGGGAAAATCATGGTAAACTTGCAGCGGAGCAAGATGTCCATGGTTAGCCTTGTTCGCACTTTCCTTTGGAATTGTTTATAAGTCTTGCGTATTCTAGACGGATAATCGCGTGCAGTCTGTGACGGAATGTAGGTCTCGTTAATGTAGAATGACGTTCTTGGATGGGACAGTTGACCATACCCCAGCTCTAGGAGTCCTTAGGATGATCAAACTTTTCGCGTGGGAGTCGTACATCCTGAAACAGCTCACGCAAAAGCGTGATGAAGAGCTGTCAAAGATGAAGCGCTTCAGGCTTCTTGAATCGGGATTAAACATTACGAACCAGCTACTTCCATTTTTATCAAAGCTGGTCGCCCTCTCTATCTATGTAAGCTTCTGTCTTGCATTGTACAGTGTCATGTAATAGTCTAAAGGGGCCTCGTTATTATAGACACTCGTTTCGAAAGGCGAGCTCACAGGCGAGATGATTTGTCTCTCAGCCCGCTGTCCTCTCACTTTAATTACTTAGCCTCACGCATATTTTCCGCGCTCATGGTACGCAATATTTGGCTTACTGAAAAGTGGATACTCATGCTCCTCGATTACAGATCTTCGGCTTGATGGAAGATCAAGTCTTCCACATTATGTACATTGTCCCCCAAGTACTGAAGGGTAATACAACTTATATTAAATATTTTTGAACAGTATCAGTTCTAATGAATGAATGTGCGACCTTTAGCCAAGGTCTCTTGCGATCGTTACAGCGACTTTTTGAACTCCGTGAGCACTGGGATCTCCCCTCATCCGATACCACTTTATAAATCTCTTCCTCTTGTAGACGGAACTTATAGACGAAGACAGCGGTTCGATTGTGCCTGCCGAAGCAGTTGGCCATGCCTCGATGGCCGAGCAGCCCGACAAGGACATCATCGGCTTCAAGGACTGCTCGTTCTCTTGGGATTCGTTTGTCAACGAAGGATCCCACCTATCGAGGAGGCCCAACACTCGCAAGCAGTTTAAACTACGCTTCGACGGCGAGGTCACCTTCAAGCGCGGCCACATAAACCTTATTGTTGGGCCTACCGCCTCCGGAAAGGTGCGCGACTGTGTTTGGGGATTGTGCTTGGCGCATATATCTGACTTCTGTTGGGGAACACAGACATCTGTGCTGATGGCACTCCTGGGTGAGATGTATTACAAGCCACACGGCTCCGGCTCGTGGTACAACTTACCGCGGGATGCCGGGATCGCATATGCTCCTCAAGAGACATGGGTGCTTAATGAGACTATAAGGGTATGACTTCTAGCTCTTATTAGGAGTCGCATCCTTTCAACGAACTCACTTATACCTCCAGGAAAACATCTTGTTCGGCGAGCCCTATAATGAAGAGCGTTACACGAAAGGTGAGTCAGAGATGAAAAATATGATTCGTAAAGTCAATACTGATACGTCCATTTCTAGTTATAAACCAATGTGCTCTAGAGCGTGATCTCGGTCTTTGGAAGGCTGGTGATCTTACAGAAGTTGGCGAAAAGGGTCTGACGCTCAGGTGGGTCACACATTATATTCCTGTGTCTGCGACTGAAGCATTGTAAACCGAAAAGTGGCGGACAAAAGGTGCGAGTTTCCCTACTCATCCTCCCCATGTAGTACTCAGTCTGTGTGCTACAGGCCCGTGTCACGCTTGCCCGAGCCTTGTACTCCCGGGCTTCGATCCTTCTACTCGACGATGTCCTGGCTGCACTCGACGTACACACTGCAAAGTGGATCGTCGACAAAGCTTTCAAGGGGGATCTTGTACAGGGGCGCACAATCCTTCTTGTCACTCATAACATCGCTCTTGCAGCCCCTGTTGCCGGCCACGTCGTTGATCTCGGAGGCGACGGTTCCGTTTCTGCTCAGGGATCTGTTTCCGAGGTACTTAAGAAGGATCATCAATTACGCGTGCTAGTAGACAAAGAGCGTGAGGAGGCCGGTGAGAACATTGAGGATAAGCTCGGGGAGAGCGAGAAACCGGCAGCCAAGAACGCTGCAGACGCCGAAAACAAGAAGGACGCGGGTAAGCTCGTTGTTGCAGAAGAGAAAGCGATGGGACGCGTGGAGGCAGCGGCAATGATGCTATATATACGAGGAGTGGGTGGATCTTTGAAGTGGACGGCGATCTTGGGAGTTAGATGGTTTTCATTGGTGGCCATGATACTTCAGACTTGGTTTGTAGGCTATTGGTCTAGCCAGTACGAGAAACACCCAGCGTCAGAGATACCCGTATTGAGGTGGGTTGATTGTTTGTCGTCATTCAAGCTGATCGTAAAGCCGTTAACCCGTGCAGATATCTCGGAATTTACATCCTTGTGAACATGTCTGGATATGTCACCGATTTCATCTCTCAAGTAATATGGGTATACAGTTCCATGAGAGCCTCGAGGGTCATCCATCTCAGCTTGCTTCAAAGCATATTCACCTCGCCATTCAGGTTAGCTTGATATTTGATTGCTCAAGCATGAAACCGATTTTCATCTCTAGATGGTTGGATGTTACACCGGTCGGACGAATTATTACAAGGTATGGCCATTGCAGCCGCGCTTTATTATAATTTATTGAGATGATTCACATTACAGATGCACGGAAGACATGAGTTCTATAGACGAAAACATCTCGCAATTTACAATTATGTTTATTACGGCCACCATCAACCTCATCTGCCTTTTCTTCTCCGCTGTGTTGATAGTCGGTTGGTACGCGTTTATCCCAGGCCTCATTGTCGCTGGCCTGGGCGGTCTCGTAGGCCGGATCTATCTGAAATGTCAAATATGCGTTAGAAGAGAGATGAGGTCCGTATCTTGTCTCAGTCATTCGAAACACATCTCCCTGATTATATACACCTCTAATTGCACACAGCAATGCAAAAGCTCCGGTCATGAGCCAGGTTGGAACTGCACTGGGTGGTTTACGTGCGTACCTGTGAATTTCGACAGTCATTTGTCTGTGCTAAAGCTGCTCCAGCATCGATAAGAGCCTATGGCGCTCAGAATCTCTTCCGCTCTGTGCTTGAAGAGCACATAGATGTATATGCCCAAACGTCGTACACATTCTACGATATCATCAGATGGGTTTCGATACGTGTAGACAGCCTAGGCGGAGTATTTTCTGGCGTGGTGAGCGCATACCTCGTGTATGGTGGTCGGATCGGAGCTGGCACGGCCGGGTTTACATTGTCGGTGGTGCTGTCGTTTACCCGTAAAATCCTTTTCTGGGTGAGAATTTACAATTTGTTGGAAATTCAGGGTAAGCGTCATGTTCCTGGCTTATGCCGTCCGATATTTAGTTGATTTTGCCTCCGTTTAGCAAACAGGTTTGTGGCCCGATACGAGATAGTCCTGGCACTGATCCTTTCCTAGTCTTGAACGAATGCTTGAGTTCATGCGCATTGATCACGAGCCAAGGTCTAGCGAAAGTGGAAGACCTCCCGCATATTGGCTATCAAGTGGAGAACTTCGGGTTGAAAGGCTATGTGCGCGTTACTCTGATAGTAAGTTAATTGGAATTGGTAGTGTACGCTATTGATAGGATACGCTCAAACACTTTTGGTCGAAAGATTCGCCCGAAGTATTGAAAGACATTTCATTTGAAGTCAAGTCCGGTGAACGCGTGGGCGTTGGTACGTGTCTCTATCGGTGATATATCGACAGATTCTGATGAACCATCCTTCGTTCAGTCGGAAGGACTGGTGCAGGTTCGTGATTCTTTTCCACGCTTATTTCAACTCCTTGACCCATTTCGCAGGAAAGTCAAGTATCGCACTAGCCCTACTCCGGGCCATCAAAACGACAGGCAGGGTCTATTACGACGGCCTCGCGATAGATGAGATGAACTTGGATGCCCTACGCTCGAACATCACTCTCATTCCGCAGCAACCGGAGCTTATCCATGGGACGCTGCGCGAGAATCTTGACCCCTTCGAGCACTACGACGACGCGCTCCTGAACGACGCGCTGCATGCGGCCGGATTCTTCAATATGAAGGAGGTGGATGTGGATCCGCTCGAGAACGATCAACCTAAGCAGAGCACGGGTGAAGGCGCTCAGGGTGCAACCAGCTCAGGGGAAGGTACAGCGGATGCACAGACGAGCGCGGATGCGAAGATTGGACTTGATACGATGGTTGAAAGCGGAGGGACGAATTTCTCCCTTGGCCAGCGCCAGATCATCGCTCTTGCTCGCGCTATCGTCCGAAGGAGCAAGCTTCTTATCCTGGATGAGGCGACGGCTGCTATAGGCGAGTCTTTTTGCCACACTATCCTTGGTGATTGTGTTGATTCACGCCTGGCGGTAGATTACAGCACGGACTCGGCGATCCAGAAGACGCTGCGTACTGAGTTCGACAGGGACACGACGCTCATTACGATTGCTCACCGTCTGCAGACCATCATGGACTATGATAAAATAGTAGGTTGTTGCACAACTGTCTTGAGGCGGCGGCAAATAATGAGCTTTTCAGATGGTCCTTGATGCAGGGCAGGTTGTTGAATTCGACAGCCCGAAGAAGCTGTTGGAAAATGAAAAAGGACTCCTTCGTGCTCTCGTGGACGAGAGCGAGGATCGTGAAGTTCTTCTTAAACTCGCTGGTGCCTAAAAGTAATTTCAATTCGGGTTTGGCTATTCAACACTTGTCTACTATGTTATATTTCGGCAATTCACGGCGTTGGCGAATGGGCTTCAAGTACTAATCATGCCGTCCGACCAGCGGATTCGTGCAGGAGGACTCAAATGCGCATACATGCAGAAAAATGCTAGTGCAAGTTTCTTAACTCCGAACGGCCGAGTTCCATCAAGCTCGCATTCCAACTTAACGTTACTAGTTCTTTCACGTCGCCTCTGACTGTCGTGACATTATGTTGAGGAGACCGCAAGAATTCGATCTGATTTGAATAGTAAGTATTGTGGCCCGGTCTAATACTTGTAAGTTGGGTTGGGGCGTTGAGACCAAACTGCCACTGCTGGCGCAAGCGGCTTCCGCACTACGCTGGACGCGGAAGAACAGATCGGCTGCGCGCTTCCACATACTGTTGTACCACTGCGCGTCCAAGTCACTCGGACCAGGAATCAGACAAGCGTGCAATACCATCGGTATTTAAAGACTGGATATAGTTCCCGTTCACGCAACGACGCATATAGTCCAAAGTTCTCGCTTCCACCTCAGCTCAGTCCATGATTATTTTACATTTGACTAAATTGACACTCCTTATAGTTTATATCTGATTAGTATTTAGCAAACTCTCACTTTAAATGAAAAGAGTCTCTTATTTTACACTTGGACTGGACAAAGTCTCGTCAGGTATTGGGCGTTGGCATTCGGAGGGGACGTGGGGGGATTTGGGGATTACTAATTCCCTTCAGGGATGTGGGATGTTTCTTCGGAAATGTTTCATGTTGGTCACGCTGGAAGGGGGACAAGGTTAACAAAGTCACTTGTCACGGGTTACTATGCGTTCCATTTGTCATTATTCGAGTGCTTCTCTTCCTCTCGCTTATTCTTCCTCTCACCCACGATATCCCTTCCGATCCCCTCCGATATCCCATCCCCAGTGGAAAGGGAAAGAAAATCTTCCGTCGGGGCTCAGCACTGCGACGCACCGCGTGGCTGCCGGTGATCCTGTCATTATTCACAATCGCGTTTTGAATTATGGGAACTCTTTACATCTATAGGAGCGGCGTTTCTATTTATATCCACCTCCACTGTAGACCGAGTCACCGACGGGTCCGTCTTTCGTTTAGTAGCCGCTTAGGGTTTGTCATGCATGACAGTGTATGTGTAACTAAAAGTTATTTCTCACACTCTCGATATAGCTTAACGTACATTTGTACAATACTTTGCATGTAGTTTTTTAGATCTAGTTGTACAAGGACCAGCATGGCAGTAAAACCACTATCTCAGCTTATAAGCTGCTTGGAAATAGCTTTCAACGTCTGAAAGGTAGGCGCTTTAATCCTTATCTACGGGGATGAAGTTGACTAATGATGGAACTTATTCCCCATCAGCAATCCCAAAGAACACTTGATATAATTGCTGCCGTAATATCATATTTGTGGTTCCTGCTCTCGTTCACCGTTAAGAACGGCCCTGGAGGACGCGCAACGCACCTCCTCACGTTCACCATTGCTCTGGCGGTCGTTGGTTTAGTACTGACCCATGGGCGCCCTGCTGCCGCAGACCTGGACTCGCGAATGTTCTCTGTATATTCCTCCGGTTCTCGCGGTCTCATCACTGGCTTATGTATCTTTGAAATGGCTGAGAGCTATTCATCATTCCCAGAGCGACTTGCTCAATGAACAAGCGTCTGCTCCAGTAGATTCTGAAGGGAACTCTACAGAACCTTTGCCGAAGTACCCCGCCGACGATGCAAGAGCTTCAGATGGAACGACCATCACGGTGTTCCGGTTCATTAGACTGCTGTCAATATTCGTGCTGCTATCACTAGATATCTATGAGCTCAGCATTGGACAAGGATCGAATGCGCTTTTCTATCAGTCACCATTTTACGTATGCAACTTACACCAAAAACTACCGTGATACTCCTACTAAAATATTGTTCTTGATAAAAGGTCTACGTGTCATTGTTGTCTATTTCGTCTGTTGTCGCGTCGCCTCAATGGAGGGACGTTGCATCGCTGCAGCTGGCCTTCCTCTTGTTCGCTAACTTCGTCGTCTACTTCATTTTGGACGCGTGGCCATACGCGACAATGACCCCGACGCCGTTTGACCCTGCCTCGGACCCAATAACATGGGCACGTCTTGCACTGCTTACTCTCGGAGGATTGGTGGTCCCACTTATAATGCCACGCCCATTCCGAGCATTGACGCCAGGAGCACAGCCAAGTCTCGAGGACACTGCATCGTTAATGTCGCGTTACACCTACTCGTTTCTGGATGGTATCGTATTTCACGCGTTTAGGGTCCCCGATATCACAGTCGCAGACATGCCTCACATACCCGAACGCGAGAAGATAAACATGCTCAGCGAAAGAGCCCTTGCTGCCTTCGACCCAATCAAAGTTGGAAAGAGAAACATGATGTGGGGCATGTTGCGCGTGTGGAGTCCGTACTTGTTGTTATTGGGGCGAGCACTAGTACTTACAATTTTATAGAAAAGGAGTATGCCCTCCTCACATTGTGGTTGACTTTGCAATTGGTGGCGGAGTTCGCTGGTCCATATGGTTTGAAGAATCTACTTGAGTAAGACTTGATTATCAATTAACGTCGAAAACGAACCAAAATAATCGATCTTGTAGGTATCTTGAGACTGACGTCTCCCCGCATAACGTTCAGGCTTGGGTGTGGATAGTTGTGCTTACCGTCGGCCCACTTTCCGCGGCGTTCCTTGAGACACAATTCCTTTACGTTTCTGTGAGTGTTGTCAAAAAACTACATATTTAACTTTGCTTACAGCGCTCGCGATGGCGCACGGGCTCACTAGACTCGGATGACTCTCGAAGGTACAAGTGTGTTTACACACCTTGTATTTCACCATGCGTTGCGGATTCGGCTGAGGAGCGACGTTCTCGACGAGAAAAAGGAAGGGAAAGGGAAGGATGGTCCAAAGTCTATTGACACTAATACACAAGCCTCGACTACACCGGCAGCTACGGACGTAGAAAGCGACGCGGCCTCTGGAGATGACCGGGCCCCCAGTTCTACCGATGTGGACGCGACGTCAACAAGCACAGCTGTGGATGATGTCGAGCCGGCCACTGAGGGAGGACACGCGAGCGAAAAGACGGGCCACCTCGTCGGCAAGATTAATAATCTGGTTACCTCGGACCTGAACGCGATTGTTCACTCTTACCACGTCGTTCTCCTTCGTGAGCGTTCCCAGATCTCCAATTTATCTCCGTTCGGAAACTCAGACCTCGCCTCCTTGAAGCGACCGCGACCTTTCAGATTATAGTTTCTAGCGTCTTTCTTTACAATCTACTGGGTTGGAGGAAAGTCTCCTATGGGCTTCCTTTATTCACGAACCATGCTTATTTAGAAAATACCCCTATAGTTCATTGGTTGGCTTCGCCGCTATGCTCCTCCTGTCGCCTATTCCGGTCTATATTGGGAAAATCATGGTGAACTTGCAGCGGAGCAAGATGTCCATGGTGAGCCTTGTTTTCGCTTTCGTTTGGCATTACTAATAAGTTATTGCGTATCCCAGACAGACAAGCGCGTGCAATCTGTGACGGAATGTAGGTCTTGCTAATGTATAATGACGTTCTCGGATTGGATCGTTGACCGAACTCCAGCTCTAGGAGTCCTTAGAATGATCAAACTTTTCGCATGGGAGTCCTATATCCTGAAACAGCTCACGCAAAAGCGCGATGAAGAACTGTCAAAGATGAAGCACTTCAGGCTTCTTGAATCGGGGTTGAACATTACGAATCAGTTACTTCCATTTTTATCAAAGCTGGTCGCCCTCTCTCTATATGTAAGCTTCTGCGTAGCGTCTCTGTAGTGTCTTGTGATCATCTAAAGGCGCTTCGCTATTATAGACGCTTGTTTCGAAGGGCGAGCTCACAGGTGAGCTGATTTTTCTCTCAGCTCGCTGTCCTCTTACTTTAATTACCTAGCCTCTCGAATTTTCTCCGCACTCATGGTGCGCAATAATCGACTTGTGACAGATGAAATACTCATTCTCCTCGATTACAGGTTTTCGGAATGATGGAGGATCAGGTCTTCCGCATTATGTACACCGTCCCCCAACTGTTGAAGGGTACTAAAGCTTATATTAAATCCTACAAAACAGTATCAGTGCTAACTTTATGATTTACGACCTCTAGCCAAGGTTTCTTTCGATCGTTATAGCAACTTCTTGAACTCCGTGAGCACGAAGTCCCCTCATCCAACATCACTTTATAAATCTCTTCCCACTGGTAGACGGAAATTCTGGACGAAGATAGTGGTTCCCCCATACCTATTGAAGCAGCTGGTCCGGCCTTAATGATTGAGCAGCCCGACAAAGACATCATCGGCTTCAAGGACTGCTCGTTCTCTTGGGATTCGTTAACTAATGAAGGATCGCACTTGTCGAGGAGGCCCAACACTCGCAAGCAGTTTAAACTACGTTTCGACGGCGAAGTCACCTTCAAACGCGGACACATAAATCTTATTGTCGGGCCGACCGCCTCCGGAAAGGTACGCAACAGTGTTTGCGGATTGTGCTCGGTGCATATATATATATGACTTTTGATGGGGTGATGGGGAATACAGACGTCTGTACTGATGGCACTCCTCGGTGAGATGTATTACA
This sequence comes from Coniferiporia sulphurascens, assembly GCA_002794785.1. NCBI lineage: Eukaryota > Fungi > Basidiomycota > Agaricomycetes > Hymenochaetales > Hymenochaetaceae > Coniferiporia > Coniferiporia sulphurascens. The sequence continues at coordinate 1,230,100 of NBBA01000010.1, read as the reverse complement.
AACCACACGGCTTCGGCTCGTGGCACAACTTACCACGAGACGCTGGGATCGCGTATGCTCCTCAAGAGACATGGGTGCTTAACGAGACTATAAAAGTATATCTCCCGACTCTCGTTAGGTCTTACGTCTTTTCAACGAGCTCACTTATACTCTTAGGAAAACATTTTGTTCGGCGAGCCCTACGATGAAGAGCGTTACAAGAAAGGTGAGCCGAAGATGAAAAATATGCTTTATAAGGTCAATACCGATACATTCATCTCTAGTTTTAAGCCAATGCGCGCTAGAGCGTGATCTCGGTCTTTGGAAGGCTGGTGATCTTACCGAAGTTGGCGAAAAGGGTCTGACGCTCAGGTGGGTCACACATTGTATTCCTGTGTCTGCGACTGAAGCATTGCAAACCGATAAGTGGCGGACAAAAGGTGCGAGTTTCCCTACTCATCCTCCCCATGTAGTACTCAGTCTGTGTGCTACAGGCCCGTGTCACGCTTGCCCGAGCCTTGTACTCCCGGGCTTCGATCCTTCTACTCGACGACGTCCTGGCTGCGCTCGACGTACACACTGCAAAGTGGATCGTCGACAAAGCTTTCAAGGGCGACCTTGTTCAGGGGCGCACAATCCTTCTTGTCACTCATAACATCGCCCTTGCAGCTCCCATTGCCGGCCATGTCGTTGATCTCGGAGGCGATGGTTCCGTTTCTGCTCAGGGATCTGTTTCCGAGGTACTTAAGAAGGACCACCAATTACGCGTACAGATAGACAAAGAGCGTGAGGAGGTCAGTGAGAGTATTGAAGATAAGCTCGAGGAGAACGAGGAACTCGCAGGCAAGGGCAGCGCAGACGCCGACAGCAAGAAGGACGCGGGTAAGCTCGTTGTTGCAGAAGAGAAAGCGATGGGGCGCGTGAAGTTGGCAGCAATGATGCTTTATATACGAGGCGTGGGTGGACCTTTGAAGTGGACGGCGATCTTGGGAGTTAGGTGGTTTTCATTGGTGGTTATGATACTTCAGACTTGGTTTATAGGCTACTGGTCTAGCCAGTACGAGAAGCACCCAGCGTCGGAGATACCTGTATTGAGGTGGGTTAATTATTCGTCGTCATTCTGAATATGCTGATCGTTTAAGCCGTCCCGTGCAGGTATCTCGGAATTTACGTTCTTGTGAACATGTCTGGATATATTTCCGAATTTATCTCTCAAGTAATATGGATCTATTATTCCATGGGGGCCTCGAGAGTCATCCATCTCAGCTTGCTTGAAAGCATATTCACATCACCATTCAGGTTAGTCTGCTATCCAGTTGCTTAAGCATATAGCTGATTTCTCATTTCTAGATGGTTGGATGTTACACCGGTCGGACGAATTATCACAAGGCATGCCCTTTGCAACCGCATTTCATTGCAAAGTTTGATGAAGTGCTTTACATTATAGATGCACGCAAGACATGAGCTCTATAGACGAAAACATTTCGCAATTTGCAACCATGTTCATAACGATGACGATCAACCTCATGTGTCTGTTCTTCTCCGCTGTGCTGATGGTCGGTTGGTACGCGTTTATCCCAGGCCTCATTGTCGCTGGCTTGGGCGGTCTCGTAGGCCGGATCTATCTGAAATGTCAAATATGCGTTAGAAGAGAGATGAGGTCCGTATCTTGTCTCAGTCATTGGAAATACATCGCCCTGAGTATATGCACCTCTAATTGCACACAGCAACGCAAAAGCTCCAGTTATGAGCCAGGTTGGAACCGCACTGGCTGGTTTGCGTGCGTACTCGAGAACTCCGACAGTTCTTTATCTGTTCTAAAGCCGCTCTAGCATCGATCAGAGCCTATGGCGCTCAGAATCTCTTCCGGTCGGTGCTTGAAGAGCGCATAGATGTATATGCCCGGGCATCGTACACATTTTTCGATATCAACCGATGGGTTTCGATACGTGTGGACAGCCTAGGCGCAATATTTTCTGGTGTGGTAAGCGCGTATCTCGTGTACAGTGGTCGGATCGGGGCTGGCACGGCCGGGTTTACATTGTCGGTTGTGCTGTCGTTTACCCGCATCATCCTTTTCTGGGTGAGGATTTACAACATGCTGGAGATTCAAGGTGGGCGTCAAGTTTTGATGTATGTCGTCCGATACTTAGTAGATATCGCATCCGTTTAGCAAACAGGTTTGTGACTCGATACGAGATAGTCCTAGTACTGATCCTTTCCTAGTCTTGAACGAATGCTCGAGTTCATGCACATTGATCACGAGCCAAGACCCAGCGAAAGCGGAAAACCTCCGGCATATTGGCCATCGAGCGGAGAACTCCGTGTTGAAAAACTATGTGCGCGCTACTCTGATGGTGAGTCACTCACCTTTACACTAGTATATTCTGGGCACGTCTAAATCCCTCCCGTCCGAAGACTCACCTGAAGTTTTGCGGGACATTTCATTCGAAATCAGGTCCGGTGAGCGTGTGGGCGTTGGTACGTGTTTCTATCGGTGCATATCGACAGACTCATAAACTATCCTTTGCTCAGTTGGAAGGACTGGTGCAGGTTCGTGATTCTTTTCCTCGCTTATCTCACTCCTTAACCTATTGAGCAGGAAAGTCAAGTATCGCACTAGCCCTGCTCCGGGCTATTAAAACGACAGGCAAGGTCTATTACGACGGCCTCGCGATAGATGAGATGAACCTGGATGCCCTACGCTCGAACATCACTCTCATTCCTCAGCAACCGGAGCTTATTCATGGGACGCTGCGCGAGAATCTTGACCCCTTTGAACACTACGACGATGCGCTCTTAAACGACGCATTGCGTGCGGCCGGATTCTTCAATATGAGGAAGGCGGATGCGGATACGCTTGAGAACAATCCCCTCAAGCAGAGCGCGGGTGAAGGCGCCTCTAGTGCAACCAGTTCGGACGAAAATGCAGCGGATGCGCAGACGAGCACGGATGCGAAGATAGGACTTGACACGATGGTTGAAAGCGGAGGGACGAACTTCTCCCTTGGCCAGCGCCAGATCATCGCTCTTGCTCGCGCTATCGTCCGAAGAAGCAAGCTTCTTATCCTGGATGAGGCGACGGCTGCTATAGGCGAGTCTATCTGCCACACTATCCTTGACAGTTGTGTTGACGCACGTCTGGCGGTAGATTACAGCACGGACTCTGCGATCCAGAAGACGTTGCGTACTGAGTTCGACAGGGACACGACGCTCATAACGATTGCTCACCGTCTGCAGACCATTATGGACTATGATAAAATAGTAAGTTGTTGCACCTCTGCCTTAAGGCGACGGCAAATAATGAGATTTTCAGATGGTCCTTGATGCAGGGCAGGTTGTTGAATTCGACAGCCCGAAGAAGCTGTTGGAAAATGAAAAAGGGCTCCTTCGTGCTCTTGTGGACGAAAGCGAGGATCGTGACGTTCTTCGTAAACTTGCCTCTGGTGCCTAAGAGTAATTTCATCTCGGTGGTCCGGCTGTTCAGTACTTGTCCATTGTGTTAGATTTCAGCAATTCGCGGCGCTAGCGAATGCACTCCAATCACCTAGGTACATTGTGTAGCCAGTAGAGAATCGCGCAAGACTCTAATGCGCATACAGGCAGAAAAATGCTACAGTATAATTTCCTCACTCCGGGTGGCCATTTTACATTAAGTCCACACTGTTAGTTATTTCACGTCTTTCCGAAAGTCGTGATCTGGTGTCGACGAGGTCATAATGAGGTCGACCTGCTCTACATTTAAGTACCTTGGTACGTAGTTAAGTACTCTGTCCAATCTTCTACTAATTCGGGTAAGGTGGCCAAGCTAGGCGCTTCCGTACCGGCCTAAGAAGGAATAATTCCGACGGGCCGATTCTCTTTGAGTAGCTAGGCAGATGTGTAGAAGTTATTCATCACATTCCCGACAGTTCCAATTTAAAATTTCAACATACTTTGCGTAGGAACTTCATATACATGTTTAGGCGGTGCAAGGAGTTACGAACCAGCATTAAGAGGAAAGAAGTTCATACTGTGTGTCAAACACCTTTTCTACTGCTTGTGCGGGGGTCACTGCGCTGTACGAAAATAAGCAATGTAATAAGCAATCTGAAATTTGAAGTCGGTTCGAAATATCATAAATGTGGTAGACAGATTTGTCACGGTGTAAAGAAAGTCTACGTATAGCGAGGCTGGACCAAAGCTTAAGGGATGGTACGTCGTCTACTATACATCCTTGGAGCAGACAATTCCGGACATAAATTTTACTTCTAGTTTGCAGTGAATATATTTTGTACACACCGCGAGGGGATAAAGCAACATGGCGTGTCCAAATTAAGCGACCGTAAGAACGATACTCCCTTACAGAAAACTCAACCGTCGCTTCTGAGTCTGAGGCCTCGTCGTAAGATCGTAGACAATAACATTTATAAGCAATAGATATATGTTGATGAGGATAACCGAACCGAAATCACTGATGAAAACCGGCAAGTTTGTGAAGGGTTTCACGATCATCGCTTTCATCCACAAGGGCACGAAGTAAGCCTTTTTCTTTCGCCAAAAGCTTCTTCGGACTGTCGAATTCAATGAGCTGCCCTGCATCAAGAACCATCTGAAAAGCTCATTATTGGCCGCCGCCTTAAGATAGTTGTTCAACAACTTACTATTTTATCATAGTCCATAATGGTCTGCAGACGGTGAGCAATCGTTATGAGCGTCGTGTCCCTGTCGAACTCAGTACGCAACGTCTTCTGGATCGCAGAGTCCGTGCTGTAATCTACCGCCAGACGTGCGTCAACATAGCTATCAAGGATAGTGATGCCAAAGGACTCGCCTATAGCAGCCGTCGCCTCATCCAGGATAAGAAGCTTGCTCCTTCGAACGATAGCGCGAGCAAGTGCGATGATTTGGCGCTGGCCAAGGGAGAAGTTTGTCCCTCCGCTTTCAACCATCGTGTCAAGTCCAATCTTCGCATCCGTATTCGTCTGGGCGTCCGCTGTGCTCTTGTCTGAACTGGTTGCACCAGAGGCGCCTCCACCCACGCTCCGCTTGAGGGGATTGTTCTCGAGCGCATCCGCATCCACCTCCATATTGAAGAATCCGGCCGCACGCAATGCGTCGTTTAAGAGCGCATCGTCGCAGGACTCGAAGGGGTCAAGATTCTCGCGCAGCGTCCCATGAATAAGCTCCGGTTGCTGAGGAATGAGAGTGATGTTCGAGCGTAGGGCGTCCAAGTTCATCTCATCTATCGCGAGGCCGTCGTAATAGACCTTGCCTGTCGTTTTAATAGCCTGGAGCAGGGCCAGGGCGATACTTGACTTTCCTGCTCAATAGGTTAAGGAGTGAGTTAAGCGTGGAAAAGAATCACGAACCTGCACCGGTCCTTCCGACTAAGCAAAGGGTGACTTATGAGAGTCTGTCGATATAACACCGATAAAAACACGTACCAACGCCCACACGCTCGCCGGACTTGACTTCAAATGAAATGTCTTTCAAAACTTCAGGCGAATCTTTGGACGCAAAATGGTTAAGCGTATCTTGCATATAATACACCGCACCAAATTCAAGAAACACACCATCAGAGTAGCGCGCACATAATCCTTCAACCCGGAGTTCTCCGCTCGATGGCCAATACGCCGGAGGTTTTCCGCTTTCGCTGGGTCTTGGCTCGTGATCAATGTGCATGAACTCAAGCATTCGTTCAAGACTAGGATATGATCAGTACCAGGACTATCTCGTATCGAGCCACAAACCTGTTTGCTAAACGGAGGCAAAATCAACTAAATATCGGACGGCATAAGCCAGGAACATGACGCTTACCCTGAATTTCCAACAAATTGTAAATTCTCACCCAGAAAAGGATGATGCGGGTAAACGACAGCACAACCGACAATGTAAACCCGGCCGTGCCAGCTCCGATCCGACCACCATACACGAGGTATGCGCTCACCACGCCAGAAAATACTCCACCTAGGCTATCCACACGTATCGAAACCCATCGGTTGATATCGTAGAATGTGTACGACGCCCGGGCATATACATCTATGCGCTCTTCAAGCACCGACCGGAAGAGATTCTGAGCGCCATAGGCTCTGATCGATGCTGGAGCGGCTTTAGCATAGATAAGGCACCGTCAGAATTCATAGGTACGCACGTAAACCGCCCAGTGCGGTCCCAACCTGGCTCATGACCGGAGCTTTTAAATTACTGTATGCGATCAGAAGTATATCGACTCAGGAAGGTCTGTTTCCGATGGTTGAGACGAAATACAGACCTCATCTCTCTTCTAACGCATATTTGACATTTCAGATAGATCCGGCCTACGAGACCGCCCAGGCCAGCGACAATGAGGCCTGGGACAAACGCGTACCAACCGACCATTAACACAGCGGAGAAGAAAAGACACGTGAGGTTGATTGTGGCTGTAATGAACATGAGTGTAAATTCCGAGACGTTCTCGTCTATAGAGCTCATGTCTTGCGTGCATCTATAAAGTGAAGCATTTTATCAAACTTTGCAATAAAATACGGTTGCAAAGAGCATGCCTTGTGATAATTCGTCCGACCGGCGTAACGTCCAACCATCTGGAAATAAGAAATCAGCTATATGCTTAAGCAACTGGATAGCAGACTAACCTGAATGGTGATGTGAATATGCTTTCAAGCAAGCTGAGATGGATGACTCTCGAGGCCCCCATGGAACAATAGACCCATATTACTTGAGAGATGAGATCGGAAATGTATCCTGACATGTTCACAAGGACATAAATTCCAAGATATCTGCACGGTTTTACGGCTTAAACGATCAACTTGAATAACGACAAATAATAAACCCACCTCAGTACGGGTATCTCCGATGCTGGGTGCTTCTCGTACTGGCTAGACCAGTAGCCTATAAACCAAGTCTGAAGTATCATGGCCACCAATGAAAACCACCGAACTCCCAAGATCGCCGTCCACTTTAAAGGGCCACCCACGCCTCGTATATAAAGCATCATTGCTGCCAACTTCACGCGTCCCATCGCTTTCTCTTCTGCAACAACGAGCTTACCCGCGTCCTTCTTGCTGTTGGCGCCTGCACTGTCCTTGCCTGCGAGCTCCTCGATCTCCTCGACCTTATCTTCAACGTACTCACTAACCTCCTCACGCCCTTTCTCTACTTGCACGCGTAACTGATGATCCTTCTTAAGTACCTCGGAGACAGATCCCTGAGCAGAGACGGAACCGTCGCTTCCGAGATCAACGACGTGGCCGGCAACAGGGGCTGCAAGAGCGATGTTATGAGTGACAAGAAGGATTGTGCGCCCCTGAACAAGGCCGCCCTTGAAAGCTTTGTCGACGATCCATTTTGCAGTGTGTACGTCGAGCGCAGCCAGGACGTCGTCGAGCAGAAGGATTGAAGCCCGAGAGTACAAGGCTCGGGCAAGCGTGACACGGGCCTGTAGCACATAGATCTAAGTACTTTATGAAAGTATATGAGTAGGTAACTCACCTTTTGTCCGCCACTTATCGGTTTGCAATGCTTCAGTCGCAGATACAGGAATATAATGTGTGACCCACCTGAGCGTCAGACCCTTTTCGCCAACTTCTGTAAGATCACCGGCCTCCCAAAGGCCGAGATCACGCTCTAACGCACATTGGTTCAAAACTAGAAATGGACGTATTAGTATTGACTTTAAGAGTATATCTTCGTTTCTGTCTCACCTTTCGTGTAACGCTCTTCATTGTAGGGCTCGCCGAACAAAATGTTATCCTATGGGCATAAGTGAGCTCGTTGAAAGGATGCAACTCCTGACAGGAGCTAACAGACATACCCTTATAGTCTCATTAAGCACCCATGTCTCTTGAGGAGCATACGCGATCCCGGCATCCCGCGGTAAGTTGTACCACGAGCCGAAACCGTGAGGTTTGTAATACATCTCACCGAGGAGTGCCATCAGCACAGATGTCTGTGTTCCCCAACAGAAGTCAGTTATAAGCACCGAGCACAATCTGCAAATAATGTTGCGTACCTTTCCGGAGGCGGTAGGCCCAACAATAAGGTTTATGTGGCCGCGTTTGAAGGTGACCTCGCCGTCGAAGCGTAGTTTAAACTGCTTACGAGTGTTGGGCCTCCTCGACAAGTGCGATCCTTCATTGGCAAACGAATCCCAAGAGAACGAGCAGTCCTTGAAGCCGATGATGTTCTTGTCAGGCTGCTCGGTCATTGAGGCATGGCTGACCGCTTCGGCAGGCACAACCGGACTGCCTTCATCCAGAAGTTCCGTCTACCAGAAGAAGAGACTTATAAAGAGGTATCGGATGGGGAGACCTTGTGCTCACGGAGTTCAAAAAGTCACTATAACGATCGCAAGAGACTTTGGCTAGAGATTGCGGATTTGTTAATCAGAACCGACGCTGCATATAATATCGGACAAAAGCTGTATCACCCTTCAACAGTTGGGGGACGGTGTACATAATGCGGAAGACCTGCTCTTCCATCATGCCGAAGACCTGTAATCGTAGGCAATAAGTATCTCTTCTACTGCAAGTGTATCATTACGTACCATGAGTGCGGAAAATATGCGTGAAGCTAAGTAATTAAAGTGAGAGGACAGCCAACTGAGAGAAAAACCAGCTCGCCTGTGAGTTCGCCTTTCGAAACAAGTGTCTATGAAAACGAGGCCCCTTTAGGTAATCACAAGACACTACAGAGACGCTACGCAGAAGCTTACATAGATAGAGAGGGCGACCAACTTTGATAAAAATGGAAGTAGCTGGTTTGTGATGTTCAATCCCGATTCAGAAAGTCTGAAGCGCTTCATCTTTGACAGTTCTTCGTCACGCTTTTGCGTGAGCTGCTTGAGGATGTAGGACTCCCATGCGAAAAGTTTGATCATTCTAAGGATTCCTAGAGCTGGAGTTCGGTCAACGATCCAATCCGAGAACGTCATTATACATTAGCAAAACCTACATTCCGTCACAGATTGCACGCGCTTGTCTGTCTGTGACACGCAATAACTTATTAGTAATGCCAAAAGAAAGCGGGAACAAGGCTCACCATGGTCATCTTGCTCCGCTGCAAGTTTACCATGATTCTCCCGATATAGATAGGAAGAGGAGACAGGAGGAGCATAGCGGCGAAACCGACCAATGAACTGTAGGGGCATTTTTCAAATAAGTGTGGTTCGTGAATAAGATAGGTCCATAGAAAACTTTCCTCCAGCCCAGTAGATTGTAAAGAAAAACGATAGAAACGATGAGCTGTAAGGTCGCAGTTGCTTCGAAAAGGCAGGGTCTGAGTTTCCGAAGATAAACAGGAGATCTGGAAATACTCACGAAGGAGAACTACATCATAAGAGCTGACAATCGCGGCCAGGTCCGATGTGATCAGATTATTAATCTTGCCGATGAGGTGGCCCGTCCTTTCGTCTGCATGACCGCCCTGAGTGGCCGGCTCGGTGCTTGTTGTCGCATCATCCACATCGTTAAGACTGGGGGCCTGGTCATCACCAGAAGCTGCGTCGGTTTCTACGTCCGTGGCCGCTGGCGTCGTTGAGGTCCGTGTACTAGTGTCGACAGACTTTGGCCCTCCTTTTCTTTCCCTTCTTTTTTCTCGTCCAGTACGTCACTCTTTAGCCGAATGCGCAACACATGATGAAATACAAGGTGCGTAAACACACTTGTTCCTTCAAGAATGATACGGGTCTGGTGAGCCCGTGCGCCATAGCGCACTCTGTAAGCAAGGTCATATATGCAGTTTTTCGACACAACCTACAGAAAGGTAAAGAAACTGTGTGTGGATGAACGCCGCGCACACTGGACCAACGGTAAGCACAACTATCCACACCCAAGCCTGAACGTTATGTGGGGAAACGCCAGTCTCAAGATACCTACAAGGTCGATTATTTTAGATCGTTCTCAACGTTAATTGATGATCAAGCCTTACTCCAGCAGATTCTTCAAGCCATAAGGACCAGCGAACTCCGCAACCATTTGCAAGGTCAACGACAACGTAAGGAGGGCATACTCCCTCTCTATCAAAATGGTAAGTACCGACGCTCTCCCAAAAAATAGGAACAAGTACGGACTCCATACGCGCATCATGCCCCAGATTATGTTTCTCTTTCCAACTCTGACTGGGTCGAATGCAGCAAGGGCTCTTTCGCTGAGCATGCTTATCTTCTCGCGTTCGGGCATATGAGGCATATCTGCGACAACAATATCGGGGACTTTATACGCGTGGAATACGATACCATCCAGGAACGAGTAGGTGTAACGCGACAATAACGATGCAGTGCCCTCGAGACTTGGCTGTGCTCCGGGAGTCAATGCCCGGAACGGGCGTGGCATTATGAGTGGGACCACCAAGCCTCCGAGGGTGAGCAGTGCAAGACGCGCCCATGTTATTGGGTCCGAGGCAGGGTCAAACGGCGTCGGGGTCATTGTCGCGTATGGCCACACGTCCAAAATGAAGTAGACGACGAAGTTGGCAAACAGGAGGATGGCCAGTTGCCGCGATGAAACGTCCCTCCATCGGGGTGACGCGACAATGGACGAAATAGACAACAATGACATGTAGACCTTTTATCAAGAACATTATATTAGTAGGAGTATCAACGTAGTTTTGGTATAATTTGCGTACGTAGAACAGTGTTTGATAGAGAAGCGCATTCAATCCTTGTCCAATGCTGAGCTTATAGATATCTAGCAATAGCGACGTGAATATTGACAGCAGTCTAATGAAGCGGAACACCGCGATGGTCGTGCTATCTGAAGCTCTTGCGTCGTCGGTGGGGCACTTTGGCAAAGGTTCTGTAGAGCTCTCTTCGAAATTCAATGGAACAGGCGCCTGTATATTGAGTCGGTCGCTCCGGGAACCGTGAAAAGCTCTCAGCCCCTTCAAAGATACATAAGCCAGCGACGAGGCCGCGAGAGCCGGGGGAATATACAGAGAGCACTCGCGAGTCCAGAATTGCAGCAGCAGAGCGCTCATGGCTCAATACGAAGTCAACGAACGCAAAAGCAATGGTGAACGCAAAGGGGGCGCATTTCACGTCCTTTAAAGGCGCTTTTTAGCGGGAAGGAAGCACATGCATATGGTAGCTGATTCCTGTATAAAACTTAGAAGCTGAGTCAGTATCTAGTGATGTTTCAGGGTACCGCTTGGCATCACTTCCGATCAAAATTAATTTTCTTGAAGAGAATCCCTGTCTTTCTTATCTCTCGCAGCAAATACTGCAACACGTTCAGGTTCCTGGCGCAAGGAAGGGATCATACGCTCGAATCCCTAGAAATTAATCGGTCAGATCCCAGCAGATGTCGTAACGCTTATTGGGGGGCGAAGGCCGCGAAGCCCTCCAGTTATCCGGTTAGCTGGATTAGTCAGCAGGGGCGTGGTGGCTGCCCTCGCTCAACCTAGGAATAAGCTGATGTGGCATAGATTCGCCTCTCCACTCTATATGGGCTCCCCACATACATTGACAGATTCGTCTACCTAGCAGGCTCTCGGAATCCGGTTTTCTTTTGCGAAAGTGGTTAATACCGAACCTCGGATCAGCTTATATCTGCTTTAACTCGTTTCCCACTCGGTTATTGTACAGTACACCGACTTAACTCGAGTCGGTCCCGCTTCACTAGTTGTACATGTATTTCTATGTTGTGGATTTTGCCCCCTCGCTGAGCAAAGGAACGCTTCATCCGCGTCCACCGTCTTCGATCCTGAAGTTGACCAACTTTAGTTCCGAACGCAACTCATGAATACGGGCACTCGGTTGTCGCAGTCCTGGTCTCGAGAATACTTTCTGTATCTTCCTCCGGTTCTTGCTGCGTTGTCACTCGCTTATGTATCTTTGAAGCGGCTGAGAGCTTTTCACCATCCTCGGAGCGACCCACTCAACGGACAGGCCCCTGCTCCAGTGAATACTGACGGGATCGCCGCCGACCTTTTGAGGCAACCCGCCGACAAAGACTCTTTGGATAGCACGACCATTACAGTCTTCCGGTTCATTAGACTGCTATGCATACTTCTACTGCTATCATTAGAGATCTATGAGCTGAGTATTGTACAAGGACCGAATGCGCTGTTCTACCGAGTGCCATTATATGTATGTAACGTGCCAAATCTAACCCAATAATTTTTACTAATGACTTTCTCGTATAAAAGGTCTACTTATCTCTCTTGGCTATTTTGTCCATTATCGCGTCGCCACGCTGGAGGGATGTCGCGTCGCGACAGCTGGCCTTCCTACTCTTCACCGACTTCGTTGTCTACCTCGTCCTAGATGTGTGGCCCTATGCGACGATGACTCCAACGCCGTTTGACCCTGCCTCGGATCCAACGACATGGGCACGTCTTGTGCTCCTTACTCTCGGAGGCTTGGTGATCCCGCTCATAATGCCGCGCCCCTTCCGTGCCTTGACACCTGGAGCACAGCCAAGTCTCGAGGACACTGCGTCCTTGCTGTCGCGCTACACCTACTCGTTCCTCAATGGTATCGTATTCCACGCATTCAGGGTCCCTGACATTACTGTCAAGGACATGCCGCTAATGCCCGAACGTGAAAAAATAAATGTTCTCAGTAAGTCAGCTTTTGCGACTCTTGATCCAACCAGGGTCGGGAAAAGGCACGTCATCTGGGGCGTACTTCGTATCTGGGGTCAGTTCAAACTTATTTATCCTCCTACTGTAGGTTTGCGGTGGTTAGCTGATTATTTCCCTCTAGGAAAAGAGTATGCTCTCCTGACAGTTTGGATGTCCATGTACTGCGTAGCGGAGTTCGCCGGTCCGTATGGGTTGAGAAATCTACTTGAGTACGTACAATCATCTGACTAGCATCGAAAGAAGGCGAGTAACATCATCAGTACAGATACCTTGAAACTGGTGTCTCGCGCCACAACCTCCAGGCTTGGGTTTGGATAATGGTTCTCACCGTTGGTCCAGTCATTTCGGCATGTTTCAATACGCAGGTCCTTTACGTTTCAGTGAGTCATAATCAAGAACCGTCTAGCTCATTTGTGGCTTTTCTCATTAGCGAATACGATTGGACTTGAATTAACCAGACACATATCGTAGTGAAAAACTCGAGCATATTTACCTACCTCGTTTTTCATCATGCACTACGGATCCGAATGAAGAGTAATTTGCTCGTGAACGAAAAAGATAAAGCCAAAGAGGAGGATGCGAGGTCCATGAACGGTAGTACGCCGACTTCAACCACGCCAACGGCTGCCGACGAAGAACCCGTTCCGAGCTCGAGTGACGATCAAATGCCTTGTCTTGCAGACACAGGTTCGGTGACGGCAAGTGCATCTGCGGATGGTGCAGAGCAAACATCTAGGGGCGGACATGCAAGCGAAAAAACAGAACAACTTATTGGCAAGATAAACAACTTGATCACTACAGACCTGCTAGCCGCTGGAAACTTCTACTATGCGACCACAATACGTATGTAGCTCGTCCACCTGGACTTCTTTGAGAACTCAAGCCCCTTTCTTCTTCTTTTGAAGCGGCTGCATTCTTACAAGTCGTCATTTCTATTGTCTTTCTGTATGACTTATTGGGTTGGAGGAAAGTATTCCATGGTTTCAAATATGTTTGATATGGTCCTAACAGCGACTTTTAGTTCGCCAGTCGGGTTTATTGTCATGCTTGTTACCTTGCCGGCTCCGGCGTACATTGCAAAGCTCATTGCGAAGGTGCAGCGAGGAAAAATGACTATGGCAAGTATCCATATCTACTTCTCATAATATTAATATCGACTATAGCTACGTGCGATATAGACGGACAAGCGCGTGCAAGACATCACAGAATGTAAGTTCTCATCACCTCAGGCATGAACACACTTGACTACACAGTATATCTGTTTACAAGCACTAGGAGTCCTCAGGATGATCAAACTATTTGCATGGGAACCGTTTATTCTCGAACAACTTACACACAATCGTAACGAGGAGCTCTCAAGAATGTTGCACTTCAGACTACTTGAAGCTGGGATGGACACTATGAACCAGATACTCCCGCTCTTGTCTAAGTTGGCTGTTCTCTCAATCTATGTGAGCCTTTGAACAGTCCGAAAAAACTCGTTGTGCCTCGACTAAAAGGTTTCGTTTTAGACACTCGTTGTGAAGGGTGACTTAACAGGTGAGTAATGACCCTTTCCGGCGAATCACCATCCATCTAAAATGGGGTAAATTAGCCTCGCGCATATTCTCTGCGCTCATGGTACGCAGCCCCTTGCCTTAAGCGGAGGAAATGCCGATATCTTTAACTTCAGGTTTTCAATATGCTGGAGGAACAAATGCACCGCATCATGTACTCCATTCCTGAAGTACTGAAGGGTATATAGCCTGCTAAGGTTATTTCCAAATCTGCCACACATGCTAACTGCGAAATGCGATTTGTAGCCAAGGTTTCTTTTGATCGGTTTACTGAGTTCTTGAATTCGGTGAGTCCGAGGACTGTAGACAATTTTGTTTTGTTTTGTTTTGCCAAATTTGTTCACATTTCTTGGTAGACGGAGCTTTTAAACAAGGATAATGAGTCATTTACATCAGACGAAGAAGTCGGCTCAGATCGGGCTGTGGCGACTGAGCAGTCTGACAAGGATGCCATCGGCTTCAATGCCTGCTCATTCTCCTGGGACTCGTTCAGGAATGAGGAGACTTACCTGACGAGAAGGCACATCACTCGCAGGCAGTTCAAACTACGTTTTGATAATGAGGTCACTTTCAAACGCGGTCAAATAAACCTTATAGTCGGACCCACTGCCTCAGGGAAAGTACGCGAGTAAATTTCGAGCTCAATAAACACAAATCGCTGACTCGTGCGGGAACTAAGACTTCTGTGTTGATGGCACTTCTTGGAGAAATGTACTACAAAGCGCACGGATTGGGTTCATATTACAATTTACCACGCGATGCGGGTATTGCATATGCCCCACAAGAGTCGTGGGTGCTTAACGAGACAATAAGGGTGAGTTGTATAATCGGGGTCTGTTTCCCTTCACTATATTGTTTTGTATTCGTAGGAGAACATATTATTTGGGGAGCCGTATGAGGAGGAGCGCTACAAAAAGGGTGAGACGGAAACGAGGAGCATTCTCGACAAAGACTGAACTGATATGTCACTTACTCCCTCAGTTCTAAACCAATGCGCTCTGGAGCGCGATCTCGGCCTCTGGGAAGCCGGTGACCTCACCGAAGTAGGTGAAAAAGGTCTTACACTGAGGTGGGCTATCTTATTTTCGCACTGCGGTACTTGTAACTAAGACACTGCAAATTCGAAAGTGGTGGTCAGAAAGTATATTTCTTCATTTATACGCCCTCGGATATCAACTGAAGGTCCGTGATCTTAGGCCCGTGTTACACTTGCCCGGGCTATATATTCTCAGGCTTCAATACTTCTACTCGACGATGTATTAGCCGCTCTTGACGTGCATACCGCAAAATGGATTGTCGACAAGGCTTTCACTGGCGACCTTGTTCAGGGACGCACAGTCCTTCTGGTCACCCACAATATCGCTCTTGCCGCCCCCATTTCTAGCTACGTTATTGCTCTCGGGGTCAACGGGACCGTCTCTGTCCAGGGGACCGTTTCCGACGTTCTCAAGAAGGACTCCAAATTGCGTGCGCAAGTCGAGAAAGAGCACGAAGAGGCCAATGGGAACGTTGAGGATAAGCTGGACGAGAGCGGGAAACCGGAAGATAGGAATGGTGCTGATCCTGACAACGCAAAGAAGAATGCTGGAAAGCTCGTCGTTGCGGAAGAGAAGGCGATAGGACGCATAGAGATGGCGGCGATCATGCTCTATGTGCGCGGCGTGGGTGGTCCCCTGACATGGGCACTGATTTGGGGGATTAGGTTGCTTGCATTGTTAGCTATAATATCTCAGACGTGGTTCATGGGCTATTGGTCCAACCAGTACGAGAATTACCCATCGTCGGACATACCCTCATTGAAGTAAGTGATTTTTACTTACGCCTATCAAGTCTGATGTTTAGAATACCCATTTTCATAGATATCTGACAATCTACATTTTGATAAACGTGGCAGGACTTGTCGCGGATTATGTCGCGCAAGCGTTATGGGCCTATAATGCCTTGAAAGCCTCCAGAACTATCTACTTCCGTCTGCTGGAAAGTATTTTCGCGGCACCGTTCAGGCGAGTCTGACGACAAATTACTTGAGTACAAAGCTTAACGCATTTCCGACGACTAGGTGGCTTGATATTACGCCCGTCGGGAGAATTATTACAAGGCATGCCATACAATTCCCTTTCGGAATTAGCAATCCTAACATGTGTGCTTTTAAGATGTACACAGGACATGAGCACCATCGACGAGCAGCTCATGCGTCAACTCTCTCCGTTCTTGTCGATCACTATCCACCTTGTTTGTCTATTCGCATCTGCTGTGTGGATGGTGGGTTGGTACGCGTTTGTTCCGGCCGTCATTATCACGGTCCTTGGAGGACTTGTAGGCCGCATATATCTGAAGTGTCAGGTATGCATTAGGAGGGAGATGAGGTGAGGTCACCGTCATAGCTTGTATTAAACTTGTGTTAAGTTCACTGGGACTACTCCTCCATCCTGCCTACAGCAACGCAAAGGCCCCAGTTATGTCGCAAGTTGGGACCGCTTTAGCTGGCTTACGTACGTCTCTTAAGCTGCATGGAAACTTACTATCGGCGTTTAAAACTTTTGCAGCATCAATCAGGGCATATGGTGCTCAAAACCTCTTCCACGCTACGCTTCAAAAGCGCATCGATGTATACTCACGGGCCTCGTTCACATATTACGACATCAACCGATGGGTATCCATTCGCGTGGACATTTTGGGCGCTGTCTTCGCCGGCGTGGTGAGCGCGTATCTCGTATATGGCGGCCGAGTTGGGGCAGGCCCCGCCGGATTTACTCTGTCGATGGTATTGGCATTTACCCGTCTAATCCTCATTTGGGTGAGATTATATAATATGGTGGAGGTTACAGGTGAGCAGCACATTCCTCTTTCCCAGATTATGGCTGATTTTGCCGTCGTTCAGCAAACAGGTTCGTAGCTCCACACGTGTATGCAAACTAGTTTATACTATGATTTTCCTCTAGTCTCGAACGAATGCTTGAGTTCTTGCGCATAGAGCATGAGCCAAAGCCGAACGAAAGTGGGAAGCCCCCGGCATACTGGCCATCAAGCGGAGAGCTTCGAGTTGAGAAACTGTGCGCTCGATACTCTGATGGTAAACTATTTATATTCCTGCAGATATATGTGGAGTATGCTTATAAACTGTCTGTCTTCAAGATTCACCCGAAGTTTTGCAAGACATCTCGTTTGAAGTCAAGTCCGGCGAGCGTGTAGGCGTTGGTGTGTAATTTCACCGAAAATATTCACTCTGCAAATTCTCATGAGCTATCTTTCATCTAGTCGGAAGGACTGGTGCAGGTTCGTGACCTCATCTACACCTACTTTCTTATATGACTCCCTTTGTAGGGAAATCGAGTATCGCCTTGGCTTTACTCCGTGCTATCAAGACGACTGGAAAGGTCTATTACGACGGCATTGCGACCGACGAAATCAACTTGGATGCGCTGCGCTCGAACATTACCCTTATCCCGCAGCAGCCAGAGCTTATACACGGAACAATGCGCGCGAACCTTGACCCCTTCGAACAGTATGATGACGCCATTCTAAACGACGCTTTGCGCGCGGCGGGCTTTTTCAACACCAAAGAACTAGACGCATATAGGCACGAGAGCAGTCACGTTGAACAAAGTGCGACCGGAGCCGAGCCTGGCGCGACTTACCCCGGAGGCAGTGTCGCGGGTGCGCAAACAGACACGGAGTCCAGACTTGATACAATGGTTGATGGCGGGGGAACGAACTTCTCCCTTGGTCAACGCCAAATCATCGCTCTCGCGCGCGCTATTGTTCGGAGAAGTAAGCTTCTTATTCTGGACGAAGCGACAGCTGCCATAGGTAAGTTGCTCTATATTATTGTTAGCAACCGTTCTGACGTGCTTCTAAATAATGTCAGATTATAGTACCGACGCTGCGATCCAGAAGACGCTACGCACCGAATTCAGCAGGGACACAACTCTCATCACAATAGCTCATCGTCTGCAGACCATCATGGACTACGATAAGATAGTGAGTTGCTGTACGTTTTCACGGCAATGGCGGCCAATAATGTGTTTTCCAGATGGTCCTGGATGCGGGGCGGGTCGTCGAGTTTGACAGTCCGAAAAAGCTTCTGGAGAAGGAAAAAGGGCTTCTCCGTGCTCTTGTAGATGGGAGTGATGAACGCGAATATTTACTCAAGCTGGCTGGCGTTCGAAAGTGATTTTAATGCCGTAGCTTGATTGTTTCGCTTACAATAGATATTCCGAGTTGCTTGCGCGAATCCTCAATTCAACGCCAATCACCACTCCATAGAGGGTGCTAGCCATATCGGGATTTTGACCTAAGATGGAGGCTTCCATCTTACTCCCAGTATTGATATCAACACCGATCAGATCAGATTTAAATCGGCCAAAGGAGGCAAAGCATCAAGGCTTATTAACAATTCATAACGGATTACAGAATAGCGTCACGGATTATTTTCCTTACCACGCTAAAAGCACTGCCAGATAAGTACGCTAATGAACGCTGTATCTCGGGAATGACGGAGTAATCTCAATTGAGACTTGTTTTCATAGCGCTTGGATCTACGTATTAGTCGGTATTCACGGTGAACTAACCTGTCAGACTGTACACATTGTAAGTATTAATGGGGAACAAGAGCTGAAAGCTTGATCGAAAGCAGGTTGTAAAACTTAGCGGAATAGGAAAGCGGTAGTGGATATAGGGAGAAAGGTAGGAAAGGTCAAGCCGAAGTTTGAACATATCGTGTCACGGCACCCCTCAAGTGTTTCAGGATTTCACTTTGTTTTGCCTTGTTTTCGAGAAGACTGGTTTCCCCTGTCGCCAATCGCATGAGGTACACGAAGTCAGCCTGTGCAACAAGGGGCAGGGTGGAGGTACGTTTTCCTTCGATACGCTCCTTAAACTGACGAGCGAAGTCGGCGGAGATGATCTCTGCGCGCTTCACAACGTCCACGGGAACACCAGCAAGATTCGCAACATGTGTACCAAACGAGGACGAAGCAATGCCTTCTACGAGTTTGTATAGGAAGACGAGCTTCGAAAGTCGCACGTCATCAGCTACCGTCCATGCGCCCACCGGGATGAAAATACGCACCTCGCATTTCTCGTCATCAACGATTGTTGACATGTGCATGTTGCGTATGTTCGGGTGATATGCGAAATCATCGGTCAACGAACCGTAGTGAGTAGCGAAAAAGCACAGAGGAAGAGTATGCGTGGCAAGCTGATGGAGAACAGCCTGCAAAAGAGAAGTCAGACACCAACCGATGCTCGTACTTTATATAGCATACCGCGGCGATAGCCATCCCGTCCTAAAAGAGCGAAGGTCAGCGTTTAAAATTAAGACATGAGCAGTTAAGATACGAACGTATGTAGAAGTTCCACGTCCAAGCTCTAAATAAAATCACTGAGTCAGACACTGGGATCGTAAGAAAGGTTACTTACCGTCGAGAATAACAAGAGATCGAGGAGTAGCCTCCCGAAGAATCTTGCAGCTGCAGTTGCTGTCAGCCAGCAAAATACGTGACAAATAAATTGATGACTGACCATTCATCTAACTCAACTTTGAACGTACTTGCGTTCGAAAACATGTTATCGTATGCGCCCATGCGCGTCAGAATGGCGTCGACGGGAGTCAACCTACGCTTTAAATGAGATAAAAGAAATTTCCAGGCAGTGTAACACATACCGAGCGCTCTTAGCGGGAACAAGCATGCCAAGTTGAGCCATTATCTGTGCATAATAGAGATAAGTGGGTAGACTTATCCACAAAGTGCATGCACGTACAACACCTGCAGCCGTCATTCGCATGACCTGTTAGATTAATGAGCATAATAACTTTTCTATCATTATTGAAAACATACAGTTGATTTCCCTCTGTAAAATTGGGAGGTAAGGAAATTAAAACAGCAAATCGGAAGCGGTCACGTTTGGAACTCACCCCATGTTAGGACCTACGCCAGCAATATCAATATAAGCATGCCGAAAAAAGGAGATTGAATAACGCACCTGTGAGAAGAGCAACTCTCGCGACATTGCCTCCCAGCTTCACGTCATTCGGAATGAAACTTTCAGATTTCAGGCATAGAGCGGGATGCCGGAGTTCTTCGAAGTCTAGACATGCACCCTCCTCAACAAACTCCGGTCTGCACGCCGGCTCACTAATTGCAGCAGAACTCTTGGCCAGACTGAACAAGCAATCAAGTTCAGCGAGAGTGCGGATAGCGCGTAGCCACACATCACGGTCTTTGTCGAATTCCGCGTAGACGCGGAATTTGAAGTTCTTAACTGCGCTGTTCCGGTTCTCACGCGCCTCCTTGAGCAAACGAATAGATTGAGCTAGCTTTGGGACAATCCATCGCGAAGCAGCCTGAGACACAGCATGTTATCATCGGGTAACCGGAATGACGATAAGGCATACCTTCGTGCCACCCTGTTTTGTCCAATTTTTGGGTATAGATTTCTGCCCAGCCTTCGTTTGAACAAGATAGATGTCCTGCAAAAGTTCTCGTAAGACGTGGGGAAACATGCAGAAGGATCAACAAACCCACCTTCGTGCCTATCGCACTATGCCAGTAAGACAATTTACATCTAAACAAAATATCCATCAGTACTAATTTTCGGGGTTAGACTAAGGCTCAACCAAAACTTACCCTGCTTCTTTTTCCAGTTCCTTTAACGCATCATCAAGCTTGTTCTCAAGTTTCTCGATCCCCTTCATGATCTCATCATATGTCTCATCCTTTCCCTTCCGAGGAAGAAGTTGATCCGAACCTACGCATTTTATCAGCTCTACCCATCGTCAATGACAATACCAGGAACCCACTCTCTTCCGGCTTCGTGAATAAGTCTTCAATGTTTTTGATGTTTGGTCCAAGATCTGGTGACGATCTTAAAAGACCAGACACTTGCCTAGAGTTAAAGGTGTCGGAAACTTCAGATAATGTCTCCAATCCTTTACTGATCTTCCTGAAGGACTAATTATGCCTCATTAGTCATGCGTATGCGAATAAACAAACATGAATTGCTTACACCGAGGACCTTGAGAAAGTCCTTAACTTTGCAGTTTTTCGCATGAATACGTGACACTATACGCTCGAGGTCGGGTATGCCCTTCACTAGCTGTGTGAAATCGTTTTCAAAAGTCGGATGATCCATTAAGTCCTGAACCGCATCGAGTCTGTATTGCATCAGCTTCCGGTCAAACCGCCCGAGCTTCGATACTCGTACCTAGCATTTATAACAGAGATTTCTCGGAGGGGCATACAGAGCCATATTCTGAATAATCGCTTCCCTGATAGAAGGTCTGTCGGACGTTTCACACTAGGAGATCCGAATTGGACACTTACCAAATGGTGTGATACATCGGCCCAAGATCTTAAGCAGAGAACCTTCGTCTGTTCCCTCACTGTTCTGCAACACCTTGAAAGAACGCGTGCAAATTGACGGTGAGCCTCTTTTCGTTATAAGCTAATTTAACATTTACTTCGACGTGGGCCAGCGTTTGTCCATCGAGAACTAAACCCTGGCCTCTTTTCATCGGATCATAGATGTTGAAATTTTTCATGCTCAAAATATCTTTATCGATATTAAGCTGACGAAGGTACCTTAATACGGATTTTAGCAGATCTCCATACGGATCATTCTAAATGGGCGTACCAAATCATAGCCCCCAGCGCCTCCACTGCAGGTTCACAAGTGAGCATCTCCTTGATCGCATCAGGAATTCCCGCTCCCTCTTCCATGTCATTTTCATCGTCAGGGTAGAGGCTCTTTAGCTCATCTAGCGTCTCTTTGAATTTGAACCCTTCAACCTCGCGTAGCGCGGTCCAAAGGCATGAAGCGGGGACGACAGCTTTGAGAAGGCGTGTTGTGGATACGGAGAGGTTTCCCTGAAAGCCTCGTTTCATATGCCAGCCTAGCGCCCGAGAAATTAGGATTCATACCTTCGTATAGACTAGCTCCTTTGGCCGCAGTTGCCTAATCAACGTCTCGAGCTTTGTGCGGCAGGCGTCGTCCTCGAATGCACTCATGTTGAACTCAGAAGTTGATGTGTCGAGAACGCATATACCAAAGCTGCCTTTGTCTGATAACGGGTCAAGCTCGCGTATTGAGACGCAATGACTGGCTTGCTCATCGACAAGGAGCTCGGCATCGACTAATGTACCATTCGTGTAGACCTTATTCAGTTCACTATGTAGCAAAAGTTACCGATTGGAGTACAGCCTTAAGAAAGAACACAGCAAGCGTACCGTCGAACAATCTTGTCGCCCGCCCGCTTCTTTGACTTGTCACCCTGCTTGTCGGCCGCGAGGCGCATCTCTGCTCCAAGGGCGGTTTCTGCCTGATCAACTCTCCCGACCTTATAACCTAACACGAATTCAACGGTGTGAAATTGCCAGCCGTTGAGAAGACATACCTTTAGCAAGGAATTTTCTGAAAAATCAACGTATCAGCGTTGAGCTCTTCATATCTGGGAAGTAAGCTTACGCAGCCCAAAAATTAAAGGACATCTCCGGTACCCCGACCTTGGAGAATATTAAACGATGGGCGTATGCGATATTCGACTGAAACTTACCATTGCCATCTTGACTCTATCTGTTAGTTTCAAATCGAACTCTTGATGCCCAATCCTCGCGTCATCCTCATATAGCTAGGAATCCAGTCAGGTTGTGATGCGTCCGCTTGCTCAAAAGAACCATTTACCTCAAGGAACTTCCTGTAACCCAGTTATCCGAGTGTTAAATATGTGATGTTAAAGATTTAACAAACAAAACATACCCTTTTTGAAAGAAAAGGATCTAATTCGCAGTTTAATAAGAGATGTCCAATTGTCCGAATGAGCATACTTACAGTGTCGTAGTGGTTCTGCTTAATCTTTTCAAGGAGTCAGCGATTGTCCTTATCCTCATTATATGTAATAGCCTACTTACCTCCCAAAACTGATAGAGGAGAAAAGCAACGCCAGGAACCGGAGTGTTAAGTACCCGTTAGTGCCCCGTAGAACTGTCGCACATACCTGCTTTTCAAATGGAGTGAACGAGGCCCACGTTGACTTGGGGATGTACAGTGTTCTTGGATCATATCCGGGAGTCCCAGGTCGGTTCTTGTCTTTCTGCACACGGGGTCCATCCCGTCAGCGCCTACGAGAATCGTTTCTTAAGCCATCTCGCTACTTACGTCTCGGACCTCTTTCAAAAAGTCGAAGGCATCTTCTGTTGACTTCTTTTCTACCTTTTTATCCTTCGCCCTCTGCTCAGCCGCTGTCAGGAAACTGCCACTCCCGCCCGAACGTGCCGCTCCTTCTGCTGGAGTCCCCTTCTTCGGCGCAGCCCTAGTAGACTTGGCCCCTTTGCTTTTGTTTTTCTTTGGCGCATCGGACTGCTCTGAGCCTGAATCAAGTTCCACCGCGGAAGATTCAATATCACTGCGAGAACCAGACACAGAGGACGCGTATCGCGAGCTTGGGAGAGGCGCCTCCGCATCAGACTCATCGACAGGCATGAAGTCAGAGTCAGAGCCGAAGCCATCGGAAGATTTCTTGCCTTCATCGGAGCGTCAGCTTCAGATTACTGCGCCCTTAGTAAAGGACACGTACTCTTCTTGGATAGCACCGGCTTTTTGAAACGGGAGATGCGTTTCGAGAACGCACCCCTAGCCTCCTCGTTTCCATCTTCTTCATCCGATTCGAATAGAGACACCCTTGCTTTCTTCAAGCGTGCTAAGTCGGATGACGTGAGAAACCTATTACCCTCGCGAACCGTCTGAAGTAGTACTTACCGCCGAGAACTGGGCTTGATCTTCCGGCTTCCGAGGAAGGTTGGATTGAAGGGGCATTCAGTTCTTCATCGGATTCTTCCATGACCATTTTGCGTTTCCCCCTTTTCTGCTCAAAGCCATCAGCCAAACACAATGATTACTACGCACAGACACCACACCACGTTCCACTCACCGTTTTTGATTCAACAGTTTCAGTGTTTTCATCCGACAGCATATCCACGTCAATCGCATCGCTCGTCGGAGGTGTGTCCTTAGAGCCAAGATTGCTTGCGCCAGACGAAGATTTCACGCTCAGCAATGACGAGCTCGGTGCGATAGCGCCGGAGCTCTTACTCAAGCTGCTCGCTTTCTTTTTTAAATCTTTCGCGGCAGTGTTCAAGTCTGATGAGTCCGTAGGCTTTTCCGTTGGTTTTCCCGTCTCAGAAGCATCCTTGGCTCTCGCCCTTTGTGTTGCGGCTGGCGCCGTCACCTCAGGCTGAGACTTCTGTACCTTCGTTTGCGATGATCCCTGCGACGAGGCCGGGTTTTTAGAAAACCAGCCCATGAGACTTTTCTGCTTCATCCCTTCTCCCGTGTTTTGTGACTGCGACTTTGGAGGCGCCATTGTGATCGGTCGTAGTGGTTGGCGAGACCCAGGTGCGAGACGCGTCTTGAAAAGCGCGTGCTTTGAAGCGAGGGCGCGAGTGTGTCCCGATTTAGAAGATACACGTTGGTATGTGTTTGTGGCTCGCGCTGAAGTCCTGGCGGGCTGCGCTCTAAGTTCAAATCTGCTCATTTTTGGTCCATATTTACTTGCGATTAGGTGCTAAATCGCGTATAACAAGCTTCCAATATATGGAGTATCACATTTTGCGGATCTTTTCCCAAGGAAGATTATGAGAAGAAAATAGGTGAATGAATTGTGGTAAAATCGGGGATTGAATTGTTTGCCACTGTGAGTTCCACCATTTACTACTTTTGTGATGATATTTTGTACCTGTAGAGTTGTCCAAATGCTGGAGACCCTGTACTTATGAGGATGCTCCCAGGATTCGGCTGCCAGTCGGCCAAGGCCGGAGCCGTGGCCACCGGTAACTATTTTGGGAAATCTATGCCAGGTCACCTTCTTCGTCTCCGGCAGCTGGCTACTTTGCACTTTGTTCATCGCATCGGTATGGCAAATTTTCAAGATGCTTCATTAAATAGCAAGCATCCCTCACAGAGATTCCGCAGCTCTAATTAACGGTTCCAAGCTATGGATGATAAATTTGCGAGTCTCCTCCGCCTGTTCCTTCTGGTCATCGCAAGCGCAGCGCATCACGCAGCCTGCACTGCTCCTCCGGAAGCGAGAAAGATGGCCAACGCCGTGCTGGACGGAAAGGCCAAGGAATACCAGATTGATGGAGACCAGGCCACGGGTCAGGTCGGTCGGTCGGGGAACTGCGAAACATTGATCCAGGTGGGCGTGTCGCACGACAATGCAGGGGCACGTATCGTGCGGCTGTGTCTAGGATCCTTGAGTGTATCTAAAGTAAGCACAACTGATCGACTTCCATCTGATGGAAATAGTCTTATCAATGTGGTCCCAGTATACAATGTGGGCTGTTACCTCAATTGAGAGCGCCGGCCGTATCCTGTCCATATTCCCCGTTTCAAAACTATCTGCGACGCTGCTCCCGGTTCTTTTGCCTAATTTCAATAGTATTGCTTCTGCATCCGCATCATATCTATGCCTTACGTCGCCGCTCTCACTGTCTTTCGTGACTAGCGTGTTTTGCACTATAGTCGGATGGCGAATTCGCAAAGCATGCTTTGATGCCCTTGGCAGGCAATTTACCTTCACACATACCACTCTTAACAAACGTTTACTCGTGACCAGCGGACCGTACTCTGTTGTTCGACATCCAGGTTACGTTGGGATGTTCTTATGCCGCATTGGCGGGCTTGGGCTCTTTTTATCCAGCGGCAGCTGGACGCGCACTGTTGTGGCTGTGTCGCGGCCCCTGGGTATCATGGTGGCGCGGAATCCCAGGTCATATGACACATACGGCGATGTGCTCGTTTATGGGATAAAGCTGCTTATTGGTGCGTACGCAGCGCATGCAATACTTGAACAAGCGGCCCTCATAGCCCGGGCACCGCATGAAGACAAGACACTACGAGACAGATTCAAGGCAGAATGGGACGAATACAGAAATAAAGTACCTTGGATGTTCATTCCTCACATTATATGATGATGCTGTTCCGAGATGTAGTATCGT
This sequence comes from Coniferiporia sulphurascens, assembly GCA_002794785.1. NCBI lineage: Eukaryota > Fungi > Basidiomycota > Agaricomycetes > Hymenochaetales > Hymenochaetaceae > Coniferiporia > Coniferiporia sulphurascens. The sequence goes on along the minus strand of NBBA01000010.1, from coordinate 1,204,008 downwards.
AGCCCCCGTGCGTATCCTCGTCTCCCGGGTACGCCAATCCTTATTTGCGGCATAAAGCCCGATATAACAGGAGTATCTAAGGAAAGGGTCCATTTTCAATTTGTTAATCCGGCTCCGGCCGTCACGGGCAGGATGAAACTAGTCCTTCCCTGCGCAGCCATCATTTATCCGTTTTTGCGCGCCTCTTGCGGGCTAGGGCGTCCGCCAATCCATCACGGTTTGTTCAGGTCCTCTAAATGCAATATATTCTACGTCCTAATCTGTTGGATGTTTACATTTTTGGACGTAAAGGACAGTTGCGCCGTAGTCGCCGTAACAGAAGGCTATGCGCATGTTCGATCCTTGGAAACATTGATCGCGTATGACTCAGATACTCGAAACCGTATTTAAACGCTAACGGCGCGATGGGGGGGTTCCCCAACTTGTTCTCTACGCACCGATCCACATACCTCATACTCCAACTCAAGCCTGTTCCCTCTTCTAGAGGCCTACCATGACCGTTTTCACCGAAACAGTCGTCCAGCTTGCTGTACTGGTAGCTGCGAGCGCCGCACATCACATCTCCAGCACTCCTCCTCAAATAGCGCAGCAGTCCTCGAACCACTTGCTGCAAGAGGAACATGATCAAAAGAGTAAAGCCCAGGCCGTACCTGGTCCGACGGAAACTCTTCATGGACACAGACGTTTTAATCGACTAGGTATGGTAGCTGTAGCAAGCACAAAGGCACGTCATCTGCTTGTTAACTTAACTCCGACTTGTACCTTACCGGTTTCTCCACTACAGTATGCCGTGTGGTTTGTCACCATACTTGAGGTCGCCTTCCGCCTACTCTCTCTCTACCCGCACAGCGCAGCGTCAGTCGCCCTACTCCCCGTCCTCCTTCCCGCGCGCTCCTCTTCTCCGCCGTCACTCCTCACGCATGCGTCGTCCCTCTTCACGTGGAGCGTGCTCTCCATCTTCATTGGCTTTACTATCCGCCGCGCGTGCTTCGCCGCGATGGGACGCCACTTCTCCTTCACACACACGACGCTCGCGGCGCACACACTCGTCACTGGCGGGCCATACAGCATCGTGCGTCACCCGTCATACACCGGCGAAGTCCTCGTGCGCGGTGGCATGGTTGCACTCCTGCTCCGCCCGGATGGGCTCGCTGCGCAGTGCGGCGCGCTCGCTCTCACGTTCCCACATCCCCAAGCGCCGGCGGCCGCACTACTCCTCGGCGCCGTGCGCGTCGCAATCGCATTTTACGTCGGTTGGGTCTCGTTCGGTTGCACTTACCTCATCCTGCGCGCTCCGCGAGAGGATGCGACACTGCACGAGAAATTCGGCGAGCAGTGGGAGACGTACAGTGCGCGCGTCCCGTGGAGCTTCGTGCCCTACGTCGCCTGATCTGCCCTCATCCATTTTCTTTCTCGCTTTTCTCCACTTCACTTCCATATTTTGTTCATGCTTCCCCCTTCGGTTCCGATTACCCTCGTTCCCACAGCAATAATAATAACTTCATTTTTTCTTCTGCGCGCACCTCCAAGTTCGATCTTTGATTTTGCTCTAAAACATTACTACATCTACATCCTTTTTTGATTATTCGCACCAACTGGATATTAATACTCTCCAATCCGGGACTCCATATCTATATTTGTAGAAGTTGTCAAGAGCGGGCTTGTACAATTCGTCATGACCTTGTCACGATCAGTTGCCACTTTACTGTGTAGTACTGCTATCTATATGCACTGCCTATATGCGTCACATAACCTTATAGCGAGAGCCTGTACATGTTTTCGTGGTTGCATACATGCCATTTAGGGACGCGAAGCACCAGCCCGTAGGAAGACCAAAGAAGTTGATTGCCTCAGTCGAGATCGCTTTGTCCTCGCAAACGCAACGAATCCCAACGTCCATCACCTGGTTCCCGATCGCAAGTCCCAAGGCACTCAGTGACAATAAACCGACAACTCCGAGCCGGCTCGCACCCAAACCATCGGCCTAATGTGCACCAACTGTGATACTCTATATCACAGGTCGGAATTGATCGCGACTCCATATTTCCGAAGTTCACCTGGGCGCAAATCAGATGTGACTTTTACTAAGTACATGTACATACCGTGCGCAGCGGCCGCGCGATGATGCTAGTGGCGTTTCGGGGGTGTGACGGCATGTGTGCGCGTTTACAGGGGCGTAGTTGTACCACGTACACCGCGCAACGGCGCCCATATATATGTATGAACCCCCGTACTTTACGGGTTCTCAATAACGGCGCGGCGCCGCCGGAAGAAGGAGTGGAATTTGTTACGCGTTTGGGGTAAGGTGAGGTGGGGGGACGGCAAATGCACCGGGCGCAGCGTTTGTATGTGTGCCGGGCAAGGGTCGTCACTTACAGTGCCATTAAACCAGTACCATTGATATGAGTGTAGAAGGTCCCCTTGAATTGCATAATATTTCAAATGAGGCCTCGTAAGGACTCGTATTATATAGTCCAGCTAAGCAGTGGAGACGTCCGCTCTTTCCCCGTTCCTCATTCCCCATTTGGGCACATGTAGTCATGTAGTATGTGTATCGATTTCCATTCTGCGTGGGTTGATACGACAGCTTTTTCTTCTCCAAATGCGAGCCAGGGGTAAAGGATCGGTCGAACAGCGCTCTTACGAAGGATCAGAATCCTTCGAGTCCGCCGAAATGTCAACGTCGCTCTACGCCATCAATCTTCTTGTCCATTAGTCCGTTCCTGTGCCAGCGCCTGCATTGTGGTGAACCAAAATCTGCCATTATCCCACTAGCAACCTTGGCGACCCAAATTATCCTACGGTACAAAACTCGAATAAAATCAATTGCGATCAGTAGTCAATAGTCTATCACTGGTCTGGCTCACAAGGAATGAAAGAGGTAAGAGGCCCGACGCCGCCGGTCTCCGGTTAACAGACAAAAGGAAAGAGCGTGACGAAGGACCCATAGGCCGTGGGTTTTACCCAAGAGAGCAATAGATTACGGGCCCCTGAAAATACGCTGAATAAAATGATCAAGATGAAACAGCTTAGAAAGAGACAAATATGGAGCTAACGATTGACTCTGCGCATCACGAAGAGCAGCGTCATACGCCGCGTGGAACCGGCTTTATGGTTTGTCAAGTTCCATCACTCGCTTTGGCTTTGAGGCAGCCGTGCCGCTTAACGTGTTGAGGTAAACATTCCGGGTCCGACGGAAAGCGAGCAGGAATTTTAGAACTTGCTAAAGTCGCGTTAACCCATTACGCGGGAGACCAGTAGCTAGAGCGCGGACGCACGACAGGGCCGACGAGGTTCTCACATGTGAAATTCAGGTTTGTTAAAGACAGATGATTTGTATTTTTTCAGCGCAATTTTTTGGGGGAAGATTGATAGATGGTCTGTATTAGCAGGTCGTTGCCACGTCCGCTTCTTGAATGAGCTTTTCTGTAGGACTTCCGCAGATTGATGTGGATCGTAACGGAACTCGAAGAGAAAAGGAGCCGGTACGTACTTTCTAAGCTCTTAGCCGAAACGTCAATCAGGTCTAGAGGCTTTGTTCGGGCCGGCACTCGGATGTCCGTAAAAGGCGGAAAGTGATCATTAAAATGACGGGAAGAGGCGGAGATCAGGACTCCGCCACGAGTGTATTTGAAGAGCCTGTGGCGAATCAAGCCGGTTCAAAGCCTTGGACTTTCCGATTAATGATGATGGCGGTTCTTCCGGTTGAAAAGTTGGTTGAAGCATTAGAGTAAGGAAAGTACCAACTAGTGACGCCTAAATGATAGAATGAGGTTCGATCGCCTGAGAAAATAATAAGCGGCACCGAACGAAAATGGCAATGCCAAATACAGGCCGTTGTTTGTTGCGACTCGCAAGTTGCAACTCACAATCACAACCGTCATCACAGCTAGGTGGTTTGATAAAATGCTCTGCGTGCAACGAGTGCAAGGCATCTCCAGTTGGCCAGCGCCTCGCTTTCCCCGGATACGCGGCTGTTACGCGTGTGAGGAGAAGACCGAGCGGCAG